>VUYV01000150.1:64077-227159 GCA_008711295.1 Anarhynchus alexandrinus
CGGCGGCGGGGCGGCGGCGGGGCCGCGGCCCCCCGGCGGCAGCAGCGGCAGCATGGTGAAGGAGGAGTGCAAGGCGCTGCTGGACGCGCTCAGCAAGGTGACCGCCTGCTACCGGCACATGGTGCTGACCATCGGCGGCACCTCGGACTCCCAGAACCTGCGGGAGGAGCTCAAGAAGACCCGGCAGAAAGCCCAGGAGCTGGCGGTGGCCAACAGGAACAAGCTCACCGCGGTCCTGAAGGACAAAACGGTGAGTAAGGAGGACAAAGCGGAGTTCGAGAGGTTATGGGTGATTTTCTCCACGTGCCTAGAGATCCTGGAGATCGACATGAGGAGAGCCCTGGAGCTGGGCCACGAGTTCCCACTCAACGTCCCCAAAAAGCATCTGATCCAGACGGGCATGAGCGGGGGAACCTCTGGCGTGGCCGCCCGGGCGATGAGCGTCCAGAACATGAAATACGAGGCTGAGCACAACATAGACGTGGTGGATTTGAAAGACCTCGAGAACGAAATCAACCAGGTAGGAGAGATGATGTACGAGATGGAAATGAAGGTCAATGTCCCGCAGTGGACAGTGGAGGCTAAGCAGGACCCAGGGGCTGAACTGAAATCCACCATCAGCGTGGGCGCTTCTTCCATCGGCATGATCTCTGTGGAGGAGAATAAATCCTTCTGCGATATCAGCAAAGTTCTAGCTGGCATTATTTTCTCCGCGGTGCTCATCATTGCTATTGTCCTGGCAGTGTGTGTGGTAAAACTCTCCTAGGGCGGCGCAGGCTCCGAGGAGAGCGACCCTTCTCCCGCCTGTCCTCGGAGTGCTTCACGCCTCACCTTCAATTGCAAGATGGGGCAGCTGGTTGAGCTGAGAATTTAAACCTAGCACTTGGAAAAACAAAGCGAAACTTTTGCCTCTCAGTATCCTAAAATGCACGATTTGTTTCTTCTTGCTTTTTGAAGAAAAGATATGCAAATCAGCCTGCAGAATAGGATGTCTTTGCCGGCTGGACTTGTAACAGTTAACTGTGAAGTATCAGGGTATTATCACTACTGGCTATAACAGGGATTTGTCTGCTATTAATAGATCACTATTCTCAGAAGCCTGTATTTTTTGCTCTTGAATAGGCTCTGGTTTTTGCTGCTGGTCACTGTTTACAGTATTTGAGAGTAACTCAAATTTGGAGGCTAACACAGGTGTTTTGTCCGACAAAGTGAATAGAATAATTTTTTTTTTCCATCAAATACACAAAATGTTATTTCAGTGGAGGAAAAGAGGAAGTATTAAAACCACAGTAAAAGAATGTAAACAACCTCTATTTTAGATAAGTTAATGGTTGGGGAGGGGGGAGGGGGGGAGGAGGATGGAGAAAACAGAACAAGCAATGTTTGATACCAAATACGATTTGTTGATTTATACCCCAGTACAGAACCCAGTTGCATGGGTTGGCACAGCATGCGCCAATGACTAATCGCTTTCCACATCCAGAGAGAAAAAGGGGAGAGTTGCATATTCAGAAAAATAACTGGCAAGCCTCATGGTTTTCATCCACGTTTGCCACGGTTTTGTCTTCCCCGGCAGAAAGGCTGATTTTTGTCACTGCTCCACATTTTCCTTTCTGTAGAAGCAGTTTGCGCTTCACAATTAACTATGAAAATAGGAGCAATGAATCTACCCACAGCGGAAGCGGTCATTTTTGAAAATAAGATTTTGGCAAACACAAACGATGTCGAGTTAAAGCAGACCTTTCTAGTAATCCAAAAAGAGATCCCCTCTCCTGTTGACAGGCAGGGATTGATGCCTGTATCTGTACAGTCGCAGTTCTGCGAGCTCCTGAATTCTTTGCAGAAATCCAGACAAAGCTAAAAACGTGTCTCAGTTTCGTATCTCATTCGTGTCTGATTAATCGTCTGGGAAGTGGGGAGCCGGCGGGATCGGCCCAATTTGAAGCGCTGCAAATTTGGGAGGCAAATGCAAGAGCAATGTAAAACTCTCCACTGCTTCCCTAAAAAAAAGTCACTGTTTAAGTGTAAATTGGGGGGACAGACAATAACTTTGCAGAGAAGCACTATGATGTTTTGTAAAAGGACATATGTACTATGGTATTTACTGTGTAACTTAGGGAAATGTCTTCCGCTACTGTGAGCACACACGATCCGTTCAAGAATGCTTGGTACATACTTTGTAGTGCCATAGGTGTATGAGGCATTCCACAGGCAAATATAAAGACCCTGTAATTAAAACCTGGGGTTTTAATAAGTTATTATTCTTTTGCATTGATTATTGTGGCCACATTATCAAAAAGTAACAATCGGACATGTTTTGTGAAGTTACTAGGCAATAGTTTTCATGCTTGTTAAATAAAATTATGTCAACGGCACTCATAAACCGCTAATATTTTTTAGTTAAGAACTAAACATGCTTTGAAAAACTGCAACAAACAGTTTATTCTTTAAAACTCAAGAGAACTGGATTTGGGGAGAAAAAGTGTGTGACAAATTTTAATCTGGTCACTTGTAGGTGAGAAAAAAAATAATGTCGGTGAGGAAAAACAGCAAGTGGGGGCCTGAATGAAAGGCTGTAGACTATCGTTACGTTGAAGGACGATGAGTTCTGCACGTTGATCCAGTGTAGTTCCGCTTTCGTGGGAATTCAGTTATGTAAGATGACTCCACATTCCTTTCTATTGTATTTCACTCATTCCATAGCATGTGTTTTATACATAGTTAATCTAGGCTCGTAGAGACCCCCAGCAGCATTCTAACAAAGTCAAGCCTGTATTTATCGGTGCTACTGTTTCCGACTGTGTAGACCAGGTGTGATTGCTGCATGTTGATTTAAATGAGAAGATCTCCTTCACAATCGTATTGAGTAAAGATATTATGGAAAATACAGCAAAAGCTGCAGGAGAATGTGGGTATTTGGATTGCCACCACTAGTCACTAAGGATTCGTGGGTATCATCACTCTTTGCCCTCTTCTTTTACTTAGTTCACAGGAAAGTGAACAAGTCGGACTCTGAAAACTCCATGTTCCTTTTGAAATCAGATCGTTTAACCACATGTTCTGAAAACCCAAGTAATGCAAGTCTGGTTTCTGGTGGATAAGTAAATGGTAACACCTCTAGTGTTCATTATCTGGGTACCTTGAAGTGGGTATAGTGTTTATCCACGGTTAGTTGCACAGAAGAATTTTTAAGAATAGCTAATATCATCTTCAAAAGCAAGCCTCAGTGAGTCAGTGAATTGTAACTTTTCAGTCTGTTGCATTTTTTTGGAATGTGGATTTTTTGATACAGGACTCAAAGGATTCGTATGAGTAGCCTATAATTATGTAAGTCTTGCTTCATTATGAATATGCACACCATTAGTATTTAAAGGATTGGACCTTGGAAAAATAATGTATTTTCCAATCTCAAGACAAAGCTGGCTGCTGCAGATTTATTCATCATTAGTTTGTTCCTAAAAATCTGTATCATTTTATATTTAAGTGATATAAAATTAATAGATTAAGTAGCATTCTAACAGAGGACTGGCACCATCTAAATGGATGATGTTGCTGCCGTGAATCTCCTACACTTGATACAAGTGTACGCTCAATGTGACAGAGTTCAGGCACAACAGCGCACAAAATCAAAACAAGGTGAAACCGCCATTGCCCAAAAGTACTGATGCCTCTTTTAAATTAAGAAATAAAGAGTTGTTGTAGATTTGCAGTCTTCATTTTCCTTGCCAACTGGAAGGAGACTGGAAATGCTGTTTTCCTAAGTGAAAAATGGGAAGTCAAACTTCAAAATACTCTGTATTTAAATAGTATGATGAAAATGCAAATACTCTCATGCTGATCAGTGAACGAGAATGTTGGTGCATTTTCAGTACAAAGGAAGATGGTCATTGCTTAATTTCAATGTTGTTCTACTTCAGTTCTTTTGTCTTTATTCACAGGATACACACATAAAATTTGCTGTACGCTAAAATCTTATTCCGTACTTGAATTACACTGGTTTTGCCTGTGCATGGGTGGTATTTTCTACACTTTGAATAATTCAAACTTGTTACTGTCACTATTTATTTAACTTAAAATAAAGTACGTTCTTATAACTTACTGGTTGGCTTGCAGCAGTAATGAAAACCAAGAAAAACCTGGAATATTAATAGAGCTTGTCAGTAAGCTCTTCTAAACAAAAAGTTCCTATTTAAACCACAGGAATAAAAGTAACATGCTAAGCCCTCTCATTACAGTTTTCTTCACATAACCGCACCCTTCTCAAGCTCCCAGAATCGAATATAATGATATACCTTAATTTATACTGCAAGGGAATCGGCAGTCTGAGAAGTGAAGGCATCTCTGCCTTACGGAACAGCTACGATCACATTTAGGATAAGAGGGATGACGTTGCCCTCGGCACTGCTTGTTCAGCGCTGTTGAGTAAAGTACAGAACCGTTGGCTTGGGCAGCTGAAAACTAGAGAACAAATTAGACAAGACTAATGACTTAGCTCCTCTCTGTGTTAGGATCCGAACTCGGTCCCCTTTCTGCCAGCAAAGCTCGCATTTACTTTAGCAAAAGATATACACAGCCTAAGGAGTGTGAAATTTGGTCCTGTGGTATTGACAGCAACAACGATCAACAGTTGTATCAAACTATCAGTACTGCGTCTGTTAAATGCAGCAGTTTGTAATGTCATCGCAGGGCTTCCAGTCTACCGACACAAATACCCTTACACTGTTTTCTAGTCTACTAACAAAATGAACGCGGAACCATAATTAAAGTGATTCTCCTTATGTTGCAAACAATGTCCCAGCAAACTTCAGCATTATGAATATGAAATTAGTTTCAAAATTCTTCATGTAAATATGAAAATACTTTTTACATGAATGCAGTTATTTAAAAACGGACTAAATGACTGATGTCATTAGCTTTCGGATTAAAAATTAAACACATGCTTATTGTTTGTGGTCTGAAAGGACTGGTTATGGGCTCTCTTTTCCTTCTCTTATAAGGTTTGTGTTGTTTATGTACATTTTCCAGAAATACCTTCTACTTAAGTGCTAATGGAACTCCCAGTCGACATATTTACCCTTCACAGATTTTCATTATGTAAAAAGTCATTCAGTAAGACCAGTGGATTACAGATGTCTAAGTGCTTTCTCTCAATACGATTATGTAAGTCTTTTAATGCAGGAAGAGATCTGGACAAAATAGTAGTCTACACGTGAGCAGTATTTGCTATGGTAAGCATACAATAAAAGTGGGATTAGAAAAGAATGTCTTTCATATAAAATTATCCGCGTGTGTTGAGGGAAGGACAAGAAAAGGAAGGAGATGGATGCATGTAGTAAATAGGTCTTCATCTTATGTTGGCAAAGTATGCTTTTTTGTTAAAGATAACAACGTTAAACTATAGCTTCTCTATAGGAAGGTGGTATTGTATACCCAGTGGGACAAAGCCTATAAAATATCCCTGAGTGGAACAGACCATCCATTCTCTGATTAACTCAACATGGAATAAGAGTAAAAATATTTTTATTTGCTACGCATTGATACCAATTTTACAAAAGACGCCCCTTTTCTCTCTCTGTTTCACACGACAAGGGACTTGCTATTGGCAGAAGGTGGTCCCAGAAGGATGGATTCTGCCATCCACCCCGGCGGCTTGCTGCTGCGGTACGTGATGCCACTGGAAATACAGCTTAATCAGCTACCACCGACTAAACCTGCGGAGAGGAGAAAAGTCACGTGGCATTTAACCAGCGTGAAGGCTCTTCTGCATCTTCTCATGCAGCCAAGCACAAGCATTTCACGCTGGAAGCAATGTGACGGGAAGCCATGTAGGCAAATACAAATAAAAATACAGCATCTCTGAAAATCTGTCACCCACAGAGGCTAGTCGGCAAAAGCAATTATGTTTAGTGCTCGGTTCCAGTAATTTTGTCAGAATATCTACTGTGGTTTTCCTACGTGTTAGAAATTGATTTCTTGAGCCTCCACAGGGTAAGGTGGTTTGTTTTGTTTTGGTTTGGTTTGTTTGATCGAACTGTATGTTTTCTTTTATTTACACTGTAATGCACGACATTATCTATCACATACTTACTAATAACATCTCCACCAAATTAAACAAACTAACACATCCTCTAAAAGCTAGTTCTAATTCAAGTGCACAGAAATGGAAGTCACAATCACAGTACAAATGTGTGGTCTGTTATTTTTGGCCAGTTTTCCACTATGCATTAAAATAATCACTAAAGTCTATGATCCGTCAAGTCTGTCTCTCGCACACAAATGTTCAAAGAACATAATCAGTTGAACTCATTGATGTGTCACAGCATTAAGGAATTCCATAGCCTAAAACGTGACTTCAAAATTCGTGGGTGTTTTTTAAGAATAGTAAACGTCAGGTCATACAGCCATGTGTAATTGCCTTGAGAAAAAAAAAAAATCAAACGCGATTCCTTTGCATGATCTGGAAGAATCTGTATATAAATAGCATAAACCTTGGGGGAAAAACAAGTGGGAAAGGTGGAAATGAGAAGAGCAGACAAAAGAAAATATTTAACTATTTACACCATATTAAATGACTGAGGAGTGCCAGACACACCAAACATGATACTCCCTTAGCAACTTAATGGAATAGGCTAGTTGCATGTGTAACTTTATATATAAATACACGTTTGACTTCTGGGTCCTAGAGGGAGTGGTCTGAATCATTACTCATATAAGCCATCACTACTCGGTTTAGTGAGAAATTACATGTGTGAAGACTATTCATGTAATTAAAAGCTGCAGAATTAGAACCATAATTTCAGTTTGCATAAGACACGTAATCCACTATGCGTCTGTAGAACATTTCCAGTTGTTAATACTATCTGTAACCTAGTTTTCTGATCTGCTTTGATTTGTTGGAATGTTGTTTTGTATGAAGGTGGCTGTACTTTTTATTTTTCTTTTTAGTCAATCTATATAATGGTGCTATAATCAAACCTGCATTTCCTAGATTTGACATTTATTCACATTTTAGACGCAACACCTGGGAAACTATAGAGTGAATAATCTATTTACTTTTTGTATTATTTGTTCAGTCTAACTATTCATTGATATTATGTGAGCTAAACAATATAAAAGCTTTAGAATGTCATTTTGAAATAAGCCAGTTTAAGAAGTAGACATGCTCAGTGAATCACAGAATCACAGAATTTTCAGAGTTGGAAGGGACCTCTAGAGATCATCTAGTCCAGCTCCCCTGCTAAAGCAGGATTGCCTAGAGCACATTACTCAGGACTGCATCCAGGTGGGTCTTGAAAATCTCCAGAGAAGGGGACTCCACAACCTCCCTGGGCAGCCTGTTCCAGTGCTCTGTCACCCTAACTGTAAAGAAGTTTTTCCGTGTGTTGGAACGGAACTTCCTATGTTCCAACTTATGCCCATTGCCCCTCGTCCTGTCATTGGGAACCACTGAAAAGAGTCTGGCTCCATACTCCTTCAACCCACCCTTTAGATATTTATAAGCAGTAATAAGGTCTCCCCTCAGCCTTCTCTTCTCTAGGCTAAAGAGTCCCAGCTCTCTCAGCCTTTCCTCATAAGGGAGATGCTCCAATCCCTCAATCATCTTGGTTGCCCTTCGCTGGACTCTCTCCAGCAGTTCCCTGTCCCTCTTGAACTGGGGAGCCCAGAACTGGACACAGTATTCCAGTTGTGGAACTCTCTTAATTTTTTGATACTTGAGGTTGTAAAAATTTGTTCGATACAGTAGACACTACATATGCATGGGGACAAAGCATTTACTGGATGCATATACATTAAACCAAGAACTGACTTAGTATAATCCTCTCCAACTCACAGGTTAGCATATAAGCCAAATTAAATTGTGAAATAATGGTGGACCTTGTTTTTCATCTGAAATTAATTATTACAGTGATATGGTCTGCATGGATCTGTATGTGCAAAATAATTTATGCAATGATGCAACAAAAAGGAATAAAGTCATTCCATTGCTAAGTATTCCAATCACACACAAAAACCCAGAAAGCTAATTTTACAAACATTTCTGTGTATTTTGTAACCTGAACCTTTTTTCTTTAAGCAAAGCAATATTTTCTTTTTCTCATAAGCAGTAATTGCAGTGGAGAGAAAAATGTTGAAGTAACCTCCGCATTGCTGAGATATGATCCCACGAAGAATTATTATCAGTGCAATAATCTTATGGTGTTTCATTTGAGGTAACTCTTGCATCACATCAGAAGGGTTTATTTTTCAATACAGCACCATCTGTTTTTGAAAACAACCCGACATACAAAAGTATTTGGGGTCCATTAGGTTAACAGTTGTATCTTCTGGCATACAAAAAGTATGAAAGGCAGTCAAATTCTTAAATTTTTTAGCAAAAATACTTTTTTTTTTAATCATTTCATCTGGAGGGGACGTCTCGCTCTCCAGCCTTCTCTCTTGTGTCTTAGGGAGTGTCACACATATCTCTAGCTAGCTCTTGCTGTGGGGAGACTTTTCTCCAAAGTCAAGTCTCCTGTATTCCCAGCCTACCTGCTGGCCCTTGAAGCACAATGCCGAAGCCCAGCTGAATGTAGAAGGACCTTGTGCTGGAACGCTTATACTATGGTAATGGAATAAACTAGTATGCTTGCGTTAGGACTCTCACTCCCGAATAACAGATTTTCTCAGATTTTCCCTTTTTTCTGAAATCACTTATACAAATTTTAAGTACAAGTGAGATAAGCTCTGCATTTTAGCAGAATATATTGAAGAAAGAAGTCATCTAAGTTGGAGATGAAAAATTAAACATGCTTTATAGATAATCTTACATCTAGTTTGGCTTGAAGACATTTTCTATATTCACGTGAGCCATCTCCAGCAAGTTAGCTGTACCTTTGAGAGAGCAGAGGCATGCACAGCCACAGCGCTTACCCTTTTGTAGTAGGAAACTGGAAGGCTCCTGGAATTTTGCACAAGATGACTCCAGCTTTGTCTCGAATGGATATTGAACTACTCTTTGTAAGACAATACTGAAAGGAAGTTAAAAAATTGCCATCAATAGGGTGAATATGCTGACACTTGGGTAAACAATATTGTCCTTCTCAGGGGGAAGAGGTGCCTTACATACCCCAGGACTGGGGTTGTGGAAAAACGCAGCAACTGGAGCAGAGAATAGTATTTGCCTTAACCTGCACTTGGCTGTCTTTGGTCCCAAAGGACTGCTTCAGATGCCGAGAACAGTCATGAACCGTGCTATAACCACACAACTATTTCTCTGCTGACAGTCCTGCTATTCCGTATGTGTTTGAGGTCGCAAACAGCAGCCACGCATTCCACTTCCACTCCCCATTGCAAGAATGCCTATGAAATTAGATCTGCTAAATGTAATACCAGTGGATACCAGTAAAGCCAGAGGAACTGTTTTCCAGGATATTTCTGCTTTACATACTAGCACTTGTGAGGCTTTAGGCTGTGCTAGGTAAAAATATATAAAAACATTCCTTCTAGAAAACTTAAAATAACAATATAAACTGCACTATTCTCTATTATCAAATTTTCCTAAAGATGTTCTGAAATACTGTTCCAGGGATGTCAGACATTGCATTTTTGCCATAGGAAGTTTTGTATACGTGCTGGTATGACAACTGATTTGAGAGTGATGCTGTTCATTATTGGTACATGAGTACTCTCTACTTAAAATCCCTTTATGCTGAAATGATTTGACGTAGTGGACCTTAAATTTTTTTGATCAGCCATCAAGCTCACTGGACGTTAAATCTTGAAAAAACCTCAGTAGTTTATTAATATTTCACCAGTAAAGCAGCTTTTAGGCAAAGCACATTCCTAGCTAGATGTATACTTAACACAGTAAAATAGGTAACTATACTAAGAGCGCCAAAGGCAAACAAATATGTGGCGAACATCATGATTTTAGGTTAAAAAGGCCTTCTACTAGGAAACAGGCACATTAGTAGACTTTATGCTCCCATTGCCTGAGATGGTAATCACTGATGGGCGATAATGATAAAATCAGTTGAAAAAGGAGGCTAGAGTTACATGTCCTGATTTCCTTGTATGTTTGGCCACGAGAAAGAAACAGAGAGGGAGGGCAGACTTGGATATTACCTGGCTATCCCGCAGCTGGTGTTCTGTCCCGTTTTGGGATAATCAGCTGGCTGGCTGACCTGTCCCTGCCGGCTGCAGCCTCGCGTCGGGATGAACTCATGGCCTGCTGTGCCCATGTAGACCTTGACTGAATTGTTGGGTTTGTCAGTTGATGTATTCTGGCATCCCACTGCTTTAATAGCCTCTAAACATCATTTCGGTTACAGTGAGCCACGTCTCACAGGCATCAAGTACACGCTCAAATAGAGAATAAAATAGAGACGTTGTCAGAGGCACGTGCAGGGAGGTGGGTATTTGCCAAACGGAACCTAGCAAGAGAAGGACCACGAATAGGAGGAGGATTCTCTATTTTACATGCAAATAACATTCTTACAAAATTTCTCAATTTGTGTCATCAGCTTTCTACTGCTTAAACTCCTTACAAATTCAAAAAAACCAATGTATGATTAAATTGAGGAATCAAAATCAAATGTTAAATTATCAAAATAAAATAGTGTCTAAAGTGGAATGTCTGTTCAAAGGACTTTTTCAAGGTTTTGCTATGTTGCCTGACTATATCTTTTTTTTCCCTCCAGGTAACAAGGTACTTAAAAGCCTCAAAACAGAAGAGCTCTGAAATAAAAATTAATTCTACATAGTCCTCCCCTTTGAAGTCTACTAGAACAAATTCAAACAACTTGGGGCATGGCGCATTTAATTAAAGACCTAAAATGATTTTGCTATCAACACGCCGTGATGTGGAACTGCACGAGGGATGTCCCGCGGCCGGCTGGCGGGTCCGCAGCAGCGCTCCCACCGCAAACCGGAGTTTGGGGTCCCCGACCCCGCGCGGGCTCTGGGGCTGTAACTGCAGCCCCTTCAGCAGTGCTCGGGGAGGACTTGGGCCCCGCGGCAGATATTCAGCATTTACATCTTGTCACGCCGCAAAGACACGCAGTGCTATGGCCTCGGGAAGGGCAAACTGCTCCCGTTTTTCCAGCGAACTGAGAGCCGCCACTCGTTCCTCGGCGCCACCCGCCCCGTGCCTGTAAACCCTCCGCGTTCCCGTACGCCTTCGCCCTCTGCAGACACCGCCCCGCGGCTCAAGGCCGACCGGGGCCGAGGCCCTGCGCTGCCCGCCCACCCTGCTTCCCACCGCGCCGCTGGCCGGGCCCGGGCGCNCACTGGAAGGAAGCGGCGACGCTGCTGCTGGCGGCGGGCACGCCGGGGCGGGCGCCGCGCTCCCCGCCCGGCCCGTCTGACTACGAGGTGCTGCTGCTGCAGCGCAGCTCCCGCAGCGGCTTCATGCCCAGCGCCCACGTCTTCCCGGGGGGGCTGGTGGAGGCGGCGGACTTCTCCGCCGAGTGGCTGGGGCTGCTGCCCGACTCGCCGCGGTGCGGGCTGGGCCCCGTCCGGCCGCCGCCCCCCGGCGGCAGCCGGGCCCCGCTCCTCGCCACCGACCGGGCGCGGCTGGGCTCGCCGCTTCCGGGGGAGGTCGCCTTCCGCATCTGCGCTATCCGGGAGACCTTCGAGGAGGCGGGGATCCTGCTGCTGGTGCCGGGGCGCGGGCCGGCGGCGGGCAGCGGCCCGGCCTCGCCGCTGCCAGCGGAGCGCCTGCCGCCCGCCGCCGAGCTGAGCGAGTGGCGGCGCCGGGTGCAGGAGGACCCGGCCTGCTTCCTGCAGCTGTGCCGGCACCTGGGCTGCGCCCCCGACATCTGGGCCCTGCGGGAGTGGAGCAACTGGCTGACCCCCGTCGGCAGGGCCGGTGGCGGCGGCCGGCGCTACGACACGGCCTTCTACCTGTGCTGCCTGGAGAAGCGGCCGCCCCGCACCTCGCAGGACGACCGGGAGGTGACGGCCTTCCTGGTAAGGGCGGCGCGGCCCGGCGGAGCGAGCGCTGCCGCGGCGGCCAGCAGGAGCCCGCCGGCCCCGAGCCGAGCCGCCCCGGCCGCTGGCCTGCCTCCAGCGGGGACCGGAGGGCCGAACCAAGGTCCGGCTCCCCCGCCGGCGGCCCCCTGCGGCGGGGGAAGGGGAAGGGAGGGCTCGCCTCCTCGGTGGCCCGCTCCCCTGCACGGCGCCGCCCCGCTCAGCGCTGCGGGTGGGCGAGGGGGGCTCGTGGAGGGCGTTTTCCGTGCAGGATGTAACGGCATAGGAGGTGTGCCGCGTCAGATCACTTTCACCTGGAGTTATTGTATGTTTCAAAGGTATGACAAGGAATCGCTTTTTATACGTCCCCCGCGCAGTGTCCGTGGGCTCTTGCTGTGTACCCTGAGCTCTCGGTGCGCCCGCAGCGGCCCGCGGGGTACGTGCGGTGTTCCGGGGCTGCCGGAGCTTGCAGCCACCGCGGGCGCTTGGGGCAGTCCAAGTAACAGACCAACTGGTTGAAACAGTGTATTATTAAAACCATTTTGGGAGCTATATTGATATTTTTTTTTAAATTTTTAATTGGAGAGGATAAAAGGATAAAAAATTTCATGGAGAAACTTCTTAAAGACAGCTCAGGGTCAGGCACGTTAGGGTCTTTAAGTTTTTCTGGAATTCTGAAAAGTTTGAAAGCAAGTTGGAAGTACATGAGAAACCATCCAGTTCTGCAAAAGTTTACCTAACTATTTCAGTATTACTGGTGTTTCTATATTTATTTTTTTAACAGCTCTCACTGCAGAAATTTAAAAGTACCTGAGATCTTATCTTCAAAAGAGTTCATGTTTGTTATAATTTTGTTATAAATTTACTGCAAATGCTCATGCACGCATTTATATTATCAAATTCACCATGCGAGATGAAGTGAAGATTACCAATAGTTTAAACGTGCCAAACAACTTAATGTTTAAGCATGAAAAGCTGGGTGTTTGTGCTCTGGAAACAATGCATGTGGGAAGCAGATGTTTAGCAGTCCTTTTAATTCTTGTAGTGTCAGTAGCAACATCTGTTAACCAAGTTCACATTGAGTTTAGTTTTTTGTTGTTTCAGTAGACTTTCAGTCAGGCCCCAAGAACAAGTCTCAATTTTAGTTTCCAAACTTGGCATGCCTATGTGTAAAATAAAAACTTACTTATTTTTATAGGACAAAGAGTAATTTTTATAGATTGCTTTTATTATGTTTTTTCACTTTTAAAAAATTTATTTTTGTTGTTTTTTCGGTATAGTTTATAGATGGATTTTATTGTTTTCAGAAAATTTGGACTCATTCAAGCTCTTTTTTTCGGTAAAGACTTCCTTGCTAACAGCTTTTAAAGTTATTGGTACTTTCTATCTGCTGATGAAACTGTTATTTCAAGGCCTGTTTTCATCTTACAGTGGTCATCACCTCCAGAAGCCATTGAACGCTTTAAATCTCAAGAAATATGGTTTGCTCCACCTCAGTTCTATGAATTATGTAGGCTGTGCAACTTCTCTTCGCTCCGTGAGTTACACAACTTCAGCTCTGATCGGGCTCTAGAGGGATGTGAACGTTGGATGCCTGTGATGTTAACTGCTTCAGATGGCTACGTTCAGCTGTTGCCAGGTAGAAAACAGATGAAGGTTCTTTTAGATATACAAAAGCTTGGGAATTGATACCTACTCAAGCCACATGACATATACCAGTCTGTAACTGTAAGGAAAACATTCTTTTAAGTTACTGCACGCTTTTTCTACTGTTTGGCTTCCTTCTTTGATACAGTTCATAATGGCTACAGTCAGAAACCAGCTACTGAATCAGACAGACAGCACAGTTATTTCTGTACTTGCTCATAATCTCATTGTCTCATATGGTTGCCATTAATATGTTTGTTTATGAAGAAATTCTATCATTTAGACTTTTTTTTTTAATCTGAAGGATTAGATTAGAACTCCTATTCAGTCCTTTTCAGTGGGAATTCTCATTTACTTCAGTTATCTGTTTGTCTTTCTATGGGCAAGTGGATTGAGCCCAGCTGCAGTCTCAGTCTTCACAACTGTAGTGACAGGGCAGTGACCTAAACAGATACACCAATTCATTTCCCTCCTGCCCTTTCTCCTACTTCATTCTCTCTCGCTTCATAATCGTGTACACTTTTGCCCTCTCCTTAAGAAAAGCTGCATCTACTATTTATTAATTTTCAGCTTTTTTAGTTTGCTTTTCATTATGCTTTCTCTTGTCTTTTTTTTTTGGGTCACAATTGACCTCTAGAATTTCTGTATTTGTGGTATATTAGCATTCTTGCACATGCATTTATATGCCAAAACACTGTTTTTGTCAACAAAACAGAACAAGGTTGACAGTTTATACACTGGGGAAAGTATTTGTTGTCTTTTCCACCTATTATATAAACTCATATCTGACGAGGCTCTGATTATAGCCTAATAGTATTATCAGGAACACCGGAACATTCAAATCAACACCTTGAATGTGCACTGCAGTGTCACTGACAGATACTTCAGAAATTTATGGCCGTATCTTTAAATCTGAAGATGTTTAGAGGCAATTTACTTTTGTATTGTGAAATACTTTCCCACCAAGTTTCATGTTCGGATAAATATTAAAAAAAATGCTAGTTTCACTCAATCAAAAGGCTGAAAAATAAGGTAGGCAATGTATAACTAAAACTTTTTTTTCCCCCAGGAGATGAGTTATATCCAGAAGATCCAGATTATACAGGAGAAAAGAAAATAATCATGTCAACAGATAAGAAGGTTGAAGATCTCATGAAAGAGGGTAGTGTATTTCACAGGATAGTAATAAAAAACATCAACAGTCTTGCTGTCTATGTTAATATTCAAGCAAAATATAAACATAAGAATCCAGTGATGATAAACTCTGATTGTTCAGATTACAATAGCAGATTATAATACCTGTTTGGTTTAAAGCTAGGCTATTTTAATTACATACACACTCACTGTGGTTTTGGTCCTTTCTAACCATGGCCAAATTGTCAGGAAAATATTCCTTTGTCCTACCAAAGCATTGTGTGTGTTGTTTGAGATTTATGTGTACTTAATTCTATGAATCTTTGAAACAGCACAGTTGTGCTGGTTACGATGTTTAGGGGCTACTGAAAATTTAACATAACCATCAACTTCATTAGTAAATTAAATGTGATTTGATGGTAATTATACTGAGCCATTACCACCTTATTCTACTTACATACTAATTGCAGAATATGCTGCAACACTGGTCTGTTGGGTCACACAGGTCCTTTTCTCACTGAAAATTTAAGTATATATTATGTTCAGGACAAGTATGTTTTGAGTTGAATTCTTTTACTATGCTTCCCAAAGTTATCCATTAGACAACTGTAATGTGTGCCTAGGAATGAGTGAAATCTCCCATTCTATTCTCTCTTTCATTTTTGGGAAAACCAGTGTATATGTGTATATATAGATTTATTAGCTAAAGCTCACTTTATAAAAAAAATGTTACAAAGTTAATGTTTATATTCAATATACCTAAATTATTTCTATTCATGGTAATCTACTCAAAAGATCTTCAAAGGTAGAGATAATTTAGAGAAACTACATCAGATTCAGTGCATTTTCCATTCTTTTTATTAATGATAATTTTTATTCTTCAACTTGTTAGCACTTTAAAAAAATAAATTGTTTAGCTCCAAAGAGATACCAACAAATTCAGGGAATAACATACTACCTTGGAAACACCTGCTTCTGTATTTCAACATCCCACATTTTACTTCTCAACTACTTTACTAAATATTCCTGAGATTTAAGAACTTCAGAGGAAAGATTGCTGCTTGCTTTTTGGTTTTAGATTTTTGTTTGTTTGGTTTTGTCTTTTTTTGTGCAATAAGTGGAGTAAATGGAGCAGTGATGCAAATTCTTTATCTGGAAGAAGGAGTGATGTATTGAGATTAGCCAGTAAAGTTGTTTCAGCTTTTGTTCTGTATTTCAATTAAAATCTTTTGCATTATTTTCATTAAATTGAATTGGTTTGTAGCATTCATTTGGACTGGGGGGGGGGGGGGGANCCAACAGGAAAATTAAGAAAATGTAAAGTAGAGGAAGCAAAGAAAGTACCTTATATTGCTGTTGTATGCAATTTTTAGCTTTTTGAGGTTAACACTGGCCACTGTAGTACTAGGAAGATAAGGTAAAGGCATGCTTATGATCATATTTGTGGTGTCTATAGTAACACATATCTTCAAAATGATTCAGTTATTTATTCATAATGGGCAAAGTCAGTCATGGGAGCAATTGCTAGGCTGTTTTACAAGTTACAATGAAGATACACAAATCTAACAAGATACAGAACCAAGATTCCTTATTTTGAGCTGGTAGACAGTAATGCAGCAAATTAAGGTTATTCTGTTGGCCCAGGAAAGGGAGAGAAACACTTGCAAGCGTATTTCTATTTGATTGTTGTTGTGTAGCAACAATGGTAAACTATTCTGTTCCTAAAGAGGCTTAAAAAAATACCCTATCTAGGATAATTGGTAATAGAATCATAGAATGGTTTGGGTGGGAAGGGACCTTTTAAAGATCATTTAACCCAACACCCCTGACATGGCTGGGACACCTTCCACTACACGCAGTTACTCAAAGCCCCATCCAACCTGACCTTGAACACTTCCAGCAATGGGGTATCAACAACTTCTCTGGGCAACCTGTTCCAGTGTTTCACCGTCCTCACTGTAAAAAATGTCTTCCATATATCCAATCTAAATCTACTCCTGTTCAGTTTAAAACCACTACTCCTTGTGCAGTCACTACAGGTCCTGGTAAAAAGTCTCTCTCCATCTTTCTTATAAGCCCCCATTTAGGTACTGAAAGGCAATAAGGTCCCCCTGGAACCTTCTCCTCTCCAGGCTGAACAACCCTAATTCTCTCAGCCTGTCCTCATAGCAGAGGTGCTCCAGCCTTCTGATCATCTTCATGGCCCTCCTCTGGATCCACTCAAGCAGGTCCATATCTTTCCTGTGCTGAGGGCCTCAGAGCTGGAGGCAGCACTGCAGGGGGGTCTCCCCAGAGCAGAGCAGAGGGGCAGAATCCCCTCTCTCGCCCTGCTGGCTACACTGCTGGGGGTGCAACCCAGGATGCGGTTGGCTTTCTGGCCTGCAAGTGCACATTGCCAGTTCACATCCAGTTTTTCATCCACGAGTACCCCCAAGTCCTCTGCAGGGCTGCTCTCAATGCGTTTGTTACCCAGTCTGTACTCATACTGGTGATCACACCAACCCAGATAGAAGAGCTTGCACTTGGCCTTGTTTCATGTGGGCCCACTTCTCACACCTATGAAGGTCCTTCCAGATCACATCCTTTCCCTCTAGTATACCAGCTCAGCTTTTAGTGTGATCTGCAAATTTGCTGAGGGTACGCTCAATCCTACTGTCTATGTCATTAATGAACATATTAAGCAGTACTGGTCCCAGTATGGACCCTTGAGGGACACCACTCATTACTGGTTTCCATTTGGACATTGAGCCATTAACTGTAACTCTTTGGATACGACCATCCAGCCAAATCCTTACCCATCTAATAGCCCATCCATCAAATCCATCTCTCTCTACTTTAGAAGCAACAATGTTGTGGGGGACCGTGTCGAAGACCTTAGAGAAGTCCAGGTTGCTCTTCCCTTGTCCACTTATGTAATCACTTCATCCTAGAAGGCCACTAGATTAGTCAGGCATTATTTGCCCTTGGTGAACCATATGGGCTGTCTCAAATCACCTCCCTGTCTTCCATATGTGTCAACATAGCTTCCAGGAGGTTCTATTACATGACCTTACCAGGCACAGAGGTAAGGCTGACAGGTCCACAGCTCCCAGGGTCCTCCTTTTTAAAAATGGGTGTGATATTCCCTTTTCTCATAACTGGGACTTTGTCTGACTGCCATGACTTTTTCAAATACAATGCAGAGTGGCTTAGCAACTACATCCGCCAGNTTTGGACTGGGGGGGGGAAAGTGTGTCTTTCTCTTCTCTCTGAACATGCTCAGACTGTTCTTGGTCTTGCAGATCTTGTTGAAATTTGTATACCTCTGCTAAACATGGATGATGTAAAGCAGTACATATATTACATACTGGACATTATGCAGTATAGGATCTCCTTCAGAATATTCCAGCTAAGTCTTCTGAAGATGAAGCCAACAGGAAAATTAAGAAAATGTAAAGTAGAGGAAGCAAAGAAAGTACCTTATATTGCTGTTGTATGCAATTTTTAGCTTTTTGAGGTTAACACTGGCCACTGTAGTACTAGGAAGATAAGGTAAAGGCATGCTTATGATCATATTTGTGGTGTCTATAGTAACACATATCTTCAAAATGATTCAGTTATTTATTCATAATGGGCAAAGTCAGTCATGGGAGCAATTGCTAGGCTGTTTTACAAGTTACAATGAAGATACACAAATCTAACAAGATACAGAACCAAGATTCCTTATTTTGAGCTGGTAGACAGTAATGCAGCAAATTAAGGTTATTCTGTTGGCCCAGGAAAGGGAGAGAAACACTTGCAAGCGTATTTCTATTTGATTGTTGTTGTGTAGCAACAATGGTAAACTATTCTGTTCCTAAAGAGGCTTAAAAAAATACCCTATCTAGGATAATTGGTAATAGAATCATAGAATGGTTTGGGTGGGAAGGGACCTTTTAAAGATCATTTAACCCAACACCCCTGACATGGCTGGGACACCTTCCACTACACGCAGTTACTCAAAGCCCCATCCAACCTGACCTTGAACACTTCCAGCAATGGGGTATCAACAACTTCTCTGGGCAACCTGTTCCAGTGTTTCACCGTCCTCACTGTAAAAAATGTCTTCCATATATCCAATCTAAATCTACTCCTGTTCAGTTTAAAACCACTACTCCTTGTGCAGTCACTACAGGTCCTGGTAAAAAGTCTCTCTCCATCTTTCTTATAAGCCCCCATTTAGGTACTGAAAGGCAATAAGGTCCCCCTGGAACCTTCTCCTCTCCAGGCTGAACAACCCTAATTCTCTCAGCCTGTCCTCATAGCAGAGGTGCTCCAGCCTTCTGATCATCTTCATGGCCCTCCTCTGGATCCACTCAAGCAGGTCCATATCTTTCCTGTGCTGAGGGCCTCAGAGCTGGAGGCAGCACTGCAGGGGGGTCTCCCCAGAGCAGAGCAGAGGGGCAGAATCCCCTCTCTCGCCCTGCTGGCTACACTGCTGGGGGTGCAACCCAGGATGCGGTTGGCTTTCTGGCCTGCAAGTGCACATTGCCAGTTCACATCCAGTTTTTCATCCACGAGTACCCCCAAGTCCTCTGCAGGGCTGCTCTCAATGCGTTTGTTACCCAGTCTGTACTCATACTGGTGATCACACCAACCCAGATAGAAGAGCTTGCACTTGGCCTTGTTTCATGTGGGCCCACTTCTCACACCTATGAAGGTCCTTCCAGATCACATCCTTTCCCTCTAGTATACCAGCTCAGCTTTTAGTGTGATCTGCAAATTTGCTGAGGGTACGCTCAATCCTACTGTCTATGTCATTAATGAACATATTAAGCAGTACTGGTCCCAGTATGGACCCTTGAGGGACACCACTCATTACTGGTTTCCATTTGGACATTGAGCCATTAACTGTAACTCTTTGGATACGACCATCCAGCCAAATCCTTACCCATCTAATAGCCCATCCATCAAATCCATCTCTCTCTACTTTAGAAGCAACAATGTTGTGGGGGACCGTGTCGAAGACCTTAGAGAAGTCCAGGTTGCTCTTCCCTTGTCCACTTATGTAATCACTTCATCCTAGAAGGCCACTAGATTAGTCAGGCATTATTTGCCCTTGGTGAACCATATGGGCTGTCTCAAATCACCTCCCTGTCTTCCATATGTGTCAACATAGCTTCCAGGAGGTTCTATTACATGACCTTACCAGGCACAGAGGTAAGGCTGACAGGTCCACAGCTCCCAGGGTCCTCCTTTTTAAAAATGGGTGTGATATTCCCTTTTCTCATAACTGGGACTTTGTCTGACTGCCATGACTTTTTCAAATACAATGCAGAGTGGCTTAGCAACTACATCCGCCAGTGCCCTCAGCACCCCGAGATGCATCTCATCAGGTCCTGTGGACTTGTTTATGTTCAGATTTCTCAGATGGTCTTGAACTTAGTCTTCTCCTACAACAAAAGGGACTTTATTCCCCCAGTCCCTACCTTGAGGGTCAGGGACTTGAGAGATATGGGAAGAGTGATTGCCAGTGAAAACTGAGGCAAAAATCCCTGTTGAGTACCTCAGCCTCCTCCATGTGCATTGTTGCTGTATCTCACATCTTATTTATCAGGGAGGTGAGGGTGTGCATGTTTTCTTAAGTCTTTTCTGACCAACATACCTGTAGGAGCCCTTATTATTATTATTATTATTATTATTATTCACATCTCTTGCCAAATTCAGCTCCAGCTGTGCCTTAGCTCCCCTGATCCCATTCCTACACACCCAGGCAGCATCCCTATATTCTTCCCTATGGATACATATTCCTGCTTCCAGTGGCTATGCATTTCTTTCTTGCACTTCACTTTGACCAGAAGGTCCTTACTCAGCTATGCTGGTCTCCTGCTTTCCTTGCCTGATTTCTTACACAGGAGAATCTAGAGCTTTTGTACTTTAAGAAAAATGTCCTTGAAGAGCTGCCAGCTTTCTTCTGCTCCTTTATCACGAGGGCAGTTTCCCAGGGGCTCCCATTCACCAGTTCCTTAAACAACTGAAAGTTCACTCTTCTAAAATTCAGGGTCTTCACTTCACTCTTCATCTGGCCCATATTCCTCAAGATCAGGAATTCAAATATACAAAACAATATATATAAACATACACACACAAAAGAAATATGCAATCTACAACTGCTCTGATTTTGCAACATAGTCTTTCATAGTTTGATGGAGAGCTTCCCTGATGATTTTTTTATTGTTCTGTACCTTATGATTGTTTTACCAGTTTATTTTTGTGGTAGAAAGTAGCTATTAGGAGAAAATATTTTTAGGAAAGAAATTATTTGGCAACCTAGATACAGGTTAGATTCTTACAGAATTTTTTACACCTGTGTGTTGCTGCGCATTATGCATTTAATACTAATATAAGTTTTGCTGTGTGTCAAAACCAGTTAATTGAATACCAAATCCATATCTTAAGTGAACAGTCTGCCTCTCCATGTCTCCTACAACTTTTTTTTTTCTATCCACAAAAGCGAAATGGTCCAGCAGGGGGAGCTTGAAGGCCAAAGGACAAAAAAGTAACAAAAATATACTATTTCACATAGAAAATGATGACAATCGTTAAACGCAAGCACAAAAGTCTTAGAACACACATACAGTAAATACCTTTTAAGTTAAAAATGTTGATGATTAAAGCTGTAGTTTCAAAATATTGAGCTACTCTAATTACAGGCTTCTGCCCAAAGAGGTGGCCTTTGTTTCCAAGCTACAAGTCTCATCCCCTTCTCTTGCGCTGGCACCTTGTCTACCCAGCCTGGCACAAAACT
Source organism: Anarhynchus alexandrinus (assembly GCA_008711295.1). Classification (NCBI taxonomy): domain Eukaryota; kingdom Metazoa; phylum Chordata; class Aves; order Charadriiformes; family Charadriidae; genus Anarhynchus; species Anarhynchus alexandrinus. The sequence goes on from VUYV01000150.1 coordinate 85,574, forward strand.
CAATCAGGCCTGAAACACTTTTTTTTTTTTTTTTTAAACATTAAATTGAAAGGGTAGTATGCAACAGAGTAAATTAAAAAAAAAAAAAAAAGTAGCTGCTTTATCACAGAACTTGATATGCAAGAGTGAAGTAACGCTTTAAGGCCTAAACGCTATGGGACATCTACAACAGCTGTTTTCTGTTGTGGACAGGTATCTATTTCAGTAGCACAGCTGAACTCCAACAGAGAAGCGCCAACCGCCCTTCCTCCCCACTTACCTAATTCTACACACCTTTCAAGAACGTGCTCCACTCCAGACTTTGCAGCCTCACAGAAAAACGCGTGCGGCGGGAGCCCGGGCTGCCATCGCCTCAGGCTGCGGGGTGCCACCCTGCCACCCAACGGCCTCTTCTCTCCTCAGCCCGAGGCACGGTGAGCCCTGCCCCTCCGAGCCCGGGACAGCAACAGCAGCACGGCGAGACTCAGGCTTCAGGCTCATTTGCCACAACAAGACACTTAAAGAGCCGCGAACGAGCACCCGCAGCGCCCTGCTGTCCGCCTCCGCCGCGCCTCCGCAGCCCCCCTCAGGAGGAGGCGGCACGCGCTGCCCGCCCGCCTGCGCACGGGGCGGGGCACGCTTGCGCGCGGCCGGCCGTGTTGAGGGCGGGAGGGCCGGCGGGTTCTGGAAGCTTCTGAAAGCTTCTGAGGAGAGCAGCGGGGTGCGCGCGCGGGTCTGTGTTGAGGCGCTTATGGCCATGGCGGTGTTGGTGAGTGAGGCTAGGGGGGTTGTTTTTACGAGGAGGAGCCTGAAACTAAGGCAGAATATGAAGGAAGCTGAAGGGGAGGGGAAGGGATCAAGCGAAATAACATAGTTTCTTAACAGTCGTTCAGCTTTTACTGTGCTTTTGTTTGTGTTTTACCTATTAGGTGTGGGTTTTTTAGCTGGAGTAAGAGTGATTAGAGGGAGAGAGGCTGGGACAGCGAGTTGGTCGTTTTTTCTGGCAGCGTTTGTGTGAGTTGTGTTGGTGGAGAGGCATCCTTTTACCTTCTCCTGTCAGGTTTTTCTCAAGGTAGCAGTTCGGGGTGGGGGGTTTAGTGACCTCTTGCATCTTTACCAGGTAAATATCCTTAGGGTTGGGTGTGGGACTTGAGCAAACGTTTGTGGTTTTCTTTAGTTCTTAATAACAAGTGGGTAAGTTTTCATTTGGAATGTATTTGGAGAGCTAGCCTTGCACATGGGTGTGCTTTATCCTTGATTCTTTGATAGGTCATTTATTGGTCTTGCTCTTTTCAAACTGAGAGATTGGGAGAGGCTATTTATATATCTCATGTTATTCTTGAAATAAAAGTGTGTATTTCTTTCAGTTTCTAAGGCAGCACTATGTATCTCCTGTTACGGTATATTATAGTGCAGTGTTAGAGATGTACATGTAACCTGGATGGTGTGCTTGTGTCATATGGTACTAGGTAAAGCGTCTAAAATAGTTTCAGCTGTTTAATTCCAGTGTCAAACTGGGAATAATTAGTACCATCTCTTAGCAAAGCATGTTGCTAGTTATGACCACAGAGTAGCTGTATTGCTTTTGACTTAGCGTTGGCTTGTTCAACACTAGCTTTGGAAGTGGAAGGCCCACGTCTTGATTTTCCTCTCCCAAAGCATTTTATTAGACACCTACTTCCCGTGTGAATTCTTTTAAGTGGTAAACTTGACAGCTGCACTGATGATATTGTGATGTGCTGGTTGTGCCAAAATGAAATGCAAATTACTTCAGTCTGTAGGTAGTTTATTATAATTCTCAGGTATGATATGTACCATTGCAGGTACTGGTAAAAATCTGTTATCTTAAAATTCTTTGCTACGGTTGGGATGCTGCTTTTGTGTTAGTTTTTTTTTTGTGGGTTTGTTGTGGTGTGGTTTTTTTTTTTTAATGAGGTAAGCGTTTTGGTCTGGTGTTTCTGACCATTTGGTCATGTAGATAGATTGTAGCAGCCCTTGTCTTCAATCAGACTATTTCTGTTGACTTCTGAATGTAAGATAATCAGCTTTATATTGTCAGTGGGTGGAGGATATGTTTTGTTGTACTAAAGATTGATGTGGTTGTATGTAAATTATGGATGGCAAATCTTAATTAGGCTTTAACATAGTGCCTCATTAAGCAGACTGGTTTGAACCGTTTGATACACGTGAATCAGTTGCCGACTAACACTTCTGAGACAAGTAGCAAAAGTCTGTAGGCTTGCTTTATGTGTGCACTTTTTAGATATGCTTCAAAACAAGTGATGGCTTTAAAATGGTTAATCAAAAGTTTCTTGTTCTTTTACAGTAGCATTGAGGAAGGGTCTAGCTGAGAAACATGGAAGTCTTGGTATTAGAGGTATGCTGGCATTTTTTAAAGTCTAAGGGATTGGTGTTTGTTTGCTTCAGTGCAACTCTCTGGAGGTCAGATTTACAAATAAAACGGTGCCTCTATTTCCATTCAGCAGCAACTTCTTATGCGTGTGGGGTCATATATGGACTATATATGTTTTGCCATTTCTTTTAGGTGGTTATATTGGTTTGGTCTCAAAAGAGGTCAGTAGGGATGCAGTTAAAATCTAAAATGAAAGATGTGCAATGTAATCTTTAATAGAGTGTGGTATAGTACTAGATTCTACTGAATTCCACAAGAGTTCATGGAAGAATCATTCTCCCAGCCTACAGGTAGAACAGCTGACCCCAACTGACCAGAAGGATATTCCATACCAAATGGTGTCGTGCTCTGTAATAAAAGCTGCAGGGAGGGACCGGGAAAGGGGAACATCTGCAGTTACTGAATTTGTCTTCCCCAGTGAGCGTTACGTGTGATGAAGCCCTGTTTTTACAGAAATGGCTAAACATCTGCCTGCCAATGAGAAACAGTGAATGCATTCCTTATTTTGCTTTGTTTGCTGGTGCAACTTTTGCTTTACCCATTCAGCTGTTTTTATATCAACTCATGAGTTTTCTCAGTTTTACCCTTCCAAATCTTTCAGTCATCCTGCTGCAGGGGAGTGAGGGAGCAGCTGTGTGGGATTAATCCACAACAACTGGTGACCCAGATCAGCTGGAAGACTGGGATATAAAGGTTTACAAAGGCTGAGCAGAAAGCTATGACCCCGTTTTAAAGAAAGTTGTCTTGTAGACCCGTCATGGAGAAAAGTCCATTGTTGAGATTTGTTGTGTGTTCTGGGTTTTTTATACATACTTCTTGAAGACCATATGGAAATAAAAAGCTTTATGTCTTTGCACTTTACCCACTGTTTGGTTTAACCAACTTTTTAGGTGATGCTTCTACCTTTTAAATCACACATGCCATTAAGTGCAGTGCTAAAGAAACTTGCAAGTCATTTAATTTACTAATGGTCTGAAGTTGAAAGATGTTTTGCTTGTTAACATTCTGTATGCTTAGTATCAGTCACCATTATTTTTAAGGTGCCTTGCTGAAGATTACGTTTTCACATTCGCTGCTCAGATGTTCTTAAAAATGTATCATTTAAGCAGGAGTTAATAGTATTTGTTCTTGTTATCTACCCCTTGCCCCAGATTGAAGATCCAGGTTGCTTTTGGGTTACTATGAAAGGATCTGGGCCTTACGTAGTCGATGAAATAGAATATAAAAACCTGAATGCTGAAATGAATCAGTTCTATGATAAATCTTATGAAGATGTGGATGCAGTAAAACCACTAATGGTAAAAGAAGGCCAGGTAAAATCACTGCTGTATTGTGTAGATAGAAATAATCTGTTATTGCATTGGTTTGGGGGTGAAGTATCCAAGATATGCATTAATCTTCTTTTTAGCATTGCTATGTAGAAAAATAGATACTGTCTTCTATGTGCATTATCTGTAAACTTCATAACTACATAAGCTGCAATGCTAGCATTTAAAAAAAATGAGGGCTGTATAATAAATACTATATTCTTTTCTCTTAAAAAAAAAAAACCTTTGAGTGTAATTCACTCAATTTACAAGAACCTGCTGTCTTTTTCATTCTCTTTCAGATTTATGTGGTTTTCAGTGAGGAACTCAAATGCTGGTGTAGAGCGATTATTAAGTCAATCATGTACTGTACAGATCATTATCAAACAGAATGTTTTCTTGTGGATTATGCCAAATACATTTTTGTTAAATCAAAGGAGTAAGTGTTTGGGTTTTTTAACTCTGTTGCAGAAATGTATTTGTTAGTTAATGCATGCAAATACAATTTATTTACTTAGACTGATAGCGGCAAGGCTTTTAACTGACATGTGGGTTGGGTCCACAGGAAACTGCTTGCCTTGCAACAGGCCCTTGCAAGTGTGGATACAATCCAGTCTTTGTTTTGTGAAATTTTAAAGATGCTTTCTATCGTAGGTTTGGTTTTTTTAAAGATTTGAAATTGAAATAATGGCACTTTATGTCTGGAATTTACAATTGCCAGTCCTCCCTTATTAAGTGATTGTATACTAAAAAATAAAAAAAAAATTAATTATAGCCAGTGAAGATCATTCACAAAGCATACAGGGAGTCAGGCTCACTTGCTGAACCAGCTTTTGGCATCTAGGCACAAATATGTGGGTTTTTTTCCCACTGCAGTTTACTAGCTTGTTTACTAAGAGCTGACAATCTGTCTTGATATGGTGCAAAAAGAGGTGAGTTTTCACAGATTCCCAGTTTTTAATAACCCCACTATGAAACCTCCTGTTTCTGAAATCTTGAAAAATGTGTTTTAAAAAATAACTGTTCTGGCCATTAGCTAGATTTAAAGGCCATTTCTCTAATAAAATATACAACTATGAGTACGAGAAGCTTTACCAAATTTTTTTTGCAGTATTCCACAAAAAGAAGAAAGCTTATTTAAAATACTTCAAATCTTAAATTAAATAATGCTTTTAAGTTGCATGTTTCTGTATTGGAAAACAACTTGACAATGCCCCAAGTTTAAAATATGTTCAACTAGAAGTAAATGTGTGATTTACTGCTTTTTCATTGTAAAATAAAAATTTGAACAAAAGCAATAAATATACGGATCTTAAAAGCTTGCTATATACAGTGTCTTGCTGGTTATTAAAAGACAGAGATAAGATAAACGCTCCAGTGACAGCTTGACAAAGAATAAATTCTTTTTTGGAAAATGAGTACAAATGCAAAGTAGTGTATTTATTTGATTTCCTTCTTGCTGATGTTAATCATACCTGTTTTCTCACACAGAAGTAATAACTGCAAAATGGAATATGCAGTGCCAGGTGGTATATGTGGTAGTATGAGGGCTAAATATTATGAAAAGACCAAGCTGTAGTGGCAAAGGATCAGAAAGATTTCAAGTGAATGGGAAGCATATTCATATGGAGCAAATCTGCTCACTAATTGCTCCTGGTAGCACCTCTCTTGGAGAGAAAAGTAGCGCGGTGGTTCCAGGGTGTTCCACAGTGGGAGCCAAATTTCTTTAAGTGTGTTGTCAGATACAGGGTAACCGAAGGATGTGTATTACACCAATGAATTCTGGAGAATAAACTCTGATCAGTAAAATGAGATGATTTCTGCTTTGTTTTTAAGCATTCGAGTTGCACTGGAAGCATTTATGCAGATCCCATATAGAGCAAAAAAGTGTAGACTGTATCGCACAAAGCCAGTGACGTTGCGTATCGACTTTTGTGAAGATACTGCAAAAATAGTGTAAGTAGAGTTTAATAAATGTATTCTATCCATAAATTTCTTCAGTGTGAAGTTTTATTGCAGAATTTGTTTTTAGAAGAGATTATGTTTCAAGAAGAACATAGGAAATCAGATTTGGAAAACTGTTTCTGTTTCAGAGGAGCAGTTCTTAAATGGAACTGCATCCTTAACGATTTTTCCTTAATGATTTGGGTTTTATTATTCCCCTGTTTGAATCTTTTGATATGTATTTAAAAACCGTAAGAAGTTTAGACAAGTTTCTGGCAGTTTTTGCCTTTTGTCTGTCATCTCAGAGCTGTGCTTCTTGATTCCTGGCACACTAACTTACTTGCTAATCTATCCTTATGTGCTCTGTCTTACAGGTGCTCATCTTACTCCTGATACTCTTTTTTTTTTTTTTTTTGTGGTAGTTTTATGCTTAGCTGAACTGAAGTTCTATAGCTGTTTATAGTTTGCTTTGGTTTTCCCAATTGTGTCTTTTTCTTGCCATATTTTGGATTCCTGTTGTGCTTTCCTTATGTTCACGTCATTTTTTTCTCACTGCAGTTTTGAAGGACTTGAATAAGGTTTTCACTGGGGTCTGGTGTAAAGAGAAATGCTTTTGTATCCTTGAGTTCCAGGATGCTATTGTCAAAGATTCTGCCAACTTGAGAGGGACATGATTAGATCACTGGGGAATACAGCTCCACAGCAAGAAAGCTGCTTTGGTTTGTGTCGTTAAAGAATATTCAAAACTGTATGTGGTCAAGCACTTTATGTTTTTAATACTCTTGTTTGGAAGAAGAAATTAGTATTTTGACTTCCATCATTCTGGCAGAACAAATATTAGCATAGTTTGAATAGGAATAGCGTACATCTTGAGTTGGCCATTGTTGTGAATTATCACAAAAGTAGTAGATTGTCATATTTTGTTTACAGTGCTCTTCATTTGATTCTTTTTTATTTTATACTTAAAAGTTTATTTTATACTTAAAGTTGCAGAAGATGAAGAGTGAACTTGATTTTCTGCTACAGACATTTCAGTCGTCAGCACTCCAGTGTTTAAGTGCTTGTTCAAAATTGCTCAATACCTACTTAATAAATATGTTCCGCAAGTGGATTCTTGATTTATTTTTGTTTATTGTATTTCATTTCTAACCATTGTATTTTATGTTGGGGGTAAGCCATCATACCTTGACAAAGTAATATCCAGTAATTTTTTGATCAGTTGATTTCATTGATGAGCTGAAACAATATTATCAAGACTTGACATTACATTGTAAGTAGTAAGATTTTGCTAATGTGTCTAGTTGGTGCACTTCCTTAGATTTAGCATGACTTGAAATGATTTCTTTACGTGCATTCCAAGTTTTTTCCAAAATTACCATGATGTGGGATAACTGGTTGTGTTTATTTTCCTAGACCAGCCAAAAGATGGGATAGCGCTGCTACTCGGTATTTTCAGAACCTCCTCAAAGGTAAATAAAACATCTTGCCAAAATCCTAATTCTTCTGTTCTTTTATTTTGGGGAAAAATACTGTTAGAGAAATGTTGTACTTGTGTTTATATATTTAATTATATTTAAGAATGTTGTATATTAAAAATAAAGGAGCTACATAAGATTGTTTTTGTATGGACTGACTAAGGCAAAAATATTTGTGGAGCTGCATCTTGAGTACTGTGGGCTTCCATGCTGCATAAATTTCAGTAGTTGACTAGATGGTATCTGGCTCTTTGACAGGCTAAATAAGGTAGCACTTGTGTAACTTCTGTTTTTAACAGTGGAACCTTTCCTTGTGTTTAGTTTAAATCTTTGAATCAACATCACAGCTGCATTTTCATAGTTTTGTACAGAGTTGGCAAGATCTGGCTTATGAGTTTACCCTTTCATTTGTTGCTTGACAAGGTTGTAAGCACCAGCTCAGAAGAGAAATATCTCTTATTATAGTTGTTAACAAATAGATTGAGCTCTAAGTAGTTATTTAGTAAGCTAGAACTGCTTTTTCACCAGTCTGTTCCTGTCCCTTCCCGTGTTTGGTGTTTCAGTAGGTCACGCAGTCTTTTTCATATCAAGCTTTCTGTTTCTGGTGTGAGACAGCTTTTGGTCTTGCTGGAAAAACAGCTCATTACTGAGATTTTCTAATCTTCTTGCTTATATGCTTCTAACTGGAGAATTGCTTGTCTGCTCGCTCACAAGTATAACAAACTCTACATAAAAGGTATTTGGGGAGGAGAGGATGAGCTTATGAAAGCAATAAAGGGTCTTTAGCCTGATAATTTTGCACACTGACTGGGACATAGCACTTAAAGAATCATAGAATGGTTTGGGTTGGAAGGGACCTTAAAGATCATCTAGTTCCACCCCCTGCCCTGGGCAGGGACACCTCCCACCAGCCCAAGTTGCTCCAAGCCCCGTCCAGCCTGGCCTTGAACACCTCCAGGGATGGGGCAGCCACAGCTTCTCTGGGCAACCTGCGCCAGGGGCTCACCACCGTCACAGTCAAGAATTTCTTCCTGATATCTAATCTAAGTCTACCCTCTTCCAGTTTGAAGCCATTACCCCTTGTCCTGTCACTGCATGCCCTTGTAAAAAGTCCCTCATCACTTCTCATGGTTTACTTTTTTGTTTGTTTTTTTTTTTCTCCACACATTTAAGTGTCACTATGCAAAATAAAGGTTAGTAGGCAGCAATAATAACATTGAATTTAATTTCATAGATATTCCCAGACTGTACCATAAGTAGTAATACATACTTTTTTTAATTGCTAGCACATCAGTGTCTGTAGAAGTGCTTCAGAATTTACTAACGGACTTTATCAGCTATGTTTGCTTGAATGAAGAGCCTAACCAAGCTGCACAAATGTGCAAATGCAACTTCTTTTAAGAAAAGTAATTGTCAAGTTTGGAAAGTACACATTTGTGTTACAGATTGTCAGTGGCTAAAAGATAAACTAAGACTTTTAGTGTAGTCCTAAGACTAGTTTGTGTGGAGAGGTCATTAATCTGTTTCAGCTCTCAATCTTCCTTCAAAGATTAAAGACAACTTTATTTTTGCAACTTTAAATTTTTATTGCCTTGTTACTTTCTAGTTTAATTCAAAAGTTAATAGGTTACACATCTAATTGTAATTTCTATTTTTGTCTGTCTCTGAAAGTACAAGTGAAAAATACTGATAATTTGATAAGGGTTTAATCTTTTTACTTGTTCTTGTGTTTATTACTATATTTAGCAACTACCCAAATGAAAGCCAAGTTATGTGCTGTAGAAGATAACACATTTGATGTATTTCTTTATGTGACAATAAAAGATGAGAAGGTGAGATACTTCTATGTGTACAAACCTGTTAATGCACTTTGCTATGTAAGTTACAACTTTGCAATTAGTTTAAAACTGAAAAGCATTACTTGCAGGTGAGTTGTAATTTCTGTCAGATACAGTAGAAGCTGTATCATATACTTATTAGAGGTTTTGTTGTAGTTTTCTCTTCCTTGTAAACTTCCAGAGGAATTCCAAGAGGCAGAAATCCCATTTTTCTTTGTGTGAACTTCTTATTGGAAGGTATTGACAAGCAAGTGAAGTCCAGCACATACTTCAAATGGACAACTATGTGAATTACTTAGTGCATTTTTGCACCCTTTTGTGGTATCATACTTAAAGATGTTTCAATAAGGCAGTTGCATAATATTATAAAAAGAAATAGAAGTTCACACTTGTGCTAAATCTCTGCTGTAGCTACTCTCAGACTTAAGCAGCTGTATGGTAGATACAAATCTATGTATTTGAATGCTGCTTCTACTTGGGACTGTTTTACCCAGGATTTTAGCACTGGAGCTGTGGTCTTTGCCATAGACAATAACTTAGACGGTACATGCTAGTTTGAATATCTTCTCTCAGTTCAGAATCCCAATTGGCGATAGTGTCGCTGATCTCTGAGCTAATGGAGTTTAAGAAGTTTTAGGTTTAGTACTACTTTTTTCTGCCAGCTGTTGATGCACGCTGAATCAAGAAGAAGTAAACCAGCTTGACTTACTAACAGTTTTTTTAAATTTTTAGGGCTTATAGAAAAATCTAATTGAGTGTAGAATTTTAGGCAGAAGTGTGAAACTGACAACTAATTAACACCTCTTTAGAGAACATACAGGAAGATACAATTGACTTCTTGTTCTGGACTTAATAATCTTCATAAAGCATTCGCTGATACTGCTTCTATCTTGTTGTTGTCTAAAGCTTCAAATAAATTCTAAACAAGTATGTGGTGGTGTAGCTTATTGCTTATTGATACTGGTCAATAACGATCTTGTTTTTTCAGGTGTGCGTTAATGACGATCTTGTCTCAAAGAACTTTGCTCGTTTTGAGGAAGCTAAAGAGACCACAGGGGGTTCTGCAGATTATCAGGAGAACCAAACAACCTTAAATATTGAATCTCTTCCAGTGAAAATTGTTAATCCCATGCTTGCTTTCAGGCCAGTGATATTTCAGGAGAAGGTACCAACAAATCTGGAAACAGGTGGGAACCATGTGTCTCAGAAACAGTCATACATGCAATGCATCATGTGTCCTTAATTGGATATATTGAACATGAACCTGTTGTCTTGGTTCGAGTTCAACAATTGGATCAAATGGTATCCTTCTAACAAACAATCATGATCTATCAGACTTTACAAAGACCAATCAAATTATCAGATGCAGGAATATGGTAAAGCTTTCTGTACTATCTAAGATGAAGGCTAAGGGTGAGTTACACAGGCATTTTTTGATATGCTTAATAGCATTAGATATTGTTGAAATTACTTGTGGCATTGATCAGTGATGTATTACTGGGGTTTTTTTGAGTTAGGAGGGATTTTTTTGAACAGAGGTAATTTCAAAACTAGTGTTTAGGATGAATTGCCTCATTTATAGTGATTCAGGTCGGTCTTTTAAGTATGCAACTTCCTGTCCTCCATCCTTGATCACTCAGTTCATCTGGATAGTAGTTATAGAATGGTTTGGGTTGGAAGGGGCCTTAAAGATCATCTAGTTCCAACCCCCTGCCCTGGGCAGAGACGTCTACCACTAGACCAGGTTGCTCTTTGAATAAAAATACCTATTTTTTTGGTTGTTCTTTTTTCCATTGGGAAATGATACAAGGAACTCAACAAATCAGTTGCAACCCACTGTAAATAAAAGTACTGGCTTTTTATGTGTTCAGATAATCAAAGATGTGGTTATGCAATTTTTACTTATCTTTCTAGATCCTGCTCTTTCCAGTTCCTGTCTTGAAGAGACTTACCAAAGGCCAAGCCCAGGTCTAAATGAAAATACTGTGTCTGTAAGTATTGTGTTTTGAATTAAATTGTCAGAGATTAACTAAATTAAACATATGTAGGACAGATTAGGAATACTGTAGTCATCTAGCTTGTTCTTCTGTGTAACAGGTCTGGGGTACTGCACTAATTCTTGATAAATGTACTACAGTCCTCGAAAAGGTTGTGCCTCCTTTTGCACTCCTTTGCTATAGTTTCATGAACATGATAGCTGTCTACACTACACAGTTTTCTGAATATATTAAAATGTAAATTTTAATGTTTCCCTGAAAACAAAATAGTCCTTATGCGGTACCATAGTAAACATTCATTGGAGTCTCTTCTTGTTTCTTTAATCATCTAATACTTTAAATGTCTAATCTGGTTTCTTACCATTTTCTCTTTTTTTGCTTGCTGTTCTCTTCTGAAATATTTTTGAAAGGTCAGCACTCTTTCTTGAGTGTTAAGTTGTGTACTGAATTGCACAATTGGAGCTATTACAATGTCCATGGGAGGAAAGGAAAATGAACCGATAGATTCTAGTCCAATAATTACTGCTGGGTGTATCTAATCTCAGTTCTTTTAAAGACACCATGTGCTGTTCTATGTCCTCTTCTACTCTATGCTTTAAAGGAGAAATTTGCTTCTATGATAGCAATGGAACTACTTCTGTCAGGTCAGGGGAAAAAGGGGTTTTACAGAAGCTATTTTTTAGTTCTGCTGAGAGTTGAAGGATGATAACCACTCCTGAACTTAAATTGTAATACCTTATTAAAATATTTCTGAAAGAATGATCATGAAAGCGGAGCAGCACTACCTTTATACCCTTCTGCAAACAGTCAGCTGAATTACCTGATGCAAGTCTTTGACAGAGTCATGTCTGTTGACTGGTGGTGACTAATGATGAATGCTAGGAAGCCCCCTGTTCAGAACCAGATGTCTGGGGTAACTTGGGATCCAGTATCTGCTACTGGTTACTCCTTTGAGGATTTGCAGTGTTGTTCAATTTCAGTTCATGTGCATTGTTGTTTTAAGCGTGCAGCTGGGTAACCTGGTTTTGGTTTTAATCCTGTCTGTGGTGTGCAGGCTTTACATCTTTTTTCTCAATTTTTTGTTTTAAAAGGAAAACATTTAAAAACTAATTCGTACATGTTTGTACTACCTCAGATCCCCTGTTATGGCTATAGCTTGAGATATGACCATGAGCTAATTATTGTTTTGTGGGGGCAATATTCTTGTTGCATGCTTGATTCTTAGTAAATAAAATATTGTTCTGTAACAGTTTTCTGAAGTTTGTTTCATCAAAATTGTTGCCTTATTCAGACAAGCTTATTATTTGTACAAAAATTCTCCAAATATTTGGAGAATCCCAGAGTTAGGTAAGAAAACCACTTCCAACACAGTGGCCTAAATAAACGATTTTTCTAAAATGTTGCTCCTGAACAGTATTTTAGCACTAAAAATGTGTTTGTCTTTGCTTGATAGATTGTCAAAGCAATTCCAGGTTTGCCTTTCAAGGAAAATACAGCTGCTCACAGAGACAGGTATGGTGCAGCGTGTTAGCAGCGTGTTAAATATTTCAAATGCTTGTGTAATCAGATAATTAGGAGCTGTAGTATGTTTCCGGTTACTGTTTTTAAGCAGATAAAAGGGTGGAGAGTAAGAGGAGATGCATACTCATGCTTTTGGGGAAGAAGGGAATTTGAAGCTGCTGATACTTACCCAGACTACAATAAAAATAGTGGTTCTTCTTAAAAAATAGTTTGGCAACAAGGATGTGATAGGGGAATATTTCTTTTGCACGCTAAGCATGTTAAGTTGCTTCATTTTATTCTTAGTGTGATTTATAAAATTTTCAAACTTAATGAAATATGACTAGAATTGATTTGTACAACACTTCTACTATGCTGCCTGTCAGTTGATGCATATGTAATAAACCCAAGGAGTGTTGTTTAATTCAGTTTCTAAATGCTGCAAAGATATATTGTTTCATTTTTTGAAACTTTAAGAAACCTTTTTTTTTACAGTCCAGTCTGATTTTCTTCTAAAGTTGAAGAACCTACCAATTATCTTTGTTAAATGTTTTCCTTAGGGTTATTTTCAGATACTTAAAAGCTAATATTAAATTTTATTTTCAAAATGGTAGTTTGATTTCTTCTTTCGTGTTTGAGGATTTTCCTCCTTGCCATAGGTAATACATCAGAAATACTTTGCAAGTGAATTGCTTTGTGACACTTGAGAAATATTGGTGGTATTTCTAAACTACAATTTACTTTTGCATTTATGTTGGATTTAATATTTGTATGTTTCTCAGGCTTCATCAGTTCTTAAATTCTGATCCTCTGAAGACTCATGTAATTGAAGATGACCAACAGGTATTTCAAGCGTTAACTTCCATTTAACTTCTCTTGTGCAAATGTATTGTGTATGTGGAAGGTTTTGGTAGTGTTGGGGCTGCAGAGGTGATGGTCTTTGTGGAAGGAGGTCAGGGGCCAATTCCAGCCGCGTTGGCAACAAGACCTACTGCAGGCCAAAGCTGAGCCAACCAGCAAGGTTGGTGGTGCCTCTGTGAAAACATGTTCAAGAAAGGGTAAAAAATACATGGGCGTGAACAAAAAATAAAAAGAGAGAAATGGAGGCGATGCCAAGATCAGAGGAGTAGGAGGTGCTCCATGCCGGAGCAGGCATACTGGGAAGGGACTGCAGTCTGTGGAGGACCCGCAGTGGATCAGAAGAAAGAAGTGAGAAGGAAGGAGCAACAGAGAAACTGCTGTGTTCTGACTGCAGTCCCTGCCTTGTGCTGCTCATTGCCTCAGTGCTGGGACTGAGTGTAACCTGCATTGATTGTAAGGGAAGAGGAGAGGAGTTTGGAGTGAGGTTGAGCCTGGGAGTGGGGGAGGAAAGGTGCTTTTCTGAGGTGTGTAAGTGTGTGTTTCTTTGCTTTTGTTTCCCAGTAAGCAAATCAGTACTCATATATATTAATTGGCAACAAATAAAGTTAACCTAAAGTTGAGTCTGATTTACCTGGGTCAGTCATTGTTAAGTAACAGCCCTGTCTCTTTTGACCTATAAATCTCCTTGCTCACTGTCGCTGTCTTTCTCCCCCATCCCTCTGGAAAGGGAGAGTAAGCAAGTAGCTGTGTGGGTGCTTGATGGTGTGCCAAGGCCAACCCACCACAGCAAATCTTGACTAGTCATATTTTAAAATTGTATTTTTATTTATTATTTTTTTTATAGCTGAGTGCTAGCTGTATGCAGAACATCAAGTACATTCTCTTGAGTGGTATAAGACAGTTGTGTTAAGACAATCTTGATAAATCTTTCTTTAAGAAATGCTGAGTATTTGTCTCACCACTGGTCTGTGTAACTTAGCATTACATATGAGTCATATCTAAAATGTATTTATGATTGATTTGGCTATTTTTCATCAAAATACCATTTTTTTAGATACAATAAATGCTTGTTGTATGTAAGCTAAAACCCTTTTACTAAGTATTGCCTTTGTCGTCTATTTGTCATATGGTTTCAGAGTGTTCAAAGTCTTAGTGAAGAAAGAAATTTTGTCTTTCTTAGCAACAAAATTGAGCCATCGTCAGTTCTGGAAACAGCACCGCTTTTTGGTGATCTGAAAAAGGTAATGCTAATGTAGTACATTATACTGAGTATCTTTTTAACGCTAGTGTCATACCTCAACTTTTGATACTAAATGTTATCGTAATACCTGATTTTGTTTGAGAAATGTGTAGGAGGTTGTTCATGTGGTTGAATAAATGAAGCTTCAGAGAGATGCTGTAAGAATTGTACACATTTCTGGTATATCAACCACTGCCACAAGTCATGGGATTTGAATTTTAATATAATAAATTAATTTCTTAGCCCAGAAGAAGTTTTTTATATTGCATGTTGAGGACATTTATTATGTAATGGGTCAAAAGCTTTCAAATCACTCAATGTTGTGTTTTGTCTTGTTTTGTTAGTGTGTTTAAGTACACAGTTTTCATGTGGAACTCTTAATTTCTCTTTCTGTAGGAACTTACTCGGAAAAAATTTTTAGGCCCTAACTTCACAGAATCTTACTGTTGGCCGCCAGTAGCTCGAGGATGTGATGTAGTTGCCATCTCATATGAGGGAAATAATCCTTTTTTATATATTCCACCAGTTCTTACATTTTTGCAGTTGGGAAGTTGCTACAAAGCATTGCCAAACAGGAATGGAGTATGTATATATTAGAGTAGTAACAAGCTTTCTGTTCTGTTCTAAAGGGCAGATGTAGAATAATGATGCAAAAGATAGTGGATGTTTAGAATGTATACATTTAATATGATCTTGGTGTATGACAGTTTATATAAGCCTTCTGCTTAGAGGCTTACAGAGACGGACTGCATGAATTTGGGAGTCTAAAACTTGTTTATCAAGTAATGTCTAACAAGTGGTTAATGTCATATCATTGATACTTAATGAGGCTTTGTTTTTAAGGGGATAGTATGTAGTCATTAAATAGAAATTAAATAGAAATTTGTATTAGCTGTTTTAAATATTGTAATTCATTTTCTAGCTTGTATTAGATCACAGAAGCATAGAATTATTTGGGTTGTAAGTTACAACATGTAAGTAAGACAAGATGCTTCTGCTTCCGTTGAATTTTTGGACCTCTTACTGTATGTTGCTGCATGCATTCTTTTTGTCTCCAGGTAGCCTGGTGTATGGTTCATTGGGTCTATAACATCTGCATTTAGGAGGTGATACAGTACTAAAAGCTTCAGTTTGGAAGTACTTAAAGGCCTGTGCTGCAGATTTTGGTTTTGCCCTAGATGCTGAAGTAGTACAATTCTTAAGATTCTGAACTCTTGTCTAATACTGTGGTGTAAAATTTTGTACATGTGTATGTAGCCGCTAGCACTTATTTTATGTCCTGGGTGGAAGAAGGCACAACTTGTTTTTGAGCTGCTGAAAACGTATGAGAGATGCTCCAGACAGCTTCATCCAATGTTGATAATACTTGGGCAGAACAAAGAAGAAACCAGAAGTGTGAAAATCCAAGGATGTAAGAATACTTTCTGTCATCTTAATTATGCTTGAAAACAATGTGGGCTGCCTTAATTCCAGGAAATTGTGAAAGAAGCACTTTATACTTTAGTTTTTTGTTCTATAAAGTGATAATTCTATTTCTTTAATGCTATAACTGTAGTGATACATGAAGCTTAGTGCTATTTAACAGTAAATGGAATTAAAACTGTTCAAATATCTGCAAGTTTGGCATCTTTTTTGTAAGTTCCATAACAATTATTTTTAAGCCAAATTACCAGTAGGGATTTGCTGAAGATCATGCTGAATTAGGATTAATTGTGGACTTCCTTGATTTAGAACCAGGTTTTGCAATACTTTTTTTGATATGTGAGCATCCTTTGCTGGACAGAGGTACTGGGTCTGTCAGGGAGGGAGTTAATTCTCTTCATAGTCTGTGTGGTGGTGTGCTTTGGATTTGTACATGGAGCAGAGCGGATAACACACCAGTGGTTTAGCTCTTGTTGGGCATCACTTGCGTGGCATCAGCAATTCTTTTTCCCAGTCTGCCGCCCACTGAGTAGGCAGTGGGTTGGCAAGAAGCTGGAAGGTGACACAGCCTGGTCAGCTGACCCAAACTGACCAAAGTGATATACAGTATTGTATAATGTCACGCTCAGCAATAAAAACTTGAGGGGTGGGGATGATCTGATGAGTGGCTGGGCATCTGCTTGTTGGGATGTTGTCAGTGTTGCCTCTGCATTGCTTCACCCCTCCTGCCTTCACTTATTACACTGTCTCTTTCTCGACCCATGAGTTTTCTCACTCTGGCAGTTCCTGTCCTCTCCCCTGTTCCACTGGGGGTTGGGGAAGTGAGTGAGCATCTGTGTGCCTTTTAGTTGTTGGCCACACTCAGCCCACCACAGTAATGCATATGTGTATGTTCTTAAAAAATATTTTTAACAAATATGTAAGTATTTCAGGTACATGGTTTTTATTTTTTAGAATGGCAAATATTGAGGGCATATGTCTCATGCCCACTTTGCTTCTTATATACACTTAACACAATTCTTCTCTACTCAATGTTACAATAATATCGGAAAAGTGAAGGATTAAAAAGGTGGTGGTAGTGCTCTGCAGACAAAGTTGCATAAAAGTCCAACTTAAGTCTTAGTTTGAAGTAATTTTTTTTTTAATGGTGGTTTCCAATATTCTTGTTGCAATAAATTCTAAGTAATTTTTGCATATAACTTCACTTGTATGGAGAGAATACTCCATGGAGAAGAGGAAACATAAAAGTAGTAAAAGACCCGTTGAGAGACTTGACCTACTTAAGTGTATTTACTTAAAACACTTAGTTTTACTACTCTTGTTTGATCTTTTTTTTAAGCCTTAATTGATAACTGCATCTTTAAAAGTGGCTCTTTTTGTCAAGGAAACAAGAAATATGGATAGATCTATGAAGGACTGTGTAAAACTTTTGGTTTCAGCAGTTTATATTCTCATGTCCATCGTTCAAGTTCAAGAGCCTGATGGATGAATTCAGATCTTTTATTAGTAGAGCTGTTGGTATATTTGCACAGATTAAGATTGGTATGTTTTCATTTTTATACATATAATTGTGCACACACACACATATATGTGTGTAGGTGGCTACAACGTGTGCGTTATTTCATTTTTAAAACTGAACTTTTCTAAAAGCTGCTCTTGCACGTATTTAAATATTTATCTTCTAACTGGTTCTGAAGTTCTTATCTCTACTTCCATTACCTTATTGGAAAATGAAATGGCATTCTACTTTGTAAACTTGTTAATGTTCAGACCTTTCAGTCTTTCATAAACTTGAAATTTTACCCACTCAGGTCTTGAAGACATGCAGGGGTAGAAAAATACAAGCAAATTAAAAATGACTGTTGACCAGAAGTCAGAATGTGGAGTTCAGTGTTCTCTGTTTAAAAAACAAAACAAAGCCAACCCCCAACTTCAAGTTGATGCATCTGAAATGCAAATGTGGCCTTTTTAATAAAACTACCATGTTGTATTGTGTCTTATTAATATTCTTTCAAGTCATAAGGTAATGTTAACAGTCTTTTCTTCCTCTTTGTAGGTGAAGTAATTGTGACTACACCATATAGCCTCCTGAGACTGTTTGAACATCACAGTTTATTGTTTTGTAGACTTTGCCATTTTGTTCTTGATGAGATTGAGGTACTGTTCTCTGATGCTACTGAGCAGGTAAGTGGCTTATATAGTCATATGGTAAAATGCCATTCCATTTGTGCACGTGTCTTGAAAACAGTGGCACATACTGTAAAAAAAACAACCTTCCTGAAGCCCAGAGGCAGAGTTGAGAAGAAAACAGAATTAAAAAAAAAAAAAATCACATCTCTGTTTTTCTGTAATCTATTAAATCAAAATTCCCCTGCTGCTTTTTTTTTTTTTTTAATCGGAGAGCTCTGTCTTGTGAGCTCTGTCTTGTCCTGTTCTATGCTACTGTTCCATTATGCTGTCTTCTTTTGCTGTGGATGGCTTCCCAAGGGCTTGCATTTTTTTCAATAGTAGCAGTAGTTTCAGCATAAGGGGTCTTTAATCTACTTCAAAGACTTACATCATCTACCTGGAAGGAACTTCCTTTTCCCTCTTATCATTGCTGTTTGAACAGCTTCAGTTCAAGAAATGTCATTATTGGTAAGCTCCTCAGTCTCTGCAGAATGAAAGGCAGAAGTGAATGATCAAATAGTCTTGGAAGCAATCATGAAAACTTCCTTGGGCATTAATGTGTTAATGTCAGTGCAGGCAAAAGGAGAAACTGATTCCAACTCAAAGAATCTTGGAAGAGGAAGAGCATTAAGTTCCGTGTTGATAAGGATGCGTATATTGTATCACTTTTAAAATTATGTCCTAGAACTCAAGTTTGAGAAAATTCCATTATTTTTTTTTTAATGCTGCTTTGAGGCTTCATAGGACAGATGCTTTCTGTTAGTACTACAGCGTATTACATCATCAGTATGCAAAAAACAGCTTACACATCTGTTTTCACTGTCATAGATATTTTTAAATCATTAACTTACTACCTGTTTAAAATTTGGTGATAAGACTAAAGGGCCGTGTTTGTAACTGTGAAAAGCTAGAGAAACTTCTTTATGGAGACACGTTGTCCAGTTTGCTATATGTGAAGCTGTTAAATGTGCCTTTGTAGCAGCAAATCTCAAGTCATAAATAAGATGAAGTGTTATCCAGTGGGACATTACTCTTCGGCTCAGGCTGTTCTTTCTGTTGTGTTCCTGTACTTTTTGAGACCAAGTGCAGGTATACCATAGAAGATGGTGAAAAGGTAGTTTGTAAAACACTGCGTGTATCTGCCATTTCTGTGGGATCTTCTCAAAAACGTCAGTCTTGAATAGAAAAAAGAAGAGGTGCTCTTTCATGTGGAAGTGATCATTTGATGATGTTTGGACTATTGCAGCTCTTCTAAAGCGTTATGTTACAGAAACGTTACATCATTAAAAGTATTGCTGCTATGGGTAAGTTTAGTGCCAGGTTGAGAGAGATCTCTTAGAATTGTGCCAGAGCCCTAGAATACCTCTTAATATGGTAGTGCTTTGCCAGAAGTCCTCATGTCGTTCCACAGCTGGACTGCTTGTCATTTATGTAAGGTGGTGTCATCAGGAATATATTCATTCTGTCTTAGTGGTTTTTATTTTTTTATAAATGATTTTATGGCACCCCCATATTTTTTTTTTTTTTGGCAAATTACTGTATTGGCAGGTTGGGCTTATTTTTTACTTACCTCCTAGTTTTTGCTGACTGCCTCTGACCTCTTGGATCTGCTTTTGCCTAGGTGTAGTATTTTTCAGATTTCAACATATGCTTTTCCTGATATTTCCATCTTCTGGGCAGAATCCTGTGTTATGATCCTTTGTGTGTGTGCACATGCTGTCCTTTCATGCTGTCCTGTTGCTTTCTTCTTGCTTCAGAAGTAGTTCAAATAATAGGATAATAGTGCACAAACCGAACGCTTTGTTTTGGGATGTGAAATTTGTGTTTTACTGTGGTGGTGTTTTTGTGACTGGAAAAAACTGTGCTGAAACAGTGTACTTTTCATTGCTGTTACATGCTCATTGGAATAGGGTAAGAGGCTACAAAAAAACCTTTATTTTCTTTATAGGTTTTTACTGTATTAGATTGTTATAAGAAAGCCATTGTTACTGAAGAGTGGGAGTATTCACCGCATCAGATTATTGCTGTTGGAGCTTGTTGGAATAAACATATAGCACGCTTGATAAAGGAGTTTATGAATGATCCTTACATTGTGATAACAGCTATGGAAGAAGCTTCCATCTATGGAAATGTGCAACAGGTAAAAATTTGGGCATGATGTCACTATTTGTTTACTAAGATGTTTTGCTGTTTGTACTGATCAAGGTTGGTATACATGGCTGCTCATGGTTTATTTTAAGTGGGTAGTGCTACAATCTAACTCAGACTGTTAGGTGCAGCTCCTGTGTATGAACTGAGGTGACTTAGAAGACCTCTGCAAGTTAATCACTGAAGCTGCAGGTCTTTTATTTTGCGTTGTAGGACTGAGGTGAAGATACTCCCTCAACTATTTCATTGTTAGTGCAAATGACTCTGAATTTTATGTGAAGTATTTGCAAATGGTATAGTTTGTGACCAGACTTTTATTAGAGTGTTTATGCAATTGTTAATTGTGAGTGACAGAGCTACAAGCTAAGTTATCCCAAGACAGCTGGTAAAATACTTGGTTTACTGTTGTGTGCCACACAATGCTGAACTTAATTTGACCTAAAATTTCCAGACAGTTACTACATGTTGTTAGGTGTCTTCTCATTTAATTTCCAGTCAATGTGATGTAGTCCTTAAGAGAATAATACAAAATTATGTATGATCTGAATTATTCTGTGTCTCAAACTGTAATAATTTAGGGATTGAGATTGTTGGGAAGTCTCTAAGATTAGACATTCTGAGCATGACACAGAACTGAAAAAACACCTCGTTTTTGCCAGAAGTCTAATTAATAGTTTGGCAGGACTGAAAATGTCAGTGTTTTGATGCTTTACTTACTAAGAGTATTTCAGGTGGTACAGTATGCTTTTGGGAGTATGATGCTTTTAGTGGTATTTGAAAATGCCAAACTTAAGGATTGATAAATGCCCTAAAATTAAATGAATGAAAAATCTTAATGTGGGATTTTGATTGTGTGTTGGGTTTTAATGATGCTTCTGGAAGCTGTCCTAAATGCATGCCTTTTGTGAGAGTTATATTTTCTGTATGCTTACCAGAACATCTACCACTTACCAGAGATATCATTTACTGGTTTCTCTTTGGTATTATGTAACAACACCTAGTGTTTATTATAAAGGAAGAATTATACAGTAAAATGTGTATAGGTTACATCAATTATCAGCCCTCTGCTTTGTATCTAATTCTAGGTTGTGCGACCTTGCACAAACAGTGAGAGAACTGCTGTGTTACTCAAAATACTGGATTTTACCCCCAATAATCTTCAGAAGGTGCTGGTATTCACTAATTCAGTAAATGAAGCAGAAATGGTTCATAAGGTAAAAAAGTATTTAAATTTGCATAGATAAGAGCTTTTTTTAATTGTTAAAGGTATGACAAACTAAAATACCTTGGCTTTTGAGAATAAAGGAGTGTGAATTTGGAAGTTAATTATTTCTGCTAAAAATAACCCCAACCCTGCTCTTCTGCTACCTAGAAGAAAGCCGAGCTGACAGGAATGTCTGGCATAGAATGCATTCATTACGAAATTTTTAACTATGTTCTGTCTGTCAGGTTGGAACTTTGAGTTGAATCAAACTGGCTTTTTTTAGTAAACGTTCTGTCTGTCCTTTTAATTTTATTTTTTACTGTTTCCAGGAGAGGTATGGGGGGAGACAACTTAAGCCACCGTGTTAAGAAGTTCTGTTCTGTTGCTTTCTACTCTGGAGCAGTTGAAATTGTAAAAGGCTGTTTCTCTGATTTGAAAGAAACGTTTACTGTCATCCTGGAAAAGTCTACTTGAATTAGTTAAGCTTCAGGTTATAGGGCATGGGGGCAAGGTAGCATGCTTGATACATATTTTCTTAAAAACTAGCATAGAACTGCTTCAAAATTATCTGTAATAGAGCATGCTTCAGTTTTACACGTTTTACACCAGCATTTTAGACATGGAGACTGAGGAGTCTTCCTGCAATAGTTCTTTCTTCAGATATTATAGAAATGAATATATATGTTAAAACATAGCAATAGAAAAGTCTCTCCTGTACTTTTAATGTCTCTTTGCTGGTCCTCCAACAGTGCAAAGAAAGAGGAGTGCAATCTGATTTGACTGGGAAGCAGTTCTGTTAAGCCTGGATAGGGTGATGTGGATGGTGAGAATGGTATTGCTAAAGGAGGCAAGCTATGAGGATGTGAGAATAAAAACCTTTAGTGATAGCCTCAAGGATGGGATAGCGAAAGGATGTGTGGCTGGATTGTTCAGATGTTATAGGAAGAGACATGTCAGTCCTGAAACAGGGAATGTATTTACTTCTAGAAGCTGGAATAGATCCTGTGATGTTTAAGGGAGTTATTTTACGTAAATGCTAGTGTATCTGGAATGTTTAATGTTTAATGATTGTTAACGGAAGCAAATCTAACATGTTTTCCTTTAATATTTGAGGGTTAATTTCTTAAGCATATCAAAAAGAACCCACTTAAAAAAACAACCATGCAGTGTTTGATTCTAAAGAAGTGTTGAAGCTGTTTATAGTAATTCTTGTGTACACTAACTTCAAATACCTTAAATGGTCTACAAAAATACTTTAAGCGTTAACTGAGTTAGTTAGACATGCCAGTTCACCAAATAACCAAGGCTTTTGTAGTGATTAATTTGTCAGTCTTGAACTTGACAAATACATTTTGAGAAGACTACATTCGTGCAAGTTAAGTATAGGTAGATCAGTGAGGGGTGGTTAGTGCTTTTTCTGAGAGGCTGAAAGATGAGGCTGCGTGTTGTTCGATGACAGAATCCACTTAAAATAGAGAGGACACCTTAATGGTGGGAAAAGCTTCAAATGGAATTTGTACCTTCTTAAATATCTGTTTAATCTATAGGAACCTGAGCTTTATTAGTTTGGGTTTTTTTTACACAGGAAATTAATAAGCTTAATCTCCACTTTTTTTTCATATAAGCAACATAAATTTCATTAACTCTTTCCCTCATCTGTCTTCACAGTGGCTATGCTTGATACTAATAAGATATTCTGTTTATTAGAGCAGTGATTGCTGTATTGGAAGAACGTTTAAGTTTTTACTTTGTCATCCAGGCACTGAGGAGCAACTCCATATTTTCCTTGAAAATACATAAAGAGAGTGAGTTTAATTTCAAGTGTATCTTAGAGCAGTGGACAAAAAAATATAGTTCTGGCACTCGTGTTGTGTTAGGTGAGTATTTTCTTTTTGTCTAGTTGTGTTTATGTCTTCATGGTGACTCATGTTCTACACTGAACACTTACACTAGGTAATCTCATCACTTTGGCAGGGTCAGTTCCCTATGAATTCTTTCTAGGTATCCCTTTACTTATTAGTGCTACAGCTAGTCTTGTCTCTTTTTTTTTTTTTTTTTTTTNTTTTTTTTTTTTTTTTGGTTGCTGTTCCTGGGTTCCAGGGTTAACTGCTGTGAGGGAAAACCTTACTTTAATTAGAGGGAACATAAAGGAGGGTTTTTGATACGTTAGTTAAAAGAACTACTAGTACTTTCATAGAATTTCCATGTATTTCACAGCTGTCTCCTACTACAGAGGATATTTTCAGTTTGAAATAATTTGGATACTCCAAAGACTTATTGTAGTGTTTTCACTGCAGTTCAAGCGTTTCCTATCTTATTCTTGTGAAGTACTTGGCTGTGGGCAATTACATTTATCCTGTGGTACTGATGTGAGATACAGAATTGTGCTAGATTATTACAGACTAACATGAAATGCTGTGTCTGCCATATGCTTATGAAATGTATTGACTTGAAGAAATGTAATGCCTTATGTAAGTGTATTGGGAAGACCTTTTTATTAAGTCAATCGATGGGGAGAAGGAAACAGCCATTGCTAGTGTGGTGTAATATTTCATGTGCTTGAAGTATTACAGTTACCTTATATATGTGTGTATAAAACATGTGCTTAGTTTTAACAGATGACTGCATGCAGTCTTTGGGAATTACAGATGCAACTTGCGTGATACATTTCAGTCTTCCTTCTCCAAGAATCTTTGGTCAACGTCTACACAGCATGTCTGACAACTTCTGCAATGTGATAGAGGTTTGAGTAAATCTTTAATGGGTTACTACTACAATTGATTTTTAAATGGTGGATACATAAAAGCTTTTAAAAAAGAGATTTTATTTTTTTTTTAGGATTCTTCTGTAGATCAGGAATGTGCAAAGGCAAGGTCAGTCATTCTGCTAACAGAAGATAGTGCGTGTCATGCGCTTGGGATCCTGCGCTATTTGCAGCACGCAGAAGCTGAAATTCCACCAGAACTGCATGATTTTACTGCCAAGATGCTAGAAGCTGAAGAAGATAAGAAATGTTCAAGGCCACTGTGTGCCTATCTTAAAACATTTGGGATTTGCAAGTGAGGAAATGCCAAGTTTTCTTGACACCCATACTGACACAGGAAGGCCCCGAATGATGACTGCTTCCATTTCCTTGATGAATTTTCCTGTTGGGTACTCTTATTCAAACCAGTTTCTGCTCATGATGGTTTTCTTATTTTTTGTTTCTGTTGACTGTTGCATCTGTTTCGCACTTAGGTACTTTTATGAAAACAAAAATACTAACTTTTTTGTGGAGACCAATCATACATAGTCTGACATTTATTATAACTCCTGCCTAAATGTACTTCAGGGAGCTTTAAGCCATTGTTTTGATTAGTATTCTAACCGTAGTTGCACAGGGTTTGTGCTTTACTCTCTCCCCTATTGTCTCGTGTCCCTCCAGAGTGGGTAAGTAGATGGTGACTTCTCTGAGCTGTATGTAACTGGATTGTAAGTAGTGCCTGAAGGAGGAAGCTAAGGTGTTCTCGGGTATGATTTCTAGTGTAGGTAACTGTTGTTGAAAGTAACAAAAAATTCAGTGTTAGTGTTTGTTTCACTCTGAAACAAGTTTTCTGGTGTCTTTTGTTTTGGTTTACAAACTTTGCCACTGGGAATTTTTTGGCCGTTTCTGTCTAACCCCCAGAGTCATTGGTGCTATTTGAGACAGAAATTGAATATTGAGAGCTGATGAAATTTTAGTGTTTGAAGCTGTTCTAAGTCACATCAAAATAGTTTATAACTGAAAACAAAGGGCTTTTTTCTAAAACCATTGTGCTTTTTTTAATACGTAGGAGTAGAACAGTGTGTCCAGATCGTCACCAAATTAATTTACAAATAGACGTGACCCAGAATATAACAGATAAAGTTACACAAACACCTGCATGTGTGACGGTAAGTTACTATTTTTCCTTGGTTTTGGGTACCAAGATGGCAGGTCTTAAATAGCTTTAAGAAATCATCCAGTCCTCCTTTCTTCTAATGTATTTTATGCTTTCAGATAATACCTCTCCACATTGTAAATGCAACAAATTACTTTGGTCGAATAGTAGATAAACAAAAGGACGAATATACAATTCTTGCTGAGGAAATTAATGAGTATTTTAAGAAATCTTGTAATAAAACTTCTGCTAAAAACGTGGAGAAGCTAGCATTTTATGGATTATGTGAGAAAACACTTTTCCACAGGTAAAAACATTGCTGTTTTTTTAAGTTGTTGATGTGCGCTATATAAAGTAATTTAAAACTTTTACTGTTCAGTTAAAAAAAAAAGTCAATCCACCCCCCCAACCAGTAGAGAATCACTGCTATTCAAATCATTCTTTTAAAAAGCTGTCACATACTCTTTATGTTACTGAGTGGAAAACAGAATGATTACCTATGCGTGCACACACAATTAGATATTTTGCTATGAAAATAGAATATTTTTAAACAAGAGTAGATTAAAAAACTTTTTACAACTGATTATCTGAATAATAATTCTGTGTTTCCTCTCCTACTCTAATAAAGGGTTCAGGTGGTAGAGATTTCCCCAAAAGAGGAGGAAAACTTGTTCTTTAACGTCAAAATTAAATATATAGATGAAGGCAGAACAAGTCAAGTTCAGAGCTATCAGCTGCTTCACTTACCTGCAAGGTTTCAGTGTCTGCCACCTCAGGCTGTGGAATTTATAGTTTGTAGAGTGAAACCCATTGATAATGAAATTGAATGGAACCCAAAGGTAATATTTATCAGGTTTTTCATGATACTTTCTTTATGTTCTTTAATTTCTCTCTGTGTGTAGTTTTTCCACAAGAAAACAGTTCTGAAGAACTTAGTTACCAAATTTCATTGCTTATTAGTATGACCAGTAAATACCTGCTATTGGACCACGTTTTAAGAATGCAGTTTCCTTGTTTGTTTTCCTGCAAAATAATGCAGTGAAATTTACGGGATTTTCTTCTCTATGATTTAAATGGCTTCTTCCAGAACAAGTTACTGCTGCTTTTAAATCTGTGGGGAGTAACAGGGGAAGGGTAGCCTCTGTAAATTGACCTGTGTTTGATTATTCTTTCCATTAAGAAAGCTCCTTCCTTAAAGGCTACTACTGTTTTAATCGACAGTGAAATTGGAGTATTTCACTAGTTTACTCAAGACTGGTTTTATTTATTGAATATCCTTTTCATTGTTAAGCTCAGAAGATGGTTTCATTATAATTAAAATAACTTTAAAGTTATGTTGGTATACATCTCAAGTGCAGTGAAAATTTGTTTTTCCTAGGTAACTCATTATATTAATCACAAAATTAAAGGAAAACTACATGAAGCAAAAATAGTATATACCTTGGGAAATACAGCTTGGGTTGACCCAATGGTAGGTATAAAACTGTAGCATTACAAAATATTTGTATCTAAACCACTTTATAAGAAGAGCACCCATTCTTCTCTTTCCCTCTGTCTTTCACTTACTCTTCTCTTTCCCTCTGTCTTTCACTTTTATGATGTCTGTTAAAAAATAACTTCATTTTATGAGTAAGGAGTTCTGTGAAGAATTGTGATCAAAAGTAGCTCACAAGTTGAGGGGTTTTGTTTGGTTTTTTTTATGGTCTGGAGAGGCTCATCAGAAGGGTGTCCCTATAGCTCAGGATCATGGTGTGCCTCTTGTGGCTGCTTGGTCCTGCCAAAGAGTACAGTAAGTTATTCCTGTGTTTTGGAATGTGTCATGCTGTGTTTTCCATCTGACCAGTCAGCTGAAAAACAAAGTGGAAAGAGAAAAAGGTCTGGAAGTAATTCTCTTTAGTAGCTTCCATTCCCATATGGCATGTCTCAACCTTTCTCTGACTTCTATGCTTTTGTTTTTGTTTAGGGTTTTTGGGTTTAAAGTTTTGCATAAAGAACAGCTTACAGTTGGAGAGGGAGCATTTGTGAACTATGGTTTCCATTTAGCGTGTTTTGTAATTCAAGGTCCGGGTTACCAGACTTAAAGATTTGAAGATGTCGATCAACGAATACAATGTTCGATCTGAGATTTTGTCTACGGGTCTGGGAACTGACAATCCAGAACATATAACAGAACTTCAGAAGTTGTGTGGACACGTGAAAGTATTAGATCATGCAGAGAACTTGGAGCCTTTGTAAGTGTTTACAAATTTTTTTCAGCATATGCTTTGCTAAGAAAAAAATTCTATTGTTTTTAATTTGGTATTTTCATGTTTACTATTACTGAATGTAGTTTTTATTTAAACACAGAGATAGGTTTGTGATATGTCTGCTTTCTCTTAACTACTTAGCCATGTAACCATCATGGAAAGAAAAACATCAACTCTAGAAAATGTTAAACTCATATTTGATGCAGGTAGCCAAGTTTACATAAAAATATGCAGCCTTAATTGAAATTCTGTTATCTTTTATTATGATCAGTGGCTTTTTTGAAGGCTTACCAGTCAGTACAGTAGAGTATATTGTTGGTGTTTGTACAGCTGCAGAGTTCAAGCTGGAAAATTTAAACCGTTTAACTTGAAATGTATCACCGTAATCCTTTAAATGAGTATGGCTACATGATGGTTTTTGCAGTAACAGCACTGTACAGTTTGTGGTTTTTTCCTTGTCTTGTGAACTTTTAGAGCTGAGGAATACTGTACATGGTGGAAGGGCACATCTCACTGTGGTCTGTCCCAGATCCTAGGACCCTTGATTTAAAATGCTTATGAGTAAGAAAGACATCTGTAGCTTTTTTTGTTCTGGGGTCTGTGTGGCACCTTGTTCAGGAGTTTCTTTAGCCACTTATTCTTCAGTTTGGAGAGCTATCATTGGAAATGTAATTTAAATGCTTTTCTCTGACCAAGTTTTTCTAATATTTACAAGGAAGAGAGAAATCTCAAAGATTTTCTTTCAGAGAGTAAATACTGTTTCATTAAAAAAAAAAAAAAAAGGCCCCTGGAATACCATCACGGGCACTGTATGTGCTGTCTCAGGGTTGGGCAAGTTTAATTAAAGCTGTCATTTCTGTGACTTAGCCAGTCAACAAGATAAGGAAGCCTTAACCCCTCCATAGTCCATTTCTGTCTTAGATTCAGATTCCTGCATTTCTAAGTAGAAATGTACTGGAGTTTAATCTTAACCAAAGGATCTGGGTTTTCCCATATTTTGTTCAACCTTAAAAATCAGTATTTGAGAACAGTGTTTGCGCTGTTGATGCTTAGAATGCTTTTTTTCAGGTTTTATTCCTTACAGAGGACTCTTGGGCTCTGATGTTTCTGCTACCTCAAGCGCAACCTTTTTGAATTTGTTTCTTCTTCTGTGCTGTTACTGAACAGGATGGTTAGTAACCTCCTAATGGTCACCAGAGCATGTGATGGCCAGAGATCAGACAACTTTATTGTGGTGCTGTGTGCAACATAGAATCATAGAATCGTTATGGCTGGAAAAGACCTTTAAGATCATCAAGTCCAACCATTATCGAACTCTACCAGGCCCACTTCTAAACCATGTCCCTGGTTCCAGTTCCATCTCAAATATTTGTAATGCGACTGCTTGGATTACTTCTAGATTCACTAAGCCTGATAACTACTGTTGAAATGTTTAAACTGACTGCAGTCTTTTAGTAAGGTACTAGTTAAATGAAGGGGACTCAAAGAGCTCCCGTAAGGTCAAGTTGACCGAGTAACTTCATTTGTATGTTTTGCAGGAATATCTTCTCCCTGTTTCAGAATATGCATAGCTACACGTTGATTATGCAGGGTTCAGATGCTTCATTGCAGATTTAGATTTTATAAAAGAAATTTACACTTGTTAGTAGGTGGCAGATCACTTTGCTTCCCCTTAATCTGTGCTAGTTCAAGTGTTCTGTGTTACTCTCTTTTTTTGTCTAGGATTTTTGTGTGATGGGGTAGTCTCTTATTTGTTGTCCTTCATGGCTGGGAATATGGCTCATTAAGTACCCATAATACTTACATCATCGTGTTTTTCTCTGGTCATGATAATTGCATAAAAGAATGCTTCTGCCCAGTAAAAAAAATTTATAAAACAACACAAAGATGAAGGATACTTCACGTGCTATTTTGAAAACAGTTGTTTTTCTCTTAACTACTTGGTGAATTGCCTACGTTGCAGAACTGCCTGACAGCAGCTCAAACCACCTCCCACTAGTGCATCAAGCAGCACTTAGTGTAGCGGGTAGGTTTTCTGTTCTTTTGCCTCAGCCATTCACTTCAATTATATGTCCTTGCTACGGAGAGCCAGTCTTTTTGCGATTGCTCAACAATCTCCCTCTTTAGTTCAAAAGCCAACGAGAATCTTCAGTTAATTAAATGCTCATGGTTTGTCACATGCAGTGCAAGGATCTTATCTCTGTGACCAGAATGAAAATGGTGTTCTACTCCTCCCACATGTATTAACAGTCTTATAAACCAGCAGACCGTAGTGTATATAGTCTGCATGGCCTTTCAGGCAGCTTGGCATAGTCAGAATTTTGCATGCTGTAAACAGTACTTGTCAGCAATGTCAAGTTCAGTCTTAATTGCCTTAACAAACATTCTTGTCCTGGAAAGAAAATGGTTTACATCTTCATCTCCAAGATGACATGGTCTGTGGATATAAGCGGTATCCTTGCTTTGGCATAACCCATCAGTTATGAATAAAGCTGCTCAGTCTCTGGGCCTTCGCTCCAAGTCTGTTTGATGACAATGGAGGAGGTCACAGCCCACTTCTAATGCATAGGCAGCTCTCTAATTTACTACCATGTTGACTGTTCAATAGATGCACAGTCAAAGCACTAAATACTTCAGTCTCTTTACACAATCTTTGGATATCGTCCCATGAAGACTTGGCAGATACTTCAGTCACTCCTGATAAATGGTGTTTGAGAAACACAGGCTGTCCTTCATTGCAAATGATTCCACAGTTGGAGAGGTACTAGGCCTAGGTTGAAAAGAGGATTTCTTTTTTGCGGAATATCTTCTTGTTGCAGAATATGCAGTTACATGTTGGTTTTGTTGGTTTTGGGTGCTTCATTGCAGATTTCATGTACAAAGTTTTTGCTGAACTTCATACTCTATTTGCCCGGTTTTCAGCCCCTTACCTTTCAAGTCCTTTTTCAGCTTGTGAGGCACCTCCTTGCTTGGTGGCTGTTTCTAGTGTTTCTGTATGGTGTGTGAATAATTAAACATTTCTGTAGAATTTTGATTGCTTTATGGCAAGATTAGATTCTCTCAGACTTTGGCTTTCCGAAGCTATGTAGTAAATAATAGGAGACTTGACTTTTTTTAAAAAGTGTTTGGTTACTTCAAGTAGATAACTCAGAAATAGTTTCTAAAAAATCCTGTAAGTTGAATTTGCTGTGCTGTATTTTACCTAGCCTCGAAGAATTGTTTGGTTGGAATTATTCGGAAAAGCTGATAAGCATTTTTTTTTTTTAAATGTGGAAGTGGTTAAAAGTATCTCACATTTAAGATTGAAATTACTTTAATCTTACTAATTTACCTCCAAAGTAATTACGGTAAGCTGTGTCAGCTCTGAATAAAGATGACTGCACAGGTATTTAATACTAAATCTTCAATATGGATTACTTTAAAAGTTAGTATTTATTTATGCAGACTGAAACATCAGGTGATGGCTTACTAGAGTGGTTTCAGTCCTCTTATACCACTAGGTGTTTGGAGGCAACAGAATAAAGTACTCTTAATTTGGACAGATGACTCAGTGTTTCAAGAATTATGTAGCGCTGTGTTCTTCTCAGTAATGTTTTAACGGAGGCTTCCGAGGCTGTTGCAGAGCAGAGGGTCGTGGTGCCTATCTCTGAACTCTCAAGTAGATGGACTCTACAGTGTTTCCTGAATCTCGGGTCTGGGTAGTGAAGCCCCTAGCTGTACAGCTGGAAAGCCAGAGGTCTCTTGCTTATAAGTGAAGAACTTCGAGTATTCTGAAACTTTTTACTTTTTCCAAGTCAGAATGAAATATGATCAAAAAGCCCCCAAACCTACTGGAATTCTATGTGAAAGGAAATAATTTTCCCATCTAGGTCTATCACACATAGTAAGGCCAATAGATTTTTATGATTCAAAGGAAGTGCTGATACCATCAGAATTTTAAATGTTCTCCTAACTTGGATTTCTGTATAAATGTGTCTTATTGAATTACTGAAGTTCAGCAACTCTGTGGTGAGATTTACAGTTTGCTAGAAGTGCATTTTATTGTATTTTTTGCATATATTAGAGTGAAAAACTTAACTTCAAAAGGATTTCCAACTATTATTAGGAATTCTTTAAATATTAAACATATTTAAATCCTTTCTTTTAAAAATGTCTCTTTCTGTGTTCAGAGTCATAAAGGAGGATACAGCTGGTCCAGAGAATGTGTCCAATCCACAGAATACGTCAATACAAGAAAATTCTACTGAAGACTGTAATTCTTCTAAAATTGCTTTGGGGAATAATCCATATGGTAAGCTTTTTCATAATTTCCAAACACTTTAAAACTAATTAAAGTTAAGTGCTTAAATGTCAACCTAAAAGTCATTTTACCAAATGTAGACTTCTCTGAGTACGGAGAATAGGACTGTATAGCTAACATTTACAATAAGCCACAAATACCTTATAGCTAGTAGCCTGGAGATGCTGTGAGAGTAAGCCGTATTAATATAGCTGTACTACTGTTTGGGAAATGTCCTGTCCTTGAGAGACCCAGAATTGTAGAATTATTTGGGTGTGAATGGAATGTGTGAGCAGGAAATTGCTCCTGTAGAGAGGACAAACATTTTGCTGGCAAAGGCCATAAGGTTTAAGGAAGCTGAAATCTGTTGAAATACGAGGTGAATAACAGTGTCGTTCTCTGGGAGATTCACGGTGATAGAAAATGCCACCTTTTTTTGTTTTCTTTCTAATCTAATGCTCAAGGATGTGGTATTCAGTCAGTAGAGTCTTAAAAGCACATGGCTTTGTCAGTCTTAGAAGGGGGACAGAAGGTGATCTGGCAGCAGTTGACATGTGAGTTTGGAGTGGTGAAACCTGAGTGATTAAAAAGTTGCAGCAGACAAAAGTCAAATAAGATCCAGGAGTGCTTATTGTGGTAGGCTTTTTTCCCTGGTGTAGTAGAGTGACTGTAATGCCATGTTTCAAGCTGTGATAGTTACATCAATATTAGTTGTTTCATCCCTGAAATTCTTAGGCAATTTCTAAATTGACATATTTCGGTTTTCAAATAAATAATGTCTTGAAACTGGAAAAACCTTTACCTGACCTGGAAAACTGTATTTTTGGTGGGTTTTTAAATTTTATTTTACCAACTATAATACTCTTTTTAGTTAAAATTTTCAGTTGAATTATTAACTTTATGAAATCTTCCAAATAGGAAGTACCCAATATGAATGCCAAATATATTCTTACAGTAGTAATTTGATTGCTACCAAGTTATTTTTATGATGGTACCAGGGTATTCTAGAAGTATCTGGTTTCTATAGTACAGAGAAGTTTAAAATATCTTTCTGGATTTCATATTTTCAGGTGGTGTAGCTCAAACTAGGGAAGCAGAAGACTCCAGCCTGCCTCAGCGTAAATGGTACAAAAATTCAGAGTGATTCGTTCCCATGCTTGCTTTTTAGTGTGAACTGTGTGAATTGTGTGTGAACTGTGAATTCTATGATCCTGTGACAATCATTCTTACTAAGACTATCTGTTTTGTAAGTAAATAAGTATCATACAGGCAGAAGTATTCTGTTACATCAGTGTGGAGGCTGAGAGATTACTGTTGCTGTTAGATGCATAAACATATACACATGTCATCTTGTGAATCCCTTAAGTAATTTAAATTGCTCTTTTGCTTACTCATGAAAGCTAACTTTTATCTGTTGAAATTATGTAATCTTTGATTAGACAGCTTATTACTGAGAAGTGAATGAAAACAAACACTTTTTGAGCTCAGTCCTTGGGTATAAGCTCTGACTTGCACTTGACTGGATTGTATTTTAGCCAGACTGTCCTATTTGACGTCTATGTTGTAACTCCTGCCCTTCTGTCCCTGCGTATTGGTATTTCATGAGATGAATCAGTTTTGTGTCTCTCCCCTTAATACGATTCTGTTCTTAAAAAGAAAAAAAAAAGTCTGATTTTATTTTGAGAATGTCTGCAATACAAAGCTATGGCCCATTTTCTCTTCTTTCTTTTTTCTCTCTCTTTTTTCTTTTTGTTTGGTTGAAAGTTGATCCATCAGCCGTATTCCTTTGTGGATAGGACAATTTCTGCTGATAAATAATCTGAGAAGCATGCAGTAGAAATGAATGCTAGGTTTGTTTTTTATTACGAGTATGCTGTGGTTTGGGGGAAAGTCAGCAGACAGTAGATCCTAAGAAGTTTTTTAAATTTCTTACACACTTTGGGACTAGGCAGTGCTTCCCTTTGGTGGGTTACTCTTCTACCTATTAATGCTAGTTCTGGATGACTAACACTTTCTTGTGCAAGTACCAGAAGTATTTTGTGTATTAGCTTTTTGGAAAAGTTCTTGGCAGGGTGATTGAATCCACACGCATCTTCTGCAGCTTGGCTAGCACAGTTTAAGATCATCTCCATTATGTAATACATGTTGAGGTGTAGCTTAGCAGTTAAATTAAGGAGGGTTTGGATATGGCTGAGGGTGTGATAAGGGAAGTAACCTAAATGAATGGATATTGCGGTCTGCCAATAGCATTTCTTTCATGGGTTAAAACCTTTTGGCATTTGGGGTGAAGTTTGAGGCATAACAGCTGCAGAATAAGCAGCTGAAAGCCTTGATGTGAAATGTGTATTTGTGTGTGTGTTCAGTTGAAAAGTTGACTTTGTCTTCCAGAGGTTGGTCTTGCTACTGTTGCCTTTTCCTTTGTTATTTCAGGGTTGGACTATGATAGCATCCTTAAATGAGGCAGCAATTTGATTCCTTTGGATATCAGAGTTAATGTGGTGTGTCTCCCCTCTTGAAGCACCCCTCTTTAGTAGGTGTGCTCCTCCAAAGACTGAGGTTGGAGTGGTTTTGTAGCAAGCTTGGCTGATGTCCTATTGTGTGTTTTCTTGACACTGTTACTCAGTGTCAAATTATTATCATAGAATCATACAATGGTTTGGGTTGAAAGCGACCTTAAAGATCACGTAGTTCCACACCCTGCCATGGGCAAGGACACCTCCCACTAGACCAGGTTGCCCAAAGCCTCATCCAACCTGGCCTTGAACACCTCCAGGCATGGGGCAGCCACAGCTTCTCTGGGCAAGCTGCACCAGTGTCTTACCACCCTCACAGTCAAGAATTTCTTCCTAATATCTGATCCAAATCTACCCTCTTTCAGTTTAAAACCGTTCCCCCTTGTCCCATCGGTCTCCTCCCTGATCAAGAGTCCCTCCCCAACTTTCCTGCAGGCCCCCTGTAGGTACTGAAAGTCTGCAATAAGGTCTCCCCGGAGCCTGCTCTTCTCCAGGCTGAACAAGCCCAACTCTCTCAGGCTGTCCTCACAGCAGAGGGGCTCCAGCCCTCTGTTCATCTTTCTGGCCCTCCTCTGGCCCCACTCCAACAGGTCCATGTCCTTTTGTTGTTGAGGGCCCCAGAGCTGGACACAGCACTGCAGGGGTGTCTCAGGAGAGCAGAGTAGAGGGGCACAGTCCCCTCCCTCGGCCTGCTGGCCATGCTGCTGGGGATGCAGTCCAGGATGCGGTTGGCTTTCTGGGCTGCAAGTGCATATTGCCGGCTCATGTTGAGCTTCTCATCCACCAACACCCCCAGATCCTTCTCCTCAGGGCTGCTCTTCATCCATTCTCTGCCCAGCCTGGATTTGCGCTTGGGATTGCCCCAGCCCACATGCAGGACCTTGCACTTGACCTTGTTGACCTTCATGAGGTTTGCACGGGCCCACCTCTCAAGCTTGTCCAGGTCCCTCTGGATGGCATCCGTTCCCTCCAGTGTGTTGACCACTCCACACAGCTTGGTGTCGTTGGCAAACTTGCTGAGGGTGCACTCAATCCCACTGTCCATGTCTCCAACAAGGATGTTAAACAGCGCCAGTCCCAATACCAACTCTTGAGGAACGGCACTCGTCTCTGCTCTCCACTTGGACATCAAGCTGTTGACTGCAGCTCTTTGAGTGTGGCCATCCAGCCAATTCCTCATCCACCAAGTGGTCTGTCCATCAAATCCATGTGTCTCCAATTTGGAGACAAGGATGTTGTGTGGGACAGTGTCACACACTTTGCACAAGTCCAGGTAGATGATATCAGTTGCTCTTTCCTTATCCACCATGACGTAACCCCTTTGTAGAAGGCCACCGGATTTCTCAAACATGATTTGCCTTCAGTGGCTACCACAGATTGCCTCCTTGTTTTATGGTTGAGTACAGCTACAGATGCTGAAACTTAGCTGGTTGTTTATAACCTAATGAAAAAATTCTGGCTATGTGTGAGACAGCTTGTCTAAAACTCAGTTGTTTTCTATTTTGGAAAAAATACAATTAAACTTTCTTTATTTTAGCTTTTATCCAGAAATAAAGTGGTTTCAAAATGAAGAGACTGTTACAGTGAAGGTAAAAATAGCAAGTGTAGCTGACTCTAAGTGTGAGTTCTCTAAAGAGAAGGTAGTTTTCAGGTAAGTTCAAGAAATGTAAGTATAATAAACAAAACATTTGACTGTCAGCTGCATCTGTTTTTTTAAAACTTTTTTATAATGCAGTGCTTGTTCAGGAGACAAACTTTATTTGGCTGACATGGAGCTGCATCAATTTATACTAGCAGAAAAGTCTACGTGTCTGATTAAAGATAAAGAAGCTATTATTGTTCTCCTGAAAGAGAAGAAAGGAGCGTGGTGCAAATTACTGAAGAGCAAGGTGAAGTGGAAACTTGAGAATTATTCAGTGTTCTGAACATATTCATTGTGCATCAGTGCAGATATTTCAAACAATGTTTTTGTCAACAGAATCCTCATGTGTCTTATGATTTTGAACACTGGGAAGATGTTGAAGATAAAGGCCCTTTTCCAGCTGGTAAGGAATGCATAAAATGAGTAGCATCCTCATTTTTGCATAGGCTTTGTCTGAAATACTCGTTTATTTCAGATATGTGACACTTGCTGGATTGATCAAACTCTCTGAAAACAGATGAGAGGACCTCTAATAGCAAATTGTAGGCAGCAGGGTATTTTTCTGTCAGAACAGCACAGACCAAAAGCAGTTTGAAGTGATTTTTAGTGTTTTGGTCTAGTTTGTAGTCTAAAGTATGCTTTTTATTTTGGGTTTCGTTTTTTTTACTACTACTGCATATTTTTTCTGAAGCTCTTGTTTTTTCTTGCTTTATAAATGTTACACTGTTAATTACTTCTAGGTACTAAAAAACTGTATTGCACTGATGCAGTAACTGAAGAATTGGTTGACTCCTCAGAAGACAGTGGAACAGAAAGTGATCCGTAATTTGGAGATTGATCTTTTTCTTCTGATAAGAATTATGCTTCAAAATAGTGTCTCTTGCCTAAGTATTTCCACTAAAATTGATTAAACATGTAAGTTGCAGAACCGTCCTTAATTTTAGGAGGAAAATAGTGAACAAACTCCTTACCTTTGGGCTCTGAGAATCTGAAGAATTACTCCATAGAATAACACTATGTAGGTTTTCCAGTGCCTTTACTTTAAATTAGTTGGCTTTAATGATGATGTGCGCATACATACGTATGGCATCCAAACAGTAAAATCTAAAGATTGAACTTGGGTTGTGAAGCAGTTGAATTTACTAGTAATCGCAGAGCTTCTAGTTTACTTTATCTGAGTGAATTTGCTGTGTTACCTATAGTTAGCAATTTTTGAAGTTTCACAAATCCTGATCGTCTGTCTATTGTTTCTACCGTATCCATCATATTCAAACAGTATCAATTTGTTGGCAATCATCACATTTGTCAGTTCTGCATCAAGAAATGTGTTGACTCCAGTGGCAGTTTTTTGTTACTTGACTGGAAATATGTTGACTTGGTATGTAATGTGGTGCAGCGCAGCTCACTGTATCAACTAACTGCTGTACAGCTTTTGTGGAACGCACGCTGTGATAGTAGGTTCAGTTTTTGTTTTCAGTTTGACATTTTCACTTTTCACAAATGCTTTTATTTCATTCACTCTTATTTATCTAAAACTCTTTTCTCCTTTGCAAATGAGCAATAAAATCTTGTCTGTTTAGCCCTAAGGCTTTACCTTTTAATCTACCATTTTTCAGTAAATAATTTAATAAATAAACTGTTACATTTGTCCACATCTAGAACATCTTGCAGTGAAGTAGTACTGTAAAATATATTTATAATAAGTGAATCTAGTAATAATCTCTTTGTATCTGTAGATTTTAAAGCACTTTAGTTTCCCCAACATAACTATGTGGTGATTTAGAATAGAGACTTAAGTTTACAGATTCATTTTAATAAGCCTAAAATTTTGTAGTACTCTTGTCTAGGAGGAATATGCTTGCTTGTTGGGGATTATGTTTTCAAGAAACATCGGGATGCCTTTGTTTCAAGAATGGGAGAAGGACTGTATTAATATGTTTACACTGACAGTTACAGGTTTTTCTAGTATTAGCATATAATAAAGCTGCTTCTTTCTGAATATTTAAGAATATTGCTGATGCCAGTGGAAGACTGTCATGTGACAGAAACAGTTGTAATTGTTAACATGGTTAAGAAAATCAGTGCTGCTGGGAACCTGACTACAACTGAGCTTAATTATAACCTTCACCTGAGTACAGGTACTTGCAAAGCTGTAATTGTTGTAAAAGTACTTAAGAAAATAGTTAACGTAGCTGTATTTTGGTCTTGCTCTGCATTGTGATGCAAACAGAAGACTGTCTAATCACCTAATTGAAAACAAAAGTGATGGAGCAGGATGTTTTCCTTTGCGTGTTTTGTTCTTTGACTTTTCTGGTGTCTAAATATAATGTACGATGATTTTTGTGCTGGTGGATAAATACAGCAGGTTATTTAATAGACATTAATTATCTGTAATTTTTGTTTGAAAAGTAAGACACCTTATAAGAGGTGGAAACAAAAGCTGGTTTTAGCCATATAAAGAACAGTATATAAAAAAAAAAAAAAATCCAGAATATTTTTTTGGCCTCAAGCAATTTTTGATCAGGGTCTTCATGAGGAATAAGTTTTCTGTGGACTTCTTACTTCAATTTGTTCAGTTGCATTTTGGAGCCTGTGTCAACTTCTAACATTTCTCCTGCACTAAGGAATTCAGTAGTCAAACTTATTTTGTGAAGAAATTTTTTTTTTTCTGTGTTTTGAAGCCATCCCTGCTCTGTCTGCTTGAAGTCCTGTATCTTCAAGATGTAACAGGAACAGATAGCTTGCTTCTCCCACTTTGTCACTGAAGACTCTGCCTGTGGACCTTTATCATCATTTTTCCTCTCATTGCCCAGTTGCGTATCTCTATTTCAGCCTTCAAAATGGTAGTAGATAGTCATTCTGTGTAATACAAAAGTATTCTGTTCCTGTAGTCTTTCCCTGAAACTTACAGTTCTTCTGTTTGAAGTGATGTTTTTACCAACAGGGGTTAGGGCAACAGCAGTTCTAACAGTTTGACTGGGACAAAACACTATGGCAAGTAGGCACTTCATGTGTAATGACATATTTACAATTTTAGTCTGTTCTCCATTGCCTTCCTTAGTCATTCTTAACCACCTTTTTGCTTTTGTTTTTACCTGATTGCACATGTAGCTCGTATGTTCATGGATCTGACTATAATCACAAAATCTCCTTCAAATGAATTGGAACCCATAATTTTTGTGGTTTGGATAACCATTTGGGATTGCTTTTCCTTGTAGGTAGACGCAAAATGAAATATATAGGAACTTAAGGTTTTGTTTATTTCTTTGTAGCTGCAGCATGATAGAAATAGCTTCTTCAGTCAAATTTGCTAGGCTAGAGTTAGTATGAACTTATGATCTTCAGCCAGTTGCTTAATGTTCTTGTGTTAGATATTTAGGATAAATGTGCTTAGAAGTGGTTGAGAGGACTTGCGTTTTCAGTATAAACAGTCTTTCTCAAATTGATCACTTCAAAATGCTGACAAGTGACTTGATAAAATTAATTTCTTTGTACATTTGCACAGAGGGAATGTAGTCGTAAAGAATGTTACCCAGAATCTGTAAGTTTCTTGGACAGGGAAAGTAAAAGCTGCTTACATCTACATGTTAATGTAGGATCTATTTTTTTGTAATTTGCTTTCATCAGCTACCAAATGGAGTGTTTTATAGGATGATGACTTTACCTCTGTAAAGTCACATTTATGCTGAGGGTAATTTCTGTGGCATGCACTCACTGTTTTGTAACATGGGTGGTGCTGGAGAAAACAGATACCTGGGAAATTAAGCTGTAATTTATTATCTTGTTTTAATTATTTTTTTTTTTTTAATCAGTCTCTTCCTGTTAACTGTGCTTTACATTTTGACTTGATTCTCACTTCCTCAGTCTTTAATGTTTTGGTAACTAGTGTTTGGTCTGAGAAACTGAGAAAGGAGTTAGTCTGGTTTTTGGAGTTGGCCTGGTTTTACGTTATTTCTGTCCTTTCTGCGTGGCCTGTTGGATGTGATGCTGTAAATAATAGCTACTTCATTCTTTCGGCAGTGTGATCAAAAGCATCTTGACACTGTTTCTGGTGAGTTTTGCCATCTTCATAATTTAAAAGTTCCTCTTGTTTATTTTTAATAATTTTAGTGCCAAAACCAAGATACTGTAACATATTAGCAACCAATGAAAGCAGCTCTGCTGGACACTGTAATCTGGCTCAGAAATCTTTTATTCTTATATATTTAACATTTTTCAAGTACTAAAGTGTTGCAAAAATAATACAGCAGTATGAACATAACAATTTAGAAAGTATAAATGTGTGCCAAACTAAATTGAATCTCTTTCAACCAGTATAGCACTTAAAAACGACCTGGTACATACAAAATATTTTATTCAGTAACATCCTCTGCTGGAACAACTTCCAAAAGCATCTGAAGGTGCATAGTGATGGGCTCTGAGGAAAAAAAAACTATTGTTAGACACTTTATGAGAGAACAAAATTTCTATTCAGACTTATGCTTTCTAAAAGCAAAAAATTGTCCTTGGGAGTAGTTGTCTGTCTTTTCTGTATATATATCTCAAACTTAAAAAAATCAGGGGTGGGGAATAAAAACAATCTTAAGATCCAAGCTACAGCATTCCAGGGATTCTGAACTTGGTCTTAGTAGAGTACAATTGTTCTAATTGCTTAATTGCTTAATATTTAATAATCCTGGGAGATAGGAGAGAGGCGATGGATTGTTTTAATGTCTGCCGAACTACTAATTCTGTCCTCTTCAGCTGGTTCTACCTTCCCTTTTAGAAATATCTGTGTATCTTGTTTTCCCTGGGGTAATTGCAAAGAGTTTCTCTTGAGACTATGCAAAATCACTTTATAAATGGTCACACTGGGTTCTTGCAGCTTTCAATTTACTCAGCAACACTGTGGTATTTTTGGTCTTAATGCTGTTAACATTTTCTTTACTAAGTATAGTGAAATTGATAACCTGACCTAAAATCACGGTATTTTGTGGCATAAGCATACATGTCTGCTAATTTTTAGTTAATGGAAATTGGAAAAACTAATTTTATAGATAAAGTAGTTCTGTTCATTTTAAAAGTCAGTTTCTTTGTCCTACTACAGTGATGCATTGCTTTTTTATAAATTTTCATTTTTCCTGATGTCAGGCATCACTTTTTTCACAGGAAGGAGTAAAATACAATCATTAGTAAAGCTTACTGTATGCCCCTCACTATATGTTTGGAAAATTACCTCCCTCCACACCCCGCTTGTGATTTAGATGGGATAGATCATATGACGAACTTCATTATGGTAATTAATCTAAAGCTTAGCAATGTTCTCTTGAATTTGGAGCTGGCTGAGGTATACTTACTTGATATATTTTGGGCCCAGTTGAATTTAAAATGGACAAAAAGTACATAAACTATAAGTCCACTAAGTATAAATAAAACACAGTACAAATACGCCAGTTCAGGTGCACTGATGATTGGTGCCAATACCAGTAAAACGGAGACTAATGTCACTATGACTGGAATGATGATGGGTACCTGCAAGATACAAAGCACAAAATTACTTGTTTATTCTTTGGCTGTTCTTACAGAATTTGGATATACAAGAGAAGGATACTTCCATTGCCTTACACAATTTTTCCTTTTAAAATATCTGGTATTAGATGGGGCAATTGAAAGAGTAGCAAGAATATGGATAGGGAAAACTCTTCTGCTGAATCATTGACCAAGATCTCTTTGTCTATATTGCAAATTGCAGTGTAAACATTTGCATTTTAATGAATCTGGGACCTGACTCCAGGCCAATGACCTGGGGCGTTATTTTGGGTACTCTTTCAGTGGTAGCCTGAGGACTGTAGTTTCCCATCCCCAAAAATCTGGCTTGTGCCCGTGGTCTGTGCAAGTAAAAATAAATGCTGTATAATCTTTCGCCAGTCCTTCTGAGCTTTGTCCTAGTGTCAAACTGGGACAAAGAGAAGAACTACAAATAAGTGGCTAGGTTTCAGGTAAGGGGAAGGAAACCAACCAAACAAGGAGGAGTGTGCCTGAGGATGTTGTTCAAATAGCCAAATATTTAGGATGAGTTGGTGTTTTCAGTATTTCTGGGAGTGGAGGTAAAGCCGTACCGAATGCTGAACTTACCTTGATTGGTCTCTCGAGTTCCTTTCTTGTAAACCTCATAACAATGAGTGCAAGTACAGTTAAACCATAAAATATCCAGACTGCGAAACTAAAATAATTTATGAGTGTGTTGATGTCACCAGGGATAATATAAATAATAGCAATGGCCCCCTAAAAATGAAAACAAAAATTAGTGTAGCCTATTACAAAAAAAGGCTGGATTTTACTTATGTGTCAGTATGGGCTTAAGTTTACAGTGTTCCAGAGTGCGATCTGTGAATGCTTTTGCTTAAACATTTGGGTGTAAATGTATTGCAGCTCCTTTAAAGATGGTGTCCCCATCCTGCCATCAGGTGTTTCCTTTTGTGTGCAATCCTAATTCCATTTTAAGTCAAAAGACTTAATTTGTATGTGTTAATCTGCTTTGTTGTTGACTGTGTATCTTGGAGGAAGTGAAGATATTGAGTATATTTTTAGGTTATTAAAGTTACGGGGAGTCAACAGAGCAGTTGAATTTTGAATTTATCTTGGTTTACCTTGAAGATAAAATAAATGGGAAAAAAATATATAAAAATAACAGGATATTCTAGATTTATTTTAAATTGTATTTACCGCATAGATTTTTTTTTTTGTGTGTGAGATGTAAAAACATTCTTACAGAGAGGAAATAGGGAAGCAATAGCTTGCTTTCAGGGATCCTGTGAAATAAAAGATTTGCCTAATACATTCATTTAATTTTTTAATTTGTTTTCGTGATGGTGATTCTTCAAAACATTTTGATTTTTAAATCCCGTTCTGGAACGAAAGTGTTCAACTCGAAGTTGGGGATTTTTATATATTCTTTTTTTTCCTAATACGTGTTTAGCAATTTTCTTATCTAGATAGTCAAGGATGTGTGTCAAGATGGCTGTTAAGAAATGGTGAAAGCATGTGTTACTAGAGAATTTTTGTTGGTAACTTTTCTGTGCTTAGAATATATACTTACGTAAAATATGATAGCAGGTGCTGGTGTTAAGCGCTTAACACTAATGTAAGAAAGCACCTTTAGCATGTGCCCTTCACGACCTGCAACATAAACAAGTCTGAGGAAACAAAAACAAGGTAATCTAGTTAGTGTGGCACCTAGACTGTAAGTGGCATTACTTTAAAAAAAAAAAAAGTACCATTCATTTTCAGGTTTGTTTTATTGTGTGGCTACACCTGACTGTAGTTTCATCAGTATTTCCTTTCATATGCAGTGGCATTTAAAGAATATTATAGTAGACAGAAATAAGCAAAATAAATAACCATTATTAGAGCTATGAACTTGAAACTAATTCTGAACCAGTATTAAAGTAGTGAACTTGAAACTAATTTCAGAATCATTAGTTCGCACATCTAATTTAAAAATATTTTGGAAAAAAATATTAGCTATTGTGTGCTTTTTTATTAAATTTCATTTTTAATTTGCTTCATACCAAAAAGCTATGTTCACAACCTTCTGTCAAAATACTGGTCTTCACAGCCTTATCGTATTCAGATGTATTTGAAATTTAAAATATTTTTAAATAGTAAATGGAAGCATTGAACAAGTGATAGAAAGGAATAGCTTCTCTTATCATTACTGGTGTAGTCATGTTCTTAGTGGTAGTTTTTTAACTTTAATTTTTAGTTTTAAACTCGATGAGAGGTGGAAAAAACCTTCTGTTCTATACCTGCTTTGAATTGAGAATAAGAGATCTTATTTTCTCACTTTTCAAACCTGCATAGCCACTGCTTCTTTTTGAAAATTAAACAATATAGCTATATTTGCAAGTACTTTTTAATTACTTTTTGCACATTTGGATCAGAAGAATCTGTATATCTATATGTGTGTAGATACATAAATGTAAATATAATTTTTTCCATCCATTAAAAATTTTCATTTTAAGATATTTAGAATGGGGGCTCACCTGCCTGCAGTAAAACAGGTCCCATTGGCAGATCCAATTGTAGAAAAGGCCACGAAGAGAGGAACTATCCAAGAGGCTGGATAAAGGACTCTGTCTCCGAATGTCTGGGATATGAGATTAAAATGAACCATTTTTGTCATTTTAACTACCATTCAGTAATGTTGGAGCCTCTTTAAAAGTACAGTAAATGGGTATCTAAGGTATGTTACCAATGAAAACATATTTTGTGTAGTTATTAAAGAATGCTTTGCCAAATGAAGATCTGGATTAATTCATATACCACTCTTTATAGAGCGGAGTATTGTTGTCGTCGTGTTTGAGCTGCAGCATCTGTAGGAGACACTGGGAGACAGATATAAAAATCATACAGAAATTAAATTCTGTTAAAGACACCTGGTTTGGGGATGTGTCTGCAAAACAAAAAGAAAGATAGCATTGCAGCAGAGCCCCGCACACACAAGCTGGTTTCAGCCTAGGTAGAAGGAGTAACACTGGTAGGGACAGCTCGAGTACCTAGGCCTTAGGGGAGAGCAAGTAAAGAACAAACCTGCTAAGGGCTTCCACTACTCTCAGTTTTTACCTGTGCCGCGGTATGTTGGCTGTTGCTGCAGGATGGATTAGATCTGATGTAGGTATGTTGACCTACTGTAAATGAATTCGAATTAAAACTTTCTCGACAGGTAAGTTTCGGCTTTTTAGTTGGGGGGTGGTTAACTTTTTTAGTAAGTCAAGC
Organism: Anarhynchus alexandrinus; assembly: GCA_008711295.1. Taxonomy (NCBI): domain Eukaryota; kingdom Metazoa; phylum Chordata; class Aves; order Charadriiformes; family Charadriidae; genus Anarhynchus; species Anarhynchus alexandrinus. The sequence goes on from VUYV01000150.1 coordinate 130,407, forward strand.
ATGAAGCGTTCTGGTTCTGCCCAAGTGTAATATTGGTGGTGTCTCTGTGTCCAGCAGTAGGACACTTCAGCAGTCCTTAGCAAGAAGCCTTACTTACAGATGCATAGACCTCTTTATACAGTGCGCTCCTTTTGCTGTTCGCTGTGCTGCCTTTGCACTGCTTGGTGGCAGTTCTGAGGTTTGGTTGTTAGTTTAGTCTGAGTTTGGTGCTAGCTGATAGATTATAAGTTTAGTGGCCCATTGAAGAGGACTAGTTCTTAAACAAGGTATCACTTCATATACATTGCTGTACCTCCTGGTGCGAACAAGGTGGTGAAATGTACCAAAGTTCTACATTTTAAAAGATTAATTTTTTTTCCCTTTTCAGTATTTCTACAGTAGTGTACTTCTTCAGTATGCTACACTGGATTTTGCATGTGTGTTACATAGTGTTTGTTTTCCCCAAAAACTAACATTAGGAAAAATTGCTGCATGACCTCTTGACAGTTGTTTTGGAGACAAATGTCCCACGGAAAATTCCCCAAGTGGAACTGAAGGGACAGATGTGTTTATTAAGATTTTTAGAAATTTATACAATCTTTAATATTGTCTGTAATAGTATGTCTTGCAGTAATGTACAAAGGATATTCCTTAGCTTTGTTAAGAAAAAATATGGAGGAAGTGAATTATGGACCTACTTGCTGTTATCTCCAGAATGACAAACTTTGATCTACTGTCATTTTGCATGTACTTATTCCTCAGAAATACTCGAAGCACAGAAAAGGGCAAAGCAGCAGTCAGATGTTATTTTTCCTTCCATCTTTTTGATGCATATGGAAAACAGTCAACCTCTGAGCTGCAGTGTTTACAAAACGTTAGCTGAAGACTGCATTACTTTTGCCCTTTTTTTTTCTCCCCTTGGGATATGACAGAACTACAGTTGAAGTTAACATTACTGAAATAAATTTTAGATTAAGAAGTGACAGTAGATAATGCGGAAGAAGGTGACACTGACAGCTTAGAAATTAATTGTATTTTAAGAAAAATTACAGGTTCCTTTTTGCTTATGTTACCGCTGAAGATAGTTTAATGCACACAGCCTTCTTCAGATGCTCTATTACAAAATAAAGTGGCTTACCACAGCAACTGCCTGGGACTGCAGGAGTTCTGTTGAAGTCATTACGGTGAAATATGAAATGTTTATCAGAACGTAACAAACTGTAACCAAGGGGATTCCAATAATTATAGATAGCGGTAGATTTCTAAAGAATGCAAAAGTAAGACTCCATCAGCATTGCTGTATCATTGGTAGAGTTGTCATAGTAAACTGTGGACTCTTACTTTTCCCCATATGCTCTGTAGGTGTATTTACATTTTGTTATTGTAGAGCCATGGGAATCAGGATTTTAATAAAGGAAAAATACAACTTTATGCAAGCCTGTAATTGATGCTAATTAGCTCTGTTCGTGCTCAAACCTTGAATAACTATTGCTTTTAAAATCAAACAAAAACACATGCCTGCTTGTACAAAAATACTAAGTGTTTGATTTCAGTTTTACCTGTAAGGATTTTTAAGTTCTTCTGTGATGTAATTGAGTTGATTCCTGGAAGGAAAAACATTCATACAATGTTATTAGCAGTCAGGTGTTGAAATGCTAATATTATGGTACAACCGATCTTTTAAGTGGTAAAACTGCAGGACAAAAAAATACGTGAGCTTCTTATCCAAATGTCAGCCCTTGATTCACCATCTTTTTCCCTCTCTCAGTTTTAGAAGTATCTCTGAGATTTTGAAATTAGGTTGTCTTAGTTCTTAATATATCCAAGAATAATAAAACAAAAATTGGGCAGATATTTTTCTCAAACTTATAAGATTGCTGTAGAACTTCAAGGTTTGCAATATCCGAGTCTTTTCAAGTAAAAGCGTAAGCGTACCCATTGCAAAGACTGAAGCAAGTCTGCTAATGTTTCACAATTGTTCTTTTAAGTCGTATTGTCTAGAAAACTGGCGTGAAAAACTTTTTAAGGGTTACACCTATCAGAATTATGATTTCCAAATACTCATTTTTGCTAGAGCACGTAGACCAAATAGAAACAAGATTTTTTTACTCATCCACTTCTGAAAATGTGAGGAGGAGTTTGTGTTTACTGTTCAACAGGCTAATTTTCAAAGGTTGGTTCCTGGTATTTGCACATTGAAATAATTATTTGGACACCAGCTTCCTTGCCCCCTTAAAAAATCTAGGTGAATGTCTGAATTCACAGACTTAAATGCCTGAGTTGAGACACTCAGTCTTGGAAATAGAACCTGAAAGTGTAATCCATTTAAATATAAATTCAGCTTTAAGCATCTAAGTGGGACTTGTATTGTTGTAAGTTAAGATTTATATTCTCAGTTCCTCCCAGAACATGGATCTATATGCAGACTTTTACAGTTTGAACATTTAAGAACAGCGTTAATAGATCAGACCTTGATCTTAGATTTGTGCCAGCAGAGCCCTAGGCCAGTTGACATTCCCCTTTAGTTTCAGAAAGTGAAATGTGTAAACTATTTTCTGGACTGTGGCAGAGATTAAGTTAAAGATTCCTGCCAGTAAATAAGTTTAGCCTTGCAAATATGATTCTGGAAAGCACTCTTCCAGTGTTAAATGTAAATGCTGTGTGTAGAACATAAATGTAAACCTAAATCCATCCATATTTGTGATTATTTTCAAATGTAGGTGTTTTCTTGAATCTAACATGGTAGATGATAATGGGTAAACAGATGTAGAAATTTAAAATTGAAAGCTGCTCTGGGAAGAAAACATCAATATTTTTACATTAATTCCAAATGAAACTGAATAAGAAAAAAAATTGAAAGTTGAACCTTCTGAATTCTGACAATGTGGGGGTTTTTAGGTCCTCCTGTACTAATCAAACACGACTACATATTTCACAAGAAGTGGAATTTGATGGGGTAGTCTGTAGGGGCTCTGGGAAGGCTATTTTGCGTAACACAACGGAGTTAAACTGTGTTATGTTCCCCTTATTACCCCAGTATCTAAGCACCTTCCGCAGCAAAGCAGTAGCCCTTTCAGGATCTAATATAGCTTCTTTCCCTAATAAACAGTAACCTGAGGATTTGGGGTTGGGGGAGTGGGTGGTTGGGGGTGTTTGTTTTGGGTGGGTTTGGTTTTTTTGTTTTTTCTTTAACCAAACTGGTGTTCTTTTTCCAGGATTCATTAAGAGATTCTTACTAACAAGCCAGATGTTAACTTTTTCCGCCCACATCTGTGAGTTCTAGAGGGAGGGAGTAAACCAGTTAAAGGCGGTTAAACTGTACCTGTTAAGGCTAGTAAAGATACCTTACCATCCATCGTATGCCCAGAGTCCATTATAAAATGCCAGGCCGATAGAGCTAACAGAAATTTTACTGTCCTTGAAAGAATCTTCAAAGTTTTCCGTTTTTCCTGCAAATAAGGTGTAGATTACTGATCAGTGTTGAAATTAATTCCGTTAAAGAAACATTCCAACATGTTTCGTGTTTTGAAACATCTCAGTGTTAAAACTGATTAATAGCAATTTTTGTGAATTGATCTGTAGTGTTGTATTTCCCACCCCACCCCCATCGTTCCCAAGAGATCTGGAATCAAAACACTGAATAAAGCCTCATTGCTGTGCCACTTCTGGCAGTGGGAAATTTTTAAAAGGTCATAGCAGGAGCTAAAGTAATTTTCGCAAGTAAAGTATTTTTAATTACCTTGTGCAAGGAGAACAATGCCACTTACAATAATGATTGTGACAATTATCATTTTAGCAGCTGTGAGGAAATTCTGGAGATAGCTTCCCAGCTTCACGCTCAGTGAATTCACTATTGTAATTACCACTAGAAGAAAGAAATTCATATTTCTGCATTAAATTTGTCAGAATTGAAAGAAAAGTTGTCTCTTAAAACCTCTTTTCCCCCTTAATTTACTGTACTGCTTTTTACTCCCGCTGTTTGTCTGTATTCCTATAGGTTTTTAACATACTATGTTTGGATAACTTTTAAAATAATGAGGAAAAGCAGTTTTCTGAATTGAGATTTTGATAGTACTTTAAAAAAAAAAAAAACAACCACCAACAACATAGTGAAGTTGTGCAGCATTCTGATAAATACAGAAATAATATCTCCACACTTAATTTTTCCTCCTCTTCTGCCAGAGATAAGCATTCATTACACAGCTGTACCTGTCTTAGTAAAGAATAAAAGAAACTTGGACTAGGAACGCACCATTTTTAAACCTGTCCCTTTTTGATGTTGAATTAGTTACTGTGGGAAGGATTTGCTGCGCGGCATTCCAAAGTTTGCTGTTGCTTTCAGTGTCGGGCCGCTTCTGGTACCTTCATGCAGCTTAACCTACTGGCGGCTCCCTGTGCCGAAACGCACCCGCGGATGGGCTGAACGGAAATCACTGCGCAACTATGGATCTTGTCTCTTGCCTAAAAAGTGTAAGTCTTACCAATGGCAGCTGCTGCGAGACACTTGATGACAACTTGGGGTGGATCGCAACCTGGATAAAAAGGAGCCGATGCGTATTCCGCGAAGCTGAGACAAATGATTGCAAATGAACTGGGTTTGGTGACGAGTAAGCTTGTCCAAGAAAACAGAAATGCTGGAATTGGGCCAAATGCCTCCATCAGGTAAGGATATTCTCCCCCGGATTTTGTGATCATTGTACCAAGCTCAGCAAAACAAAGTGCACCTGAATAACAAGAAAAGCACTTACTGGTTCTTCAGTTCATGCACTTAGCTGTAACTAGCTAGAAGAGATTTTCACTCTTAATAGGTAGAAAAGTTAAGGAAATGGTTATATATAATGCATCATTACTGTTTCGTGTTTCTGTGCATTTTACTGTGTGTGCAAAATAAAATTTTAATAACTTGTGAGCAATTGGAAAAAATATACCGAAACTATTAAGTTACAGTCCAGAATTTACTACTATTGGTGTTTCAGGGTTGAGCAAATAAAAGTATAAACATCCTAACTTCCTATTAGATGTCTGTTTAAGAAACCAACACTATAAAAACCGTTAAAGTGACAGCTGCACTGGCTGACCTACCTTTTGGAAAATTGGAAAAAAAAATTTGCTGCACACTTTTGAAGTAAAATGTTTACTAAGCTCAGCTTTAAAGTACAGTGATACTTCTAGATTTACTGCTGTAGCTGGCATCTTGCACAAAGGTTTTTTTGTGTATGCTGTGTACCTGACATAATGCCCCCCAAAAAATGCCTTTTTGTCTTGCTGCTTGAAATATTTTGAGGTGCTTAGTGCTAAATTTTCAGATGATAGAATTAGATTTACACAATTACACAAATATAAAAATAGCAGAAGTACCTAGCTCACTGCCACTACATTTCATGTTTTGCCTGTGATTTAAGTAGGAAAGCATTCTCTTTATTAAAGTTAGTGGATGAAGTAAGCAAAACTAAAAGTTGTTTTCAAAATGAACTGAAAATGTGCTTTACAATTTTAAGAACCTAATTTATCTTTTATAAACAGCACGTATTTTAAACTTTTGCCTGAGTATTGCTATACTCATCAGGGTATGATTGGTTTGTTCTAGGTGCAATTAGCTAATTTGTGAAGAGAGAGTAGTATGCAGAAACAGTAAATAAGATCTTAGCAAAGATTCAAATTCTTTGACTCATTTACCTAATGTTGCAAGAATTCCACAGGCTGCCCAGATGGTTAAACAAGGACCCACAGCTCCAACATTGCCAAGTACTGATTTTGGAGAAACGAAGATACCGGAGCCAATAATTGTACCAACAATCATACAGATTCCGCTGATGAGTCCCACCTGGAAATTAAAGGAGACATTTTGGGAAAGGAATTTCTAATTGAGGTTTTTTTCGGTATAATACGATTATCGTAACTGTCGTTTCTGACTTTTTTTTTTCCCCAGGTTTCAACATACAGCTTCTACTAAGTAACTTTGTAAACTATGAGAAGTTTCTCTCTTCTTTCCAAGATGCAAACACACCCTGTGGCGTACTCCTGCTGTTCCAAAATTACAGTTATTTTGACTGTGCCTGTGTGTTACTAAACTGTCCTTTGGATTATGTGGGTCTCCAGTCTAACCTTGTACAAGTGAACATCCCCTTTCCACTCTTTGATTATACTCTGAAATTCTTTGTTAGCACTTAAGAAATTCTGAATTTCCTAAGGTTCAAAAATTTGCTTTCTTAGATGGAGTCTTTTTTTTTTTTTCTTTCAGCAGTTGTTTTCGTGTCCTTGCCTCAGGTATCTGTGCACAGGAATTCTCTTTATACTGCTAGGTGGTGAAAAGATCATGTTCTCCTGACTTTGTAGTGACCTATGCATTGCATGAAACTACTAAAACTTGGAGTCTCCTGCTAAAAAAAAAACCCAGTGGTGTGGCCTGCTTAAATGTTCCTGTTGCGGCTACTCTAAGAACATCCACGTTTTGCAAGTCTTGGCACCAAACTAGAACCACGTAGAGAATCTTTTTCCAGGTTACTTAATTTTAAAGGGGAATTCCACTCTCTCCTTAAGAGCAGGTGGTGGCATATCTGTTTCCTAAAGCATCCCTGAAGTTCTGGAGGAGACCCGTTTTCACTTTCTGTTTCTGTGGCTATGCGAAAAGCAGTAACGGTATAAAGTGTCTTGCTTCATCAACTTCGAAGTTAGCAGAGATAAAAATAATTCAAAGACTTAAAAAACATGTATTCATATTTTTGAATCGTGTTGATATTGGAGCTATTTAAGGAGTAATTAGCGTGCCCCAGCCGCAGCCCGAGGAGGGCGGGACCCTGCTCCCCCCGCCGCCCGGCACGGGGGAAGTTTGCCTGCTGTTGTAGGTTCATCGTTTGGGGTTCGTGGCTCTCAATGGATCGTCCATCCTCGCCTCCTTTGTCCTCGCGTTTTCTTTTCCTCAAGCTTCCTTCGCCCATTTGGTTTACCGCTTGAAATCTCTAAGGAAATTAAACAAAACGTCAGTCGAGCATATTAATGTTTGCTTGTGTTGCTGATATATATGAGTCCAAAATAGCGCGGTTAAATATTGCCAGAAAACATAAACACACACACTCGCGTACCGGCAAAGAACTTCCACCTAAGTACCTACTTGGCGTTTAAATCGGCAAGGGGTTAAGTCTACTTGACCTCCTCCGTGAGACCTGCTCCGGATTTCCCCCGACCCACCGGGAGTGCGGGTCCGCGTCCCTCCGATCGCGGGTCGTGCTCGGCTGAGAGGATCTCCTTACGAGGACGGTCTGGGTTTTAGAGCTGGTCCCGCCTCTCAGTTCCTCCACAGGTCCAGACAGATTTAATCCTCCCAAAAGCTAGTCTTGTTTTCTTATCTAGGAGACCTTCTTTCTGATCTTCGTTAAGTTGGGCTTTGTCTCAACTCCTTGGAGATGCAAGTATCGGCTAAAGCGAGTGTTACCTCCTGTAATTGTCTAATTAGCAGCTCTTTGCCTCAGAAAGAGTCACCGGTCTTCTCCGTGTTGAGTCAGGGTGAATGTCTTCTACTGAGCGTTTTGTTCTGTTTACAATTAGAATGTAATCAGTTTGTTTTCACATTTAAATTTAGACTTGTGATTTATTTTTTTTTTGGTGAGGATTTTGCTTGCTTCCCATAGTATTGGAATAAGAGACAACATGAGATAGTGAAGGAAATTACCAGGTTAGGTCCTGATTCTTAAAAGTTGATTCAGTCAAAAGTCTCTTGTCTCCTCAGACCCTCCAGCGGTAATTACTAGAATCTGAATGCTGAAGATCATTTGAAGTTAAACAGACAGTAATTTGGGAACGTTCCATGTTTAGGCGACTTAGCTAGTATCTAGTAACTCTTGGCTACAAAAATTGTAGCATTTTAAATTGACAGGATGCTTATCTCAATACCAGAAACATTTGGGCTATGAAGAGATCCAATTTATGTTTTGAATTAAAGATTTTTTTAAAAAGAAATCATCACAAATCCCACTTTTAAGATTAAACCTACAATAGAAAATTGCCCACGTAAAGAATGCAGGGCTTGGGTCACTGAATTTTATTACAGCTTTGTGCCCAACTTCTCTCTTTAAAGCCTTATATTTAGAATGTTTTAATCGTTGCCTCTTAGCAATTCATACTTTCACTTACCTTATTTGTTTTTATTTGTTTGGTGTTAATCAGGCTCCAGGAATCTTTGTATAGTGTATTTCTTTATTTCTCCTGTTAGATTTACCAGCCAGTTAGACAGCAAGACATGGCCATGTCTGAAACCAGAATACGCAGAAGCAGCAGCAGCTTAAGTACAGAGGTTATAAAAGGTAATCATTAAACCCATTCTCAGCCAAGAAGCTTTGAGATAGGAACCACAGGTAAACCAATAGTCCAATTAGTTTATCTTTAAAAAAAGGAAAAAAAGTCTTTGTTCCATTCGTGAGAATGTTTGTCCAGTACCTAAGTAGTATATTACATAGTGAGAGTGAACCATAATTTGAAAAGTCAATTTTGATGATTTTATATCAAGCAATTTCTAATTTAGTAATACTTTGGAAAGATAACCTTGAAGTTATTGTCGAATTATGGATGCATGAAAAATATCTGCCCAGATGTTAGCTGCATCCTATAAAAACAGTTAATGTTTTTATCTTTAGAATGTAGAGAAGTGTGAGCAGAAATCTTTGCTTTGTTTTTCATTAACCTGAAGGCAGCTGAGTGGGCAGCTTGTGTTCCCTTCACTTGCAGTTCCAATTAATTTTTTGGTTTTGTAAATGTTTAAAAATCTTGCTTTAGTGAAAAATGCCATTCTCTATTTCTATACAGTTGTACAACCAGGAAGGTGTTGTTATCCTGAAGGCTGAAGTAAGGTAGCTTCTTTCATTCTGGCTACTCATCCCCAATATACTTGCAAAAAAACCTCACCCTTAATCGTGTTTTACTTCATTGTTTTGGGCAATGCAGTTCTACAGCTCCTTTGCTGTCAGACATCCAAACTAGTAAGTCCTGATCAACCTGATCTAACTTCAGCTGACTTTTACCAATAAACATCTACTGTTAAAAGCTAAAAGATGGACTGGTATTGGCCACTGATGTTAAGATTTGTTATCTTGTTGGGATAATGCCTCATGAACAATAGTAGTACAGGACTCGAAATAAGACCAAATTGTTGGACCCAAGGATCAACAAAACTGTATCCTGGCATGATTTAACGGTTGGTTTTCTTTTTTCTTTCTTTCTTTTTTTTTTTTTTTAACCTTCTGTTTAAGCATGCAGGCTTGATCAACAGGAATTCCTGTCTTTTGGAACGTTGGTGTAAATCTGTGACTAAAAATGGACTCTAAGAAAATGTGAAACAGACTTACACTGGTTTATATTTGCCATGTTTTGTGATGGTTGAGCCAGACTCTCTGCTGTGAAAGTCTTTCTCCAAGACTGAGATTGCTAAGTTATGTCAGTACTGAAAACAAAACCAAAACTCTATCTTTTTACTCACTGTTTTCTTCCTCTCTTATTGTTTTTCTTGTTTAATTCTCACAGAAATAGGGTCAAGCTTCAAGAGAAGCTCTTCCATCTTAACGAACTTTTGTCCAACCATTGTTCAGATAGCAATTTTTGATCAAAAAGTTCTGTTTTTTTTCCTACAGGGAAAGAAAATAAGGACTGTTTAAACTGTAGTCTTACTACAAGCATATAAAAAGCCAGATATCAACAACTTATTCCTTTTTCTGCATCCTTTACAAGGACTTTAGAATACTTTTCATGGTAATTGTGATGTAGGATTAAACGAACTAGTGTTTCTGTATGTGTCAATTGCAGACGCCTAGTTTGGCATCAAATGTTATGTAATGTAGTTCTGTGTTACCTATAGCAGATAACTTAGAAATTAAAGTTTATAATCTTACTATTCCTATGTTTTTCCTGAAATGCCACAGAAACTATTGAAATAGCTAATGTGAAAATAAAAAAGAAGGGGAAAATGATATTATGGGGCTAACTTTGACCCTCAAAATGAAGTAGACACACATTTTGCATCATCTCTACCCTGTAATTTCCAGACCAACCGGAAAAAAAAAAAGGGGGGGGGGGGGAACTTTGATGAAAAGATAATGGAGTATATCATCTTTAATTCCATGTTAAGTAAAGTTTTGCTTAGGATTTTTTTTAGATTTAGGTATGTTCTACACGTCCCGTGATGCTTTCAGATGCTTTTTCTTCCTGCATCAGATCTATACTCTACTTTGTTTCTTCAGATACAATAAAGACAACATTGAAAATACATTGTTTGAGTTTTTGCTTAGGCAACCAGTTTCTTTACTCAACCTGGAATGTGTATTTGGAGAGTTCCCATCTATTGAAAAGGTGTTTTAAATCTCTGCCAGTGACTTGACCTTAACTAGCCTGTGTTTCCTTATAAAAATGGAAAAGTATCTTTCTTTATTGTCTAGTTCAGTTTTAGGGGTTAATCTTGGGACGCTATAAACTTGTTAAAGGATTTGCAATTTTACCAGCAATCCTTTTCCTCAGCCGCCTAAGGAAAAAATAAACATTGAGTTCAAGGATTCTACTGTTATTTTCTTCATGGACAAGAGAAATGCGATTTTACAGCCATGGGAAAAGACTCCTTCCATCTCAAATATATACATAGATGAAGAGATCGGGGAGTTCAAATTCCAAGGGGCTGCAGAAGCAAACACTCTCTGGGCTGGTCCTGTCTAAACAGTGTAGTTTGAACCTTTTCAAATGCTACTTACCAATTAAATCGTAAAAAGTAATTTTCAACTTTAATTCGGGAAATAACAAGGGCACAGTATATAAATACACCTTTTATTATCATTAGTCACTAATAATAAAGGTTAATGTTTGTAAGGGTTGGTATTTATTGCTTGCAGTAATGCGTACGTTTACTTTGGCCAGTACTTAAGCAAATGGTACGGATCAGTCCAACATGCAGCTTAGCAGTATCTCAGAATGGGAACTTTCCATTCTAACCTTGCTACTTAACAGGTTACTTAATTTTAATCAGAGGACCGGCCTGTTTACTTGCACTTGTTCTTCTTTGAATCTCCCGTTAATAAATGTGCTGTAAGAAGTGATCTCGCTACTATTGTCCTTAAATGCCTTTTAATTTTTTCCTCAGTAATTGCAGACATGCTGCAGACGGAATACAAGAAAACAGTCTTTTTTTTAGCAGCTATGTCAATGCTGGGTTATGCTGCTGGGTTGCAAGATCTCTGCGTCTTGGGGGAGTCAACAGGAAAGATTAGATGACCATGTAATTCTTGATGCCCATAGTATATATGGTTTTTAAATACCTGCATTTTTTCCCCTACTTAGTTCTTGGTTACAGCGTAGTTGGTTTTGCCCCTGTGACAAATAAGGCTGTGGAAAAGATCTTCAGGCTCGCTAAAGGTTGTGCGCTAGCCTTGCCTGAATAGTGCACGTTTTTTAGTAAGACAAAGATTTATTTTTTTATTATGTTTTTTTGAGCACAGCTGTTCAGAGGTTCTTTGTAAACTTGTAAATGCTGGGTATGTCGTTCTATCCAAAAGATCACAAAAAATCAAGTCATCCCCTCTTAAGGATATTCTAAACGAATTTTGATGGCCTCTGAAGAAAACTAGCTTGACTATATAAAATTAGGGTTTTTCCAGAGCTTTAACAGTGTTTCAGAGCCTGATCAGAATTAGCGCTTTCTCTAATACACAGCCAGCTCCTCTTTTTCTTTTGAGGAACAAGCACCTCGCTTTGATTTCCTTTTTGAGTCCAAAATTCAGGTTGCATTCCACTGCTGTTCCATCAAGGAGGGGTTACCAGGCTTTGGAATACTGCATCTTTAGTGTGCCCATTTCTAGCCGAGGAAGAAAGCAGTGAATACGGAAGCACGCCGTAGAGGTTGTGATGCTCTGTGCTACCTACTTTTGAACTCTCGGTTTAATTTTACATTTATAAAAACCAAACATCTGATATGTAAAACAACTTTGAAGTACTACAGTATCTTTAGATATTTCATATCTGAATGTGTGTTTATATATATAGAAAGATGTTGAAAGTAATTTAGGACAGGAAAAAAAATGGAGAGCTAAAAAAATCTGGAGATCTCACTCACTGGAAAAATCGCGTTTTAAAAAGTAAAGAAGCCTTCGAAGTGCAGCTGCTGTTCTAGATTCAAGCTGACTGACACTGTTGAATTTTTACCATATTTGATTACATTAGATTTGCAGAGTAGGACAAGCGCTCAGAACTCTCCTAAATGGAAGAGCAGTGCCTGGCCAGCCAAGGACAGGTAGTCCCAGAGGAAAAGCTCTTAGAATTCCTGATGCAGTGTGCCAGTATAGTGGCATGAATCTTTCATGGTGAAAAATCTTAGCAGGCTGCTCTCCTCTGAGCTTTTGAAGAGCGGTCTTCTGGCTAGAAAGGTAACAGCATCTTTCCATCTTAAAAATAGAGGAAGGGAAAAAGAAAACAGCTGGGTTTAAATAACTTGTATATGGGCTGGGGGATGGTGAGTTTTCCAATAGTCAAGAAATTAGAAAATGAATGACCCTCAGCTCACAGGACGTTAGGATGTACTTACCTTCATGTCTCCGAGTGTCAGGATCTGCCTGGTGTTCACACAGCAAGGGAAGGACAGAGTACGTGATACCGCTCTGTTGTCAGAGCGAGAAGTAATGCCAATATAGTGTAACATTAGCTGGAAAATGCACTGGAACTACTGAGGTTTGCTTCAGACTCTCCAGTGGTTGGTTTTGGTTTTGGAAAGGCGGTGGCAGCATTTGCTTTTTAAATATATAATCACGTTATTTAATCCATTTCTAGGGAGAATTATGTTCAGTTATGGATAGAATATGCTCTCTAAATTCAGCAGTGAAATTTTATTGTGATTACAGTTCTCCAAATTCTGAATTGTTTTCTCTGTTTCTTGATAGGAATTGAAGAATGCTTTATGGCTTTTTGTTTTGTGAAAGGAGGCTGGAACTACTTCATTGCTTCCATTTACAGCCTGGAAGATACTGTAAATGGGAGGAGGGTGCAGTATATCAGAATCTGTGTGCTCCGTCAGCAGTGGCTGAGGTAAAATTGAGTCACTGACATCAGGTGGGTAACAGAAAACAGATGAACTGGCGTGGGTAGAGTTTTTGTAATGTAGTAAACCAGCCAAATAACTTCTTTAGTATCTACTTGGTATAGTGTCTATGAAACAAGGCAAAGTCATGTGATTAAAACAATCTCACTAAGTTCTGGGTTTTTAAGGTACAGTTTTCTTCAATACCTGTGTACTAACCGAGCTCATTTACTTGGTTACGCAAAATTCCAACACATTCACACTTGAATGTGTTTGGAACTTGTTTCTAAATACAAGGTGATGATTTACTCAGAACAGGATAGTTAATTCTTCATTTCAGCACTTTAAAGATGCATAACAGTTGTTACCTGTGCAAACAGGAAGAGTTTTCTGCTGTTTGTTCCTCTGCAGTGCTACAGTGCCTGGCAGTGACGCTGGACTATAAAGGAATGAGTTGCAGTGGGCATGAATTCATCAGTAATTTTGTCAAAATTAACCGGTTTTATTTCTCAAAGTAATAAGCCAAGTGGATAGGGGAGAAATAGTAAAAAATATACATCAGTTTTGGAAGGGCTTTTATTGGTGTCTATCTCTATATTCTCACCAGCAAATTGTGGCAGCAAGGTCTAAAAAAAAAAATGTATTTAAAAACCAAAAAATCTGCAATAGAATAGATGAAGAACTAATTGAAAAACTTAAGCAGAAAGAAGCAGTGTCTGACTGCCAGGCTGGGAAAAGGTTTGTTGTGCGGGAGTGTCCTGGGTCTTTTCTGTTCCGTGGTTGTGTTTATGTTGCAGCTGATGGAAAATAGTGTGAACGTACAAATTTGTGCAGAGTACAAACCAGGCAGGATGCTCTAATAGAGTCGGCTGGTGAAGGGCTAGAACGTATTGCCTAAAGAAATTCAAAGGTTTCCTTCCTCACACACCTTTAATGAAAGATTAAACCAGCATCTGCCAGTGGCGGCCCAGTAAATCCTCCTATGAGGGCGTTTTTCAGTGATCCTAGATTTTCTGTAGCATGCTGAAAACTACACCGCGCACGGGAAGAGAAGTCAGGACAGATGTACCAGCTTCGTAAGATGTAATAGTTCAAATGATGAAAAGCTTTCGTGGTTCCTTAGTTATTGGTATAGAAGACATCCTGAAAGCTTTGAATTCAGGCTTGTGAGCATTAAGCAGGATTGTCAGTGTGCGCTGTGGTTTGTGGGGAGTGATTTCTATGCAAATCACCCCACCTGGAGAGAGGAGACCTTTGTCTGTCTATTTGATTGCTGCAGGAGGTACAGGCTTCAAAGGTTTGCCACATCCATATCATGTCCACAAAGCACATGGTAGTACGTGGGAGTTTAGGTAACAAGTTTGACGTGAATGTGTGTGACAGAAGCTCTGCAGCCTCTGTCAGCTGCAGGATTTTGAATTTCTTAAGGCAGTTTTACCATTCAGATTGCGCCTTTGGTACCCTTTCCCGATGCAATTTTCTTCCATGAACTTCATCCCATTACTTAGTGTGGCTTGGTTCAAAGGTTACTGGCAGTAATTTATTTCCATCCTTGGTGTTAACAGAAAAGTGAAGAATGATTACAAGTTTTGTTTCTTCCTTAGCTTTCACACACTAGTTAGAGAAGAAATCTGTAACTGTGTGTTTCCCAGACGTTCCCTCTGAAGATGAACCTACAGTAAATGTTGCCAGATTATTAGCTTTCTTGTGGTTAGCAGCATTGCATCTTTGTGTTGTAGTAGCAAGGGGTGGAAATAATTAAATTGGTCAGTGGGTAGTATTATATCATATTAGGGGTAGGGAGTTTAAAAAAAAATGGTAGTGGGGGAAGTAGTCTTTCACTCTGTGGAGAAAAGGTAAGATAACCAGATCCTAGTAGTTAATTGGGGGTCAACTGCAGCTGTGTCTAAGAGATAGTATGTTTAAATTTCTTAATTCTTAAAGATTTATCTACAGTAAAATGCACTACATTGTTTACTTTTTACTCTTCTGCGGTGTTTGCTTCCACTATTTATTTCTCAACTGAAGCAAGGTGAATGGAGCTCTGCTGTGTTGGCACCGGTTTGCTGGGCGGCCGGTTGCGGGTGCTGGCAGAAGGACTTTACTGTGTGTCAGTTGGCACCTGATAAACATCAATGCCAAAGCAGCAGCCAGCGGGTGTCAAGTACTGTGTTACATGGCGAGCACTTTTTCTCCAAGTAAAAGCCCGACATCCCTTGCAACCAAAAAAACTTCACAAATTTGTAAAGATGGTAAGATCATACGAGATCAGCTACCATCTTGATATTGTAACCCTTGCCCATTTTGCACACTTTTTCATGCTCTCATTTTTTATAGCAGTACCCAGTTTAGATTTGTTCATATCCTCTAAGCACATACTGTTGTAAAGAGGAGCTCGGTGTACTGGAAGCTGATGGCTGTGGTCTTAAAGATCATTTAATGATTTATGACCACTGTCATAATCTCTGCTCGTAAGGATCACAGACTTCGTGAGGGCCACTTCTTCTCTGAACACTAAAGCTTTATATATGAAGTTTAAAAAAGAGCTGAATTCCTGCTACTTCTGAAAATGTTTGTGGTTACAATTGATGTTCCTTAAAGCAGGGTGGTGGCAATACCTGAGTAAGAGTAGAGCCCTGTTGTTTATGCACTGTACAACTATGTCAAAGCCATCATTTGGTATCTTATCACCCAAGCAGTTCAACATCGTAAAAATATTTGTTTCCCTTTGGTAGGGACATGCAGGTTTATTTTGAATGGGTAGGAGTTTCCTTAGTTGCTTTTAGTCAGCTTTTGTATCAGGAAAAAAAAATATTTGCAATGATAGTAAAAAGGCTGCATCTGGTTCCTGGCAAATGTAGTGCTGCGAAACACATTTTCCTTTGGTGACGGTTTCTGTGACAGATGTGTTTTTTTACGGTGGCCTTCTGAAATACCTTATCTCACCTGTAAGTTTTGATGTGCTAACACAGAATTGTTTATACTGGTTAATCACAAGGAAGCTCTAGTTCTTGTGTCTGTGCTAAATAGTTTTAGTTAGAACTAGTTCTTCAGGCTTACCGAGCTATCCCTAGTACATTGCTAAAATGCAGGGTACAAGAATTACGTTTCAACTGTTTTCTGTAGTGCTGTCTTGATCCCCTGTCCTTTTTGACTGCGTTATTTTAGATTATATAGGCTAAAAAATTTTTTCATACCAAGATCTGAGAAATAAGTGTTTGTGCTTCTGCTTGGAAGTGCGAGATGATTAAAATCAGGTGACCAGTGGGGAGGAGAACTAGTAAGTATTAAATAGTGTTCAGAATACTCGCATGCATGCGTACGCAAAATGATTACCACAGTGAAGATGAAAAAATTTAGGTAGACCCATCTTCGTAGTGAAAGTGATGCCTTTCTTTTCACCTTTGATCTTCGGATCACAATTAATCCTTAATTAAACATTACGTTGACTTAAACTGGACTACATGACACTATTCTCTTACAACAATTCGATTCTGTTTTAAAGGGAAGAACACGTACCAGCTACTGGTTTTATTGGTTCAAGTCCTGTCATAACTTGTCCTGTTCACTTCTGACTTCTGCAGTGCCTCTCACTCCCCTCTTCCTGTCCAGTGCTGCAGCAGAGCGAGGAGAACACGACTGTGGAGAAGAATCAGTGTGCGCAGGGTAGCGACAGTGTGTTTGAACTGCGATTTTAATACAGCTGTGAAAGGAGAAGGTAAGGAAGGCTGTCATGCAGCGTAATACTGCCTTGCCTAGTCGCTTCTCCCGAAGCCCCGGGTGGCCGTACCCGAGAGCTGCTTATCGCTCTGGTCTCTAACCATTCCTTCACGATGTGATGAGATGCATCTATTTCTTTAGACTCGTCTGCCCGATACCCCTTTATTTAATCTGTCCATTTTTCCTGCTCCTTTGATGAAGTAAAATGAGTTTCAGAAACACTGTTTGTGTCAATCTTACTCGACTGGAACATAAATTAAAGTATGTTGTAGACTACGCTTTCCAGCACTGGCATCTAATTCACTTATGTTGTTATGGTGTTAAAATGTTGTTTCACTGGCAATGCATCTTTATGGAATCTATTTGCAATGAGAAATTAATACCAGAGGAGAATGTCTATTCATTCCAAACGGATGGATCTTGTACTTGCATGGTAGCATGTATTTGAAATTAATGAACAAAAAAACAGATTTGATTTTCCCACATTCTAACCTAACCCATTTAAAACTTTCTTTTTTCCCTGATTTTGGATGAAATCACAGTATTCTGTAATTTGTTACCTGATTTGAGTCAGGGTCCCTTCTGCTGGATAAATGCCTGTGTTCCATGCTGATAGACAGAGAAAAGTACATCCCAGCCTGTGAAATAAGTTTCTGTATTGGAACAGTTAAGTTCAGCCCATCTGTCATTCAGTGTGCTGGTTACATTGCATCTTTCTGTGGTTCATGATGGTTTTATTTGCCTAATCCAAGCTGTAATATAACATAGGAGCTGTGTTTATAGGCCTGTTAACCTAAGGATGGGCTGAAGGACCTCTTTTCCCAGTGGCGGAAATGAGCAGTTTTACTGAAGAGACACAAGCACATTAACCAGAACTGCACACGGTGCTGGTAACAAAAAGAACGAGGTGGTTTCTGGCTGGTGTCACAGTTCCCAGGCATGCCCCAAACTTGTGTCCCAGCAGCCGTGGGCACCAGCCGCCCAGGCGCCGCTCCGTTGCCAGCAGTTACTGAGTGATGCTGTTGGGTCGCATGACAACGCTGGGCGGGGGCACTGCGGTTCATGCCGGGCTTGGAAAGCCTGAAAATGCCATGTAAGCAACCGTTTTTTCCCACTAAATAGCTTTTCACTTTTATAACACCCATTTTCAAATAGCATATAATTGCATGTAACTTGACCTGTAGTGGTAAGTTGTAAAAGTGCTCCTCAATGCTTGTTCACCATGTGCGGTGCTGGCACCAGGAGTTCAGCACCCGCCTCGGGTGGCATTTCCCAGCGACGCGCTTCCATACCGTGTGTGTGTGGTCGGGGGGAGTGTATGTTATGAATTAAAAATGTGTCTAACTTTTAAAGATTTTTTTTTTTTAATGTACTGATAACCTCCTAGAAGTGATTCCTTGTGGGGTCTGGTTACCAAATAATGCAGTTAAATTCTCCTTAATTGCACCTCCTAGAACTACCTCAGTTTTCAATATTCTGAAGCTGGAAAGAGTCAGTAACTGCCAAAATATACAAAATGCCTCTAATCATGTTGGTTTCTAGTAGCTCATTCAGGTTTTTTTCCAGTGTTTGAAGAAAATTATTTTTAACTGCTTCTCAAGCATAGAAGTGATGGTGATCATCCTTTAAGCTCTTTAAGTTACTTCTCCTAGTTAGCTTTTGAAACATTGAACTTTTGATGATTTTAAGTAGTGGTATTACCTGCTAGGCAATCTTAACTCTTAAAATTATAAACCTTGTTAGTAATTTCAGTGGGATTTTTCTGTTTGTTTTTCTTTTTTTTACTTTTATGTTTAAATGTTGTAATAAAAAGTTGGGTTTTTTTCCAAATAATATTTATACGTGCAATGCCTGTCTTTTATCTTTTTTTCTACTCCTAAAATTGGTGGTCTGCAATAAACATTATCTTATGTACTTTTTGTACATGGAAATGTACTAAAAAGAAGTGTGTTAATGCAAGATGAAAACCATCCAGAGCCAAAGATTTATCTTTCATCTGAAAGAGACTTTAAGGGAAAACCAGTTCTTTTAGCTGTTCAAAAAGTAGCAAGAGAAAATTAGTTTCTTTCTTAACTGTCAGAAGGAACTGGAGAGAAGCACCTGTCTAAACATTAATTCCATTTGTACAATACTTGACACTCTTGCAAATGTGTTTGCTTTTGTTAATCTGAAAAGACTCCAAGATTTTACTATCCAAGACTGTCAAATGGGTGATAGGTACATATGGATTTAAAGTATCTCCTAATAGGACTTTTTGGTCTGCCAAAAAAGTAGTTTCGAGCCACAAAAGTACTTTTTTCATCCATGGGACATCGTGTTTTCTCAGTTTTCTTGCAAATGATGTGGAAACTGAGTATGGATAATCTCCCAGGGATCTGATTAAATGTTAGCTCATTTAAAGTTTAACATGATGTTTTAATGACACGCAAATGAAAAAGCAATTGTAGCATTTTCGGAACACAGTGTTAGTGTGTCACTGTTGAGGTGCTGTCCTTTGAACCATGCAGGAAAACCTGCTCTCATGGGAGAGCTGTGAAAATGGGAAGCAGATGTGGCAGAAGCATAATTCCAGGATTCCCAGTTTACTTGAGTGGAAGAACAGTGAAGCCAACATTGAGAGAGTTTTGAAAATCTCATTTCCATTTCTAAGGAATTACCGATATGATAGTTTCTTCCTTGTGAAGTTTATTTTTATAAAATCTTGAGACATATTCAAAAGGGCAATTAAAAACAGATGAGAATAATATATACATCATTTACATATGCAGTTCCAAGTGTGTGTCTGTGCTGGAATGCCAAACTTACCAATTTTTTTATCTTGTTAACTGGATACGTGTCTTTTTATGTTAACTTAGAGCTGTACCACGTTTTGCCTTAACAAGGAATAGCCTTTTCTTCAAAAAAAAAAAAAAAAAAAAAAAAAAAACAAAACAAAAACCCCAAACCAAAGTCATATTTTAGGCTAGATTCACACTACTGGTGGTACAGCTGGAGAATATGCTGTTGTCATTTTGATGACACTAAAAATACAGTAATTTTGAAGGGGGTAAATGTTCCGTTACATCTTGCACTGTTGGAAAAAGTAAAATTCAGGCACCAAGTTCTCTCTCTTGGATGAGATGCGTAACACATCTTTACTCTTATCACTGAGATTTTTGTTGAACTTCATTTTTAGTAAGGGATGAAGGTTTCACATCACAATAACTAAACTCATGTCCGTAAACTAGGTCTTTCTGAGAGCTTTCATCTAAGTGTGGCTCATGAACTGTGACAGTGCTCCACATGTTGTTCTTCCCCAGGGTTTTATGTAAGAGTTCTCTCATTCTCCTGTTTTCTTTGGATGTGGATTCCCAGATCATTTCAAGTTCCCCTTCCACTTTCCTAGAAAAAAAAGAAGAGAAATCCCAATTTTAAAAACACTTTTCAGCAGTATATAATTAAAGTATATGGACAAGCAAATTATAAACTATGTGTATTTATTTAGATGCTAGAAATTATGTGATGGACATTAGTTCCGCCTTTGTTTTTAAAAAAGCCCACTAAATGTAATGCCAGAGAGGATATGATCAGAAAAAAAAGATTTGGACCCATGTAATAAGATGGATTAAGTCCACACAAAAGGGCGATGCCTGCGAGATCCAGCTATCCTGACTGCCGCTGTCCCCTGAATCGGGCTCCGTCGTGATGGCAGTGTCTGTCTCGCGCACCCCTTCTGCCACGTGCCAGCAGTTCTGCGTCTCCCCTCAGAGGCTAAAAATGTCTGATGAGACCGAGCGTCAGACGCTGCGCTGAGCTCGTGCCTCTTCGTGGAGGTCAAACACAAGTGGTGTAAACGGTTGGGTTTTTTTTGGTGGGAGGAGGCAGAGATAGTGAAGGACAGTAAAATAAAATAATCAGAAAACCAAGATCCTTTGAAGTGGAAAGGAAAGCTATTGCGTAGGAAATGAGCACACAAATCTTAACGGTATAGACTGCTCTAACACCGTCACTTCAAGCCGCTACCTCAAGTGCTTGACAGAGTCAGCCCTTTACGCAAATTCTCCTGAATACCAGTTCTAAAAATGAGAAACAAATCAATGCAACACAGAAATGCATTGAGATTACGGGTGGTGGTCAGGCTGCATTTCTGGCAAAAGGTGTACACTAGAAAATAGAGAGCCCTTTGTGATCCATAACACTGAGACTGAAGCGGTAAGAAGCGCCCCAGACACAGTACTAGCTCACGTTGGGTTTCACCGTATGGCTGCATATAGAGATGCAAGGTGGAAAAAACCCTTATTGAGATTATCCTTGTCCATATTGCTTGGAACGAACTTTTGGTAGTGGAAGAGATCATTATCCACTAAGAATAGAATTAAAGCAAAAGAAAGCAGGTGAAAGCAGTACAGTTGCGAAGAGCGGCCCAAGACTCTGCTCAAGAGCACGAGAAGCCACGTGAACGAGCCGGACCTTTCCCTTTCTGCCAAGTCTCTAAAAAACTATTGAGAAGGAAGCTCTCACTTTTGAAACACCAAAACCGTAGATGACTCTGTTCTCACAAAGTATATTTCTCCTTGAGCCAGGGGTAAGAGTGTCTAATTCTACTAGCTACTCAGTATATGCTTCAAAATGCTTTACAAAGGCAATTATCGTTATCCTCCGCTTACAGTTGGGGGGATGTGAGGCACAAAGAGTAAAATTACGTGACTGAACTCCCCAAACAAGCCATCCTGAGTTTCACCCGTTGGTTGACTCTGGCCCTTTGTACTGTGATCTCAGAACATTTTCAGCATCTTGTTTTGTTTTTAAATGAACTTTTCTATCTTCGCAGGGACAAGCTCCTGTTCTCTGTTGCCACTTCTCCCCGGCCGGAGTCTGTGTGCGGTGTGCGCAGCACTCTTACCGCCTATTAGTAATATTCAAGAGCTTAATCTGCTTTACCCTTACTGTAGTGCAGAACATTACCCAGGGTTCTTTTCATCTGCTAATTTCTAAAACCAAGAGTTTTTTAAAAGCTTGTTCTGTTGTTAATGCTTGTATGAGCTTGAGGCAGAGAAAATTTGAAGATGAAACTAAAGATCACCGAAATGTGAATTGTAGTTTAGCGCTGTCAGCATGCCTGACAAACGGGATGCTCATTTTCAGCCCATATGTTCAGTTCAATGGCAACTGCATTGATTTTAGACAAAATAGTTTAAATGGATTAGCTTTAAAAGTATCCACATGGTTAAAATTACTTCGGTAGCAAAGGAACAGATGCCTGTAGAGGTAGTGGTGTATCTGAACTCTTCTTGGAGGATTAATTTTCAAACAAGAGCTGGGGTGCAGAATCTGCAGGCGCTCGCTGACTTTGCCGTGGCAGGAGCCGTGGAAGCAAGTCGCTGCCTGGGGGGCGCAGTGCCGATGCCCCGGCTTTGGGCAGAGCGTGCGTAGTCACAGATGAGCCTTCTCGGGGCGGCAGAATGCGCTGCTTTTACAGCTCAGCTGTTCTTCAGGTGAGCTGCCAGGCGGAAGCAGGTACGACCCAACTGTAGTTAGACACGGCGCTTTTGTCTCTGTGGGGTGTTTCTGTTCTAAAATTCTGATGTGATCACAATCTAAAATGCGTTCGGCAGAACGGGCTGGGGAGGGGGTGTGTTTACTGCTCTCCGGGGCACCGGGGATACCTGGCGGCTCACTTCCCACAGCTCCTGATGCTCTGTGCTTTTTTCTCAACACCAAAATTTCCTCGCTCCTACTTCACTGGGCAAGGGCCCTCACTACCCTTCTCTTACATTTTTCTGTGTCCCTCAAGCTCAGTAAAGCGTCACTGTCCTTGACTACGACTGCCGTGGCACTGCCCTGTACAGATCCCATCCTGACGGGTATCCACTGATTCACCGTTGTGCCCACAGCAGCTGCTTCCCCTCTTCAAACACAAGTCTGTCACTTGGCATTTAAAACTGGATACGTGCTCATAGTAAATGTGTCCTCTTTCCAGATGTCTTCAGGCAAAAAAACATTAAATTTGCTTCTCTTAAACATAGGCTGTTGTTACTTAAATGAGTAAAAATAAGAATTCCATTCAACCCCTAACCTAGCCAAAATGTAGGGTTTTATATCTTGTTGAGAGCAAGCAAAATGCCTGTGCTGTACTGATGTCCGAGGATGAAAAAGTTAACAGAAACCGGTTCTGAAAGCAGCTTATTCATTACAAAAGAGCTTTCTGCCCTCACTGAGCTAAATTAATTCAGCCATAATTGCAGAATCTTATTTGGGCTGCTGGCTCAAGAATTCATTTTCATCTATCGCGTAACAGTTTGTTTAAATAATCCTTATCACAAAGATGAACAATTTTTACCATGGTTACAGTTTCCTATGTAACCTCACAGGTCGGACAGCTCCTCCCTTGCCTGTGCACGGCCGCGACGCTTCTCTACCACTGACCCTCCTGGGAGGACAGTCCGAGGCAGTTTCATCACGAAGGCTTTCAACCCTGCATGTAACACCCCAAGTCCAGCAGCTGTAACTATCTCAAAGCGCTGTTCCTCTGCAGAAGACTTATGAAATACACTGTGACCTAGAAAACCCATAAAGGTAAGCGTCCTGTGAAATAAGACTTGAGGCATTTACAAACCTGGTTTTCTACCCTGGAACCACATTAACAACTTTGTTTATATCTGACACACGCAATGCATTTCACTTAAGGAAAGATATGTGATAATGATGACTCATAAGATTGTAAACAATAAAAATGTCATTACGATTATCAGCTGCCTGAAGAACAGAAAATGATACTGCTTTCTCATCAGTTGCTTTAGGCGAAAGGTTGCTGTGATTTCCAGCATTCTCTAGCAAAGGCTGTAATTATTGAGAAGGCTCTACAGAGCAGCTTCTAGGAACGTAAAATTTGCCTGTCTTTAGAAGCTTTAAAAGCTTTTATTTATCAAAAGAACAATTGTATCTGTACACATTTCTTTTTGAAAACCAAGTGGAAAAATGCTGTTCCCTTGGACGCAATGGGTAAGTAGTGCAACCCCTGATTTTTGTCATCAGGTGAAGGATGACGCAGGAGGGGAGAAAATGTCAAAGGAAAGTCAACTTTGTTATGTTTTATGAAGCCCACGTTAGTCTGGATGCAGCCTGGTTAAAAACAGAACGATGAGAGAAGAAACAAACATGAGGAAGCACAAGAATATCGCTACTGTGTCTAAACAAGCATTGCTTCTGAACACGGTGCCATCTGCAGTAACTCCACCTCTGGGCGCGCTGGCACTGTGCGAGGGGCCGCGGTCAGAGGGGCCGACCTGCTGTCAGCCGGGTTGGCTGTAGTCCAGATTGATACAGTGGGGCTGTTCGTCTCCGGTGCAGTGTCTCGCTGAAGGAATGGTGCTGTTGCCAGACCCAAAGTGGTATCTTCCCTTATTTTACAAGAAAGCTTACCACCAACAATAGGTATGGTAAACTTCTATGGTAAAGAATTTCGCGGCAGTAGCTAGGTCAGAGTTGGTATGATTTCCGAACTCCACTATTACAAAACTAAATGCAAGAGCAAAAGCAATGACATGAAAAAGTTTTCTGTCTTCACCTACTGGCAGTGCTTTTGACGAGACTGATGGTGGTCAGTGCCTTGAAAATAGCTTAATTTCTTTTATAGTCTTCCTAAAGAGAAGCTGTACTGTAAATAAAATGCAAAATCAGCTACCCAAATAGTCGGCGTACCTTCTGCTAAATTTTAAATTAAACTGGCTTTCCTGCTTAAAATGTGGCACGCTACTTTGATTTTCATTACTTAAACACTGAAATTAGAAAATCTAATATACAATAGATTTATCGTATGTGCTTACTTTAATGTTTATACAGGTATTTTGAATTGAAACATTATCAGCTAGACAGTTTTCTGGATTATAAATTTGCTCTGTAAACAGAGCTAGTGGAAATAAATGTAATTGTTTGGTACTGTCCTGGCACTAGTGACTTCAGTTGCCAAGCTACAGATGACTAGCAACATCAAAACTACAAATAATTTTCCCTTTTTTACTCCTGTGACTGCGTGTAGAGAAGGGAGACAGAAAATAATAAGCCTTTTTAAACCAAAAATACACGAAGCCAACCAAAATATGTTTCATTTCTGGCCAACAGGCATAACAGAGCACATACGTAACAGGATTGCCCTGGGAAACTACTTTATATTACCACAATACTTGAGATGACTAAAGGAACATGAGGAAACAAGTTTATAAGAACAGTACCACCCATGATCTTAATTGGTTTTACTAATTTTGTTTTAGAAGAATAAAAATATATTCTTTCTTATCTAGGAGTAGAATTCAGCTGATTTCTCAGTAACATTTACTTTTTTTAATATAGTTTTTATATAGTTATCAAAGGCAAATAGCAGATGATGAACCAAAATACAGCTTGAAAGACGAACATAAACTTTATTTTTTACTTTCAGAGTTGTGTTTGTTGTATTATACTCTAATAAGCACTGTTAAGGCTTAACTACCACTAGAAAAAGGCAGTCCCCAATTACACTGTTCGTTAATGTCGGAGACTGCTGAAATGCATGACCTTTGTGAGGTTCATCTTGTGTTTCCATAAATCATTTTTCTTCACCGTCATATTGTTAAACGGTGTCGTTCCAGGTGCAGATCTTGCTTCTTAAAGTTAACTGCAAGTATTAATTTTGTGTGCTTACTGAAGAAAAATGAGTCAATTCAGACCAAAGAGGAAAAAGTGATTTAGTATAAATTTTGTATAGAAAGTGTAATTAATTATTTGACACGGCTGTGTTATGTCATGTCATTTACCTACTCTGGGACCAGAAAGGTAAATTTTGAATGATCCATGGACTTTGAACTATGCTGTATTCTACATTTTAAAAAGCCTCTTTATTTATCTAGCTGTTCTCTACTATAAAATATTGTAACCTGAGCCCAGAAGTATGTAAGGCACTTAATCAGTTAAAAATCCTAAATAACTACTTCCAGAGTGTCCTGGTTTGAGGTAAAACAGAACCAATTTTGTTGGTTGGCGAAGTTACTGAAGTTGGTTCTGTTTTACCTCAAACCAGGACACAGAGAAATGTGGAATAGTCAAAATACTGTTTTCTCATGCAGATTTTAGAGATTAGTGGCACGCTCATTGTATAATTCCCAGCTACTCACACCTGTTTAATAGCACTCTATAAAGTAATTGAGAGGAACTGTGCTGATATAGCTCAGATGATACCAAGCCCTGTTTTTCTATTGTCTTTAAATCTATTCTTTCACAATGGCAGAGGTGACTTGCAAAATGATTGCTTAATTACCTCTCTTGAGTTGTAAAAGGTTTTTCCGGTATGCTGATAACTTGAATGTGCTATGAAGCTTTCCACTACCAGAGAGGAAAAATACCTTTAGAGAACTCTATATTAAAAGGATATTTAAAGACTGACAGTCATTATCTTGTATAAATCTGTTAAATTATCTTTTTTTTCTTTTTATTCTGCATGTAGCCAGTCTACGTAACTTATTAACAGAACATAAGGCAGATTGAAAAGGAAACCCCTCATATGTGTACTTGTTAGACTGCTTTAATTTCCTACTATTCTGAAAACTCTTAAGCGTTGTGGAGGGCAAAGTTGTCAGCCTTTAGTAGAAAATGCTATTAAATAATTAACGTATATCTTGATGACTTATAGACACCCCCCTCCCCAAATAATCAAAGACTAGGCTCAGGTTGATATTCTTCTTAAGAAGAAGTCTTAAGAACAGTAGTAGTCATCCAGAATAAATTCCTCCTTCAAAAGGTGTTTCTTGGAGCTGGGAAGGACGGAATTAAGAGGAGCATTTCAGCATTTTCAGTGCAGCTAAAACAGGAGTGAGGAAAGATACCCGGAATACAGCATATGAGGCTGTGACGAAAAGCCAGAGCCGGCGGCAGTGTGCTGTTGGCTCCCCCACCCCTTTCCCCGCCAGGTCTAACTGGGTCGCTTCTGCCGCGACTGACTTACCTTTTCTGCTGCAGCACTTCAGCGAGGCTCTCCTGCTTGTCTTGCAGCAGGCGCTGGAGATGCTGCATTTCTTGCTGGTACTGAGCAGTCTTCCCGGCAAATTCCTTCTCCTGCTCAGTCATTTTGAGACTGATATCTCCAAGCTTCCCAGCTGCCTTCTTTTTATATACCTGCAAGAGTTAAAGAAGATAGGAGAAACGTGATTATAGGGGAAATAAGGACAGCTCACTACCAACGAAAGAAATAGCTAGAGATGCTAATTTGCAGTTTGATCTTCACATCAGTGCTGCCTTGCTTAAACATGTCAGGTAGGTTGCATTATGGGGTTTTTTATTACCTATTTGTTAATTTGAAGGTATTAAACTTGTGCTTTGTTCTGCCTATAAAACCAGTGTGTACAGTGTATACCATAGAGTATGTTTGTCTTATGAGTAAAAATAATTGGTTGCAAAAAAAAGGGGTTGCTTTCCAAGATGCAAAGCTACACTTTACAGCACATTGCTTACCACGTTGCTTGTCCAAGGCATATTTATCAATGTGTATCATGAAGAAGTGTTTGTGTTCTGTTAGTTGTTTAATCTCAATACTAAGAGGAAGAAAAGAGTGGCTTCATGCTTTAAAATAACTTGCTGCTTCACATCATAGTGCCTTCTGTTCAGGGAAGCTCAAGTGATTTTTTGCTTACTGGCAATAATAATCAAATATATTGGTCTAATCTCAAAAACAAGAAATCCTTTTTGTACAAAGGGATTTCGCTTTCCAAAAGAACTTCCCCATTAAATCACCTAACACACAAGGAATTGAAAAATGCGGCTTGTGTATTGTTACATATTTCTACATGCCGCTGCTCTTGACAAAAACAACAGGTATTATCCAATACTAGCTTTTTTCTTGTGATTACAAACAGAATGCTTAAACTGTTACTGTATCTGCAAAATGCGATGTTCGATACAGGCTACAGGACAGAGTTTTGGGATGGAAGCACCTCCTTTAATAAAACTGCAGACTATTTAGTGAAGCTTTGAAAATACTGCTATTTATGTCTTGCTAATATCAAGTTTTATCTGAGGTGTTAACCACTAAGGTTTTATCTTCATCTGAATCAAAGCAGAAGGAGTATGCCTTTTGGAGGAAGAAAAAAAAAGGCACTTTTATGTATGTGCTGCAAGCTATACAATTCTTTCCACAAACGGTTTCCTTTTTAGCTCTTATAAAATGTATCCTTTTGGAGTTTCATTTTCTGGAAGTAACAGGATAGTGACAAATAATATTCAGCTAGAACGTTAGTCATTCAATATTTGAGGCTGACTTCCAGGTTTGTTTTTTTTCCTAGCTTTTCCCTGTTAGTTCTAAGAAAAGAATCGGAAACCTGCAAGTTAACCAGTCACATCACTCGACTTTTTAGATTCCCAGAGACGTCTTCCAAACGCAGGTACATGCTTGTAACGCTACGGGAGGATGAAGGTAACCGCGTTCCTTCTGAGCAGAGGGGTGCTTAGAGCTCGCCAAGAGGGAGTGCAGAGCACGGGAAAACAGCTGAACTTTCACCTCTGTCCGTAAATGCCTCCTCCAGCTCTGGACCCGGAACCTGAAATTCTCTCCTGAGGGCAGGTGCCTATAATTATTTCAGAGAACTAGGAAGAACTTCCCCTCTCTTTTAACACATAACAGGCTGATAAAGAAAGCAGCCAATGGTATTGGTGAAATCCATCTTTTATCTAGTGGTCATTGATCATCCAGCTGGTGGGAGGTGTGTGCTTGAAGCTGCGCTCTGCCTGAGGTGGTTCCAGCCTGTGGTCCTACATGTCCCACAGCTGTCTCTTGGCTTGGCGTGCCGGCTCTTCGTTTGCCAACTGAAGCTGTGTCACATGCACACAACGGTTGCAAAATCAATGGGGGCACAAAGGGCAAAAGTACACCATTTTCTGACCTAATGATTAGGGCATGAAACTAGATATGAGGGATACACAATTCTGATCTCGCTTCTGTGGTTATCATAGAATCATAGAATGGTTGAGGGTGGAAAGGACCTTGAAGATCATCGAGTTCCAATCCCCCTGCCATAGGCAGGGACACCTCCCACCAGCCCAGGTTGCCCAAGGCCACCTCCAGCCTGGCCTTGAACACCTCCAGGGATGGGGCCTCAACAACCTCTCTGGGCAACCTGTGCCAGTGCCTCACCACCCTCACAGTGAAAAACTTCTTCCTAATGTTCAATCTAAACCTGCCCTCTTCCAGTTTGAAGCCATTCCCCCTCGTCCTATCACTCCATGCCCCAGTAAAAAGTCCCTCCCCAGCTCTCCTGTAGGCCCCCTTTAGGGACTGGAAGGCCGCAATAAGATCTCCCCGGAGCCTTCTCTTCTCCAGGCTGAACAGCCCCAACTCTCTCAGCCTCTCCTCATAGGAGAGGAGCTCCAGCCCTCGGATCATCCTCTGAGGAGAGGCTGAAAGTCATGGCATTGCAGGTACACCAGAAGCATCCAAGATGAGGAATGATCGTGGATGCAGCAGCTGCAACTGATGAGAACATAATTTATATTCTTCTAAAGTAGTTTTGGGCACCATAATTCTTTTACACCTCATGTACTGAATTATAAACTGGAAACTGGAGAACTCTGGATAGAGAGCCAACAAAACATTATTTCTACCAACGTAGGCTGCTGGCTGTGATATGTGTAATGGTCTGGTGCCAAGATCCTTGTTGAGGCAACAAAGCTATTTTCTGTCAGTCATGTATGGTTTTTCTCCTGTCCTTTACCAGTAAAAATTAGTATCATCCCCTCCAAAAGAGATCAATCAAAGTACCACCTGAAGAACATTGTCTCACCTTCTCTATAAAAAGTGTCGTAATTCTGATCCTGACAGAATAGCCCTGTAACGGGAACCCTGATGAAATTTTACTGGGTGCCATGGAACATTGCCAGTTGTCTCCCATGGCAACTAAAAACTAAAATACATTAATTAAGATCACAGACAATTATCTTCAGGGCTGTTTAAAAAGTCATTTACTTGGGGGGGTTGGGAGGGGAAGTCCCTTTTTAGTAGTAGGCAAGGAAAGGACACTGTTTATACCTGTAACCTTCCCAGTAAAATTGGACATGACAGGGGAAAAGTGACAGCCTATATATTCAGAAGTTTTAGTGAAAGAACGTCTGACAGTATTCTGGTGTTAACAGAAAAAACATTTCCTCACAAACACTAGATTTCTGGTCTGCTAAGGGTTTGTTTCTGTTTCTTAAAACCTCTACTCAGTCTCTGTGAAAAGGATGTGGGCAAAATGTAGAAACATTTAGATTCAAAAGCCAAGAAAATGAAGAAAATGTTCAGCTGTAGCTGTGATATTATGTGCCACAGTAAATAAGCTCCCTTATTTGCAGACTGATATTGGCACACAGATGAAGGGTAAATAGTTGGGAAATCAATTAAAAAGGGAAAAGCTGTTTATGCTGGAGAAACTTTAAAGCTAAGCGTCCAAAGGTATGACATAGTTGTGTGTGTACAAGACCTGCTTTGACAAAAAATAATCTAGTATTAGGGAAACAGAACTTTCTGGTTTAGAAACATAAGATAAAATTGACACAAGAAAAGGAAATTGAAATTTCTATTACTTGAGTCTTATTTTATTCATGAGCACCATGAACATAAACCACTTTGCAAACTAATCCAATATTATGAAATAAATTTAAAGCTGGAATTACCTTAAAGCTTAATACCTCACTAGAGGAATCACTTTATACAGGATATTTCCTTATTCTTATCTTAGTATATTCTTTAACCTATTCTTATCTTCTATTTCTGTAACCTGTTTATCTTTAACTTATTTATATCTTAATTCTCTTCTCCCACCCTAAAGAGGGGTATGACGAAGTATTCTATTGCCATATAGAACAGAATTTGCATAAATGCAGGAGAAGCCTCGAGTTCACTTGTTTAATCTTCCCCCTGCTTCTTGAACTTGTAGGTTGAACTTGTCAAATTTTCAAGATCTCTATAACCAGGAAGGCTAGACACTTCTTTTTAAGAAATTGGGATTTCTCCTGGTAATAGCAAACTTTTGAGAGCTGAGGGAAGATGTAGTAACGCTGAATTTCCATTTTCTAAGCAACACAGCAAGTGATTTAGTTTTATTGATTTTATGAAACAGAGCACTGCTCCAATAGTAGGACAGATGAATAACTCAAATGTTGGGCTGTAGCATCAAGGCAACATTTAGGAAATATTTGCTCTTGTTACATTGCAGGTTTATCCTACAAGGTTCAAAAGACTTGACCTGAAATTTTAAAAGGTACTTAAATGTGCTAATGCCAAATGGTTACTCTTAATTCCATTGCTTTATAACATGCCACTGCTCTCCTGGCAGAGACCGCGTCTAGTCTCTGCAAGCTCTAGTAACAAAGGCACTTGCTAAACTTTCTGATACATGCAGTTTCTTCTACCTCAAGGAGGTACAAGTAGATCTCAGATGTGGTAAGTTAATACTTTGGGGAAAAAATCCATTAAAAATAGATAAATTTAGTGATTAGCTGTCATGTGCAATATCTTACTTTAGAGATTACACATCGCTAGCAGCAATCAAATCAGATTTCTGTAGTTGTTATTGTAGAAATGAAGGGTTGTTAAAAAACAAAAATAAAACAAACAAAAAAACCCCCAAACCTAACAACTGAACACACAAAAACCCCCTAATTCCATTCCTGTTAGGAATCATAATTATGCAAAATCCTGCTGTAGAAAATATGACTTTTTAGTTTGTTGTTGTGACAAATTTGAGGCTTCGTTCCAACTCATGACTTTGGTATCTAGTAATTAGGAATCTGGAATTTTCTACATACAAGGGGATTGTAGTTTCTCTGCAAACTATTCTGGCTACCAAGTGTCCTTTAGAGGGGCTGAGCATGGTCATTTGCTCTTAATTCAGAAATTGTCAATTTAGATTTATTATTTGGCTTGGAAACCCCCAAAAATATTCTAGCAGGAACCTAGGACTACTTTTTTTTTTTAAAGAAGAAGAATCTTTGAGTTCATAAAACTGCTGTTTGTGCTTAAAAAATTTTCCTTTAGGGTCTTTACCTGTGAGTGGTTGTTCTTTTTAGAAGGTTTAAGGAACAAACACACACAACTTAAAAAACTAAAATAATCATCCTTGAAGGACAATCCTTTTTTTCCATATAGGGAAAAAAAAAGTATATTTATACAAGCTTTTTTGTTTGTTTGTTTTTTAAGGGCTCATGCCTTTGCTCAACTCTGGAAATAGGAAGGGGAATTCTTAAAAGTCTTAGAGGGGTTAACGTTTTGCAACGTTGAACATTTGTTAACTTTTGGGGTTTGTCACCGTTATATGACTCTGTACTGCAGTTACAGGCCAGGATTGTCTGGCAAACCAGCGGTCCGTTCTGACTGAGACGGAGAGGAAAGAGCAAACTGCGCTCTTTCGTTTCTGCTTCTCTGGAGAACGCAGTGAAATAATGCACTCCTGCATTTCCCATCCACTGCTCAAACAGGATTGACTGAGACAAAAGCCACTCGCCAGAGCTGAAGGCATGTTTCTGTGGAGACCAAAGGTGACTTCTACCTGCTGGTCATCCTCACAGGCATCGCTCAAGAGTGAAGCACAGCGATTTAGATGAAGCAAGGAAAAATTACCCTGCTGTGATAGAGACACTGCCTGTTGCTAACTAAAGCGTATTAGAAAATACCTCTAAAATGAATACAGGAACTAATGATGTTTCCTTATCAGTAAGATGAATGTGTTTCCTTTCAATTTTGGTTATAATTCCTGTTTTCTATGCGAACACTTGTTAACTCTGGGGAATAAGCTACCTAGTATACAAAATAATGACATATACTTACAAGACCCATTTAGGGATTCTTTGTATACTTCAGCTAACATCACAGAGTCTGAAAGATCTCGAACGTGTCCTGGAATGAAGGGAAAATAGGTGTTGCAGTATTATACGCTGTACTGCCTGGGCCCTCGCCCTTCCCAATTGGTAATTTGGGACAAAAATATGGGTGAATGTTTTAGCACATGTTATCCTGCCTGATAATTAAAAAATTTGGAAAAAAGTAGTTCTGTGGGGTTTTCTGTTTGGTTGTTTTTGCTCAAAGTTTGCCCGTAAGGAGAAGGACACAGTCACCCATATTGATGATAACAGTGGGTGGGAGGAATAGGTGCAAGGGGGACTCACTTTAACCCCTGTTCCTCTGGCAACTTCGTATTTGATAAGAATTAGGGCAGAAGGGTTAACATGCTATTCTCATGTTCTGATTCAGAGATCTTCCATTTTTTTCCAATTATGATTACAATCTTGGTAAGAGACATAAAATTTAAAATGTTCAAGTAAAATTATCCGCTATTATATGATGGTAATGATGCAAAGAATACATTTGTGCATCTTCTCAAGAGGCAGACCCCTCCTCTCTCCCCACTCTCAAATTCCCCCCTCTGTTAATGAGTGACATCCTGGACCTCCTGAAGTTAGTGGCAATGCTTCATTCGGTCTCTTGTTATATCCAAGATTGAGACCAGGCATGGTTAGAAAAAGGTTATGGAAAAATTCCAGGAAGGTGGGTCCTTTTCTAGGTAGGCGTTAAATGATTGCTTAGAACAAACCTCAATCCAAACAGTATCAAACGGCTAGATGGATGACAAAAGGAACATGGCATTAAGAACAAAGTGTGTCTTCTAAAGGTTGAATGCAAAAAAAGCCAACAAAACAACCCACCAAAAAAGTAATTGCTATGCTAACCTTTCATACTGAAATTGTTGAGGGGGAGGAGGGGAGAAAATAAGATATATTTTAACTTTTTTTTTTTTTTTTTTTAAATAAAAGCTGCTTAATTATTTTTATTTTTTTTTTTTTTTTTTTTTTTTTTTTTTTTTTTTTTTTTTTTTTTACATAAAAGCCGCTCTATACATAGTAATTTTCTGGTTCTGTCTTGATATTTAATTCAACAGAACAGTTCAATTGGAAGGGACCTATAACGATGATGCAAAAACAGATCTAAGTATCATTTCACTTTGGTCATAAAAAGTTTCATGTGTCAAGGACTCTTACAATTATTGCTGACAGCTTATCGACTCCTAAACGCCATACTGATTATACAGGTTTTATATGTAGTTTCCTTGGCTGTATCTTCTCCAGGAACAGGATACAAATTAGTAAGTACAGTCTTCCCTTCTGGCCAGAAGGACCATGATCGGATCCTGCCAATACAGCGCTAAAAAAAGGGAAAGCAACCAATTCTAATGCTTTCTACTCCACTCTTATGAAAAAGTACACAGAGCAGAGTAGATGTTAAATAACTGAATTGCCTTTCACAACTGATGTTTGTACATATAAAAAGGGGAGAAATGTTTCTTTAAATATAGAGGAAGACAGATTTACAGAGCCAACCCAAAGAAACTACATACTGAAACCGAAAACATTGCAGTGGGCCAGGCATATGTTTAGAATGATGAAAGCAAGCCAGCTAAGCGTCTCTTGGATGTTCTGAAATGTTCAAACATCTCAGTGAAAAGTAAGAAATATTCAGGTGCACTTTACCTTTCTCCCTTGAGTTTTATTCGCTTTCCCTTGATGTGAAAATAAGGGGCAAATTGCATGTTGTTAAGGTCCATCTTTGGGACTGACAGAACCACAGAAGCAGTTTCTTCGTTGGCTGCGTTACAAAAACTGCAATGCTCCTTGAGTTTTCAAGGGCCCCAAAATGGCAAAGTTTAAATTCTCACAAAGCAGAATACTCTCTG
Organism: Anarhynchus alexandrinus; assembly: GCA_008711295.1. Taxonomy (NCBI): domain Eukaryota; kingdom Metazoa; phylum Chordata; class Aves; order Charadriiformes; family Charadriidae; genus Anarhynchus; species Anarhynchus alexandrinus. Next base: position 164,850 of record VUYV01000150.1, read on the forward strand.
GACAGAAAAGTCATGTACGCAGTGAGACTTCAATAAATCCACGGTTTCCTGATCTTAGACCCAAAGCACCTTTCCCTAAGTCCAGATTAACGTTGACAGGAACACGGTGAGGAAGCACCCTTGTTTCATTCAAACGTGCTGGAGTGCGCAACTGCTTCCCAGGAATCCAGAGTGTGACCTCTGCAATGGTTACAGGCATTTCTGAAATACGCAGTCCCTCAATGTTCAGGAAGTGCTAAGAACAAACCTTTAATGCTTTCTCTTCACCAATAACAATTTTGTACTCTGAACGCAGTATGTGGCAAGATGGTAGGAAAAAAATTAAGGCCAGCCTGTTTGGTAATGCTGCATGGAAATGAGGGGAGTTACAGTAGGAGATGCCAGATATCTTCAGTATAAAGGTTGTTGCTACCTATTTTTACTAAAAGCTGATCATTAACAGAATTATTATCAAGTAGAGATTCAGAAGCCACGAAACAAGTTGTTATAATCTGACTTCTTTTTGACAGTGTGTTTAATTTAAAGATGAATTACACTTGCAATGAAGGAGAGGAAAAGGTGCCCGATGATGAACTGGAGTGCAAAATCTGTTATCAGAGATTTACTATTCACAGTCGTAAGCCCAAAATCTTGGATTGTCTTCACAGAATTTGTGCTAGATGTTTGACTAAAATACTTCATATAGGAGACGGATCTCCCTGCGTTAGCTGTCCCTTTTGCCGCCATGAGACAGAGTTGCGTGAAGATGAAGTCGAAGGACTCCCCAGTGATACAAACATTATGTCCAAGCTCATAATAAAAGACAAAACAGCATGGAATTCAGACTGTAAAGAAGTAGTTTTAACACCAGAAAACTTGGCTTCCTCGAGGTCTTCCCATGGATCGTCAGACTGCTTAGTAATTACAGTTATGGAAGTACAAAGAGACTCCCCGAGGACTCCCAATCACAGCAGTGCCTCAGACTATTATGCTGACCATGGCACCGAGTCAGTATCTCGAAGTTCTCAGAGTCGGCTGGACCGAGATCTCTTTTCAAAGCTGTGCAAGTATGTACCCAGAATACTGGTATGGCTGCTTGGATTTCTTTACTTTAGTTCCCTTCCTCTTGGGATCTATTTACTAGTGATTCAGAAAGTGACCCTAGGTGTTGTGTGTGTGAGTTTTGTTCCCTCCAGTCTAACCCTATGTCTCGTGTACGGCTTCTGCCGGTGCCTCTGCCACGGAGTTTGTGACTGCTCTTCACAAAGCTGAAACACAGTGTTTTATCAACTGGAAATTTTTTAGCTGAACCATAAGACAATAGCAGACTTTGACCTTTATGGACTGTTAAAAATGTATACTGTGACATATATGTGATTTTGTTAAAGCACACTAACTTGTGTGAATACTGGCAAAATGACAACATGGTATTGTTGTGGTTTTTTTTTTTACTAAAAAGATGGAGGTTACTATTGCCTGTTCCTTAAGTAACAAACGGTTTTAGACCACCATCTCATTAACTGTGGATAGAACAGATCTTTGAAGATTACTTATTATTTAAAAAAAACAAAACAAAACCCACCCACACCCTGTTTTTATCAAGTACTTTGTCACTGTTCTTAAAAACAGATGGAGATCAGAAATGTGCTGTGTATGACTTGTATAAAAAAAAAAAGAAAGTTCCATTACAAGCTAGTTGAGATTTGAGTCAAATCTTTTCTGATGTCAAAGGGAAATAAAACTGCATTACATATTCTGCTCTACAATCAGATTGTCCAGGAAAGTTATGAGTTATGAGAATTATGACAGACACCTGTAGCTGAATCTTAAAGGGCCAATTAAAGAACAGTTTTTAAGTAAGCTTTAATATTTTTCATGACTCAGTATGCCTGAAAAATTATCTGACATAAACCAAAGTATATAAAATAAAAAATGAACCTAATTTGTTTTAAAAATTAAAATACCAAAGTAAGTTTTGTTTGCTTAACATAGTTCCCGTGCAAAGATGATTTATTTTTCTGAGTATTTATGTTCAACCTATTTGATAGTGCTCTACTGTTATTTCCTGAATTTCATATGGTTGTACTGATAACCTACAAAACATTTTGCACAGTGAATGACGTTTTATAAAGTTTGTTTACAGTAATTGCTAAATCCCAAACTAAAAATGGATATTTATAAAGAGGATAACTTTTAATTTGCTACCTAACTTAAGCATACTCAGTTTAAAATATGTAATAAAGCTGTATATATAAATATCTACATGGTTTTGGGTTTTATCTTGGGACTAGCCTGTTATTTAGCTTTAAAGACTTTCACAGTGATTCTGTGTTTAGTAACAGATTTTTGAGATTTATCAATGAAAAACAAAAGACACAGGATTTTTGTTCATTTACTTTCTCCAAAAGAATTCACTAAAAGGAAGTACTCTGGATCAGAAGACCGGATCCACTTTTACGTGCAAAGCACAATGACCTGACTTCAGAGGGAAATGATCTAAAGGGAACGGAACTGCCAGATTTTTGAGTGACCCTTGTCTGCAGGGTACGCGCTGTGTGTTTCCAGTGAAGAGTGGCTGGCCCACCTACCCTTCCTTCTTTCCTTGCCTCAAGTAACATTTGCAGTGAGGTGAAAGAAGCTCCAGAGAATCTTTTGACACACACAGAGTGCATCTGACCTGCAACATAGTTTTGGATGAGCTTGTGCCTGCTGAGATAGGAGGCAACGAATTCACCAAAAGGTAAATGTAAGATATCCGGTTATGTCTAAAAAGTTGAAAACACAGACTGACATTGTAGGCATTTGCAAGTAACTCAAACCTGCAGGCTCGAAGCTTTTCTCTCATCATAACCCAAGGATCGTATGTTCTAGTACATATGACATAATATGTATTTCCCATCTTGTATCTTGCTAAAATAGCTGAAGATAGCTAAAACCAATGCAAAACACCCTTTTCTAAGATAAGAAATAGCATAACGCTCCGATTACCAATAGTTTTATCACCCTTTCAGAAAAATGAATGCATTTTAAATACATTTATCACTGGAAACAGATTACAGGTAAATACCTTGTACTAGGTTTATTCTGTAACTCAACATACAGGGCAGTTACCCAATTTGTGATTTCCTGAAGCAGCTGATAGTAGGATTCCTCCAGCTGATATAGTCAGACTAATGAGACCTCCAACGTATCTCCTTCAACTAAGCAGAAAGTATGTAATCTTAAAGTAAGCTGCTGCTCAAGTTTCATGGTTGTTAGAATTGTGCATGAACTGTGGAGGCAAACATGTATCTTCCAAGTGAAGAATCCTTCTGCCTTTCCACATTCACCTGAATTTTTATCAGCAGCAGCTGAAAAAGCAGTGTGTGCAATATGGCCTGTCCTGTTTGAGGAACTGCATTACATATTGGGATTAAAAAAGTCTTGTGACTAAAAAGAAGCAAACTAAAAGCTTGACAATGTATTTAGACTTTGAAAACAGGGTTGTTTTTTTTTTTATATGTAAACCAAAAGAATCCCGTAACTTTCCATAAATCACTGAAGGGAACAAATTAATAAAGCTTATTGTTCAGAAATGTGGATTACCTGACAGGTGGTGTTTAAGAAATTAAGGTGTCTTCAGCAAAGAAATAAACGATACTAGCTCTTAGCAAAGTTCAATTAATACAATAACCGAGAAGTGTATGATATTTTAAGGTGCTTTGTGACTGTTTAAGCCCTCTGCTTTACTGACCAAAATTAACAACAAAAAAGTTTTGCAAGTAGATTAGTTTTACTTTTGCTAAATAGAAACAGCAGTTTATTTACAGGCTGTTTTTTCTAATTTCCATTAACAGTTGATGGGTTAAGAAGGATTTTTTGTATTTTTATTTGGGCTTGCACTTAAAATCCACAGCATGTACAGTATGTAAATATTCTTAATTTTACGCAAGTCTCTTCTCTATCCCTTATAGTAGTCACAGATCTATGAAATTGCAGTAAATCTGTATTTAAGAAGAATACAACCCACTGTCCTGGTAGGGGATATGTTTTCTAAATTTAGATAGATGTGAATGAGGGTGAAAAATGGCTAAAAACATTTTATAGCTGTATTAGTATAATTAGAGAATTGTTTTATAGTAGTTTTTCATGCATTTAGGCATTTTATGATGGGTTCCTTACAAATTCTAGCTATTTTTCAGCTTACTGCTGTCTCTTTACATCTATGATTTGGTTTATTTTCTGTGTTGCTAATTCCTGGGCTGTGTTCATCCTGAGAAGGAAAGTGCAGAAGGAGTTGGTCTCTGTTAATGTAGTGGTGCGCATTTGTGTCATTTGATGCAGGCATAGTCTTTCATAAAAACACTGACACAGACTAACTACTGGACTTTCCTCATTAAAAAAAAAAAAAACAAACCAAAACATTTTATGTAATATTTAGCAGAGAAGTACTGCTTACCTTAACTTTTTCTTCCAGTCTTCCTAAGCATAGACTGCCTTCTACTATTTCGTTAAGAACACCATGATTCTCATTTTCCAAACATTTGGCCTGCAAACATACAGTATACATAACTAAATGTAATGATTACTTTAGACAGGACAGACAAAATACATACACTGAGAAAAACAAGCTATTCTGTTTTGAGCTCCAATAGTCTAAAGAACCAAGAGGGAAAAATAATCCTGAAAATTATTCTAATGATGGCTACTTAATAATTTGTCAAGTGACTGCAAATACTATCTCACTAACAAAATAATAACTTGAAACAGTTTTATTCTGAAGGGATCATAGCTACTGACATTGTAAACCCAATCAATTCTGCATATTCTGCTACAGATGTATGCATGTGTATTTGGGGATCCCATTCGTACGCATGAGACTCATCCTTCTGGGTCAGATTTAGTAGTCTGCTCTGAAAAGAGCCCCTGAAATTGGCAGGAGTTCAGGCAAGGAATCTGACATGTGGCTTATGAAATGCTTCTGTGTTATGACTGTTTCCATCATTTCATAAGCAATACATTCTCTCTCAGATATAAATAGTAAACAAAAACCTGCATAAGCTGTAAACAACGAAATTGTTTTATAACTGTAAGAGGTTTCAACTGTTAAATCCACTGAAAGCATTGAAGAGAGGAATAACCGGGTTTTAGGATCAGCAATGTCTGACCACCTTGAACTACCCCTATCACTCCAGAGACACATCTCCTTTCACAGAGGTCAAAACTAACTAGCACGGCTGGGGTCTGTCAGCGTCCTGCTCAGTCAGGGATGTTTTGCTTTACTGTGTGCTAGCTGAAACATACAATGCAATAAAAGAGTCATTTTGACAGCTGCTAACTCAGAATTACAGTTCAGCATCATTGTTGCACTATCAAAATTGTTTTAAATAAATTTGTTGCTGCTCTGTTTTACTCTTACTGGATTTATCAGTAGGCTGTCACTGTTCCTGGAAACAGTAAATTTAAGTCTATCCATTTATTTTTGTGGAGATGTAGTTACTACAGTTTTGGTTTTTTTTTTTTAATCCTCATTAAGGAAGAATATAGGCTAGTTTCTTAAGAGTGCTGTACCCTTTCAGCTCTCCCTGTTCTTCTGGATTAAATCTGCATAAAATGAATTTTAACACTTTAATTCAATTAGTGAATTAAAAAAAGAATAAGGCTAGGGTAATAGCAGTAGCTGAACTAAGTAAATAAAGCTGACATTACTGAATTTTGAGGTGGGGGAATGATAATACATTTTTAATTATATGTCATGCTCAGTAGTGGCTCAGTAGTGGCTCTTCATAACCATGAGGGTCTGGCTCTAATTAATTTTTTTGTTTGTTTTCTAGGCCTTCGCATTAAACAACCTTATCAGATTACCTGACTACAAGATACCTGCAGTCCTAACTTTCTGCCAAGGTAGGTTTCAAGTTCGGCGATTAAAAGTAGGAACGGGTTGTTCTGATTCAGCTCTACCAGGCAGCAAAATAAACTGGATATTTTAAGGTTTTACCGATACTAGACTAGTACAAGTTTGTCTCAGATTACCTCTGCTGTCACCCCAGACACAGTGAATTCATTAAAAAAAAGCACGAATTGTGCGCTGTTTAGTGTCTAAGCCACAAAATGGAGAAATAATGGATGGCAAGTAAGTACGTATGATCATCACACGCATGCACAAGAGAATGTGACCCAAAAGGAAGAGATAAATTCTGTTTTGACTGACAGGACTGGCTTCTAATTGCTGGATCAGTTTATACCTGCCTAAAGAAAGACAGGCCACAGTTGACTGCATTTTGGGCTGCTTTCCACAGACCTGTTCTGAGCTTTTTGTATGTACATGAAACTTGATTTCCTAGTGTGTGCTTTCAGGTGCAGGTTTCAGAAGGGAAGAATACGATATCAAATACTGCACACTTGCAAAGACAAGATTTACACTACCTTGAGGTGATTGAAGTTATGTTAAGATATCTTTACTTCTGAAACAGGCTTTTACTGCTAAAAGTATTCTGAGCATCTGCTAGGGTATTATTAAGCCAAATGGCACATCTTGTACTTAAGGGGTAATTTTGGACCTCTGTGATATTTCTAATGTGCTATGCTAAATATTTGAAAGTAGATATACCAGAGATTGAGAGATAAGAACCGGTTCCCCTAATTCCTAGGAGACGTTTACTGTGCCTAGTTTCACAATCCTAAGTCCGGTTTGCAGCGGACAAGGATTTGAGTTGGGTCACCATAGTTCCTCTTCTAGAATTAGGAATTAACCACTATAGAATCTTTTTACCCAACACCGAAGACAACTTTTGTCTACTACTTGAACAACAGAAGCAAAAGAAGCTTTATTTTAATAAAGTTTTGTGAAATGGTTTCCAGGACTAATTTGAAGACAGAGTACCAATATGTAAAATTGAAATTATGTCCAAGATCTTGTAAAGGAAATGAGCGTGCCTATAAAAAGCCCAGTAACTTCCATGCCAGACACTTCCACTAAATAGAAGTTGTTCCAAAACTCTCAACCAGCCTGTCAAAATGACTGCTTACCAAAAAGGAGCAACACCATGCATGTGCCTTCACAGTAGAAGGTCCATACAGATCACTTCAAGGATAATATTTCACCTTTAGATTCAGAAACGCGTATTAAAAAATTATGATTGCGTGCTATTTTTCAATACATATGGCTTCTATAATTGAAGCCAATCTCTAAAATCCAGTTAAAAAATTCTTTTAAACTTGATATATACCATTGCAGACACTAATGCTGATGTGAGTTGAGGCTTAATTATGTTATCTCCAGAAATTAGGGTAGTTGCCTTCAACCACTCTTCTAGAAAATTATCTTTTGTTGCTCCTATCCTATTTGCAAAAGTCTATTTAAATAGCTAAATCCTTAAACTGGAATTTTAGCTTTCTTTTTTGGTAATTCAAATTAACAGTAAGTTGTACCAGTAGGATGACAATTGTGTGAAATATCAATTAAGTCATATTAATTATTTAAAGGTAATTACCAAAAAAATTAGATGATCACGTTCCTGAGCTATCTTCTCCACCAAACCAATAAGGTTTGTTAGATAGTGATGGGCTGCAACTTCTTTTTCCATTGCTTCCTCCAACTGCAGTTTCAGAAGACCTACTTTCTTCTTTAATCGCCTATAAAATTAACAGAAAAAGGAAAATCTTCAGATTAGGAATTAATAATGGCATTAAAAGAACCTGCATTGCATGTGCAGTGTACAAGGCTCAAACAATCAAATATACTATTAAAGGCGCATTAGCTCAAAGTATTTGCAATGCCGAAAGTATCATTTCCCACTTTTTGGGGCTGTTTTTCTTTAAAATATGTTGTGTGAATAACAACAGTAACAACGATTCAAAAGAATAATTTGTGCAATGGTTACAAGCTCATATTTCTTAAGAAATATAACAATAATATTGTTTTTACTTTTTAAAGTATTGTGAGCCCAACTGTGAACCACTTGGGTACATGAGAAGGTCTGCAAATAGTGTAATATTCTATTTTTCAGGTGAGTACACAAATGGTTAATTGCTATAGCTAACTACTAGTATTAAAGATATATTCTTAATTTGCATGTAGGCATAGAAAGGTGTGCACGAAAACATACAAAGCTTAGCAAAGTTACCTGACAACCAGGGCTTTAGATGTGACAAGGATGCGTTTAGGAAACACGTTTTTTCTGTGATAGGTAGAAATTACGCGATGTGGGATGTCAGACAATATTTTTACAGATATTTCTGCTGTTATTTTTCGAAATACAGGTATTTCTATATAAGAAAATGAGAATGTGATGTGACCTGTTTGTCTTTTGTGTCAATTCCATCTCAGTTTCCAGGATCTTGTTGTCAGCCATGAAGTTATTTTTCTCTAAAAGCAGTTTCTTGTTGTGAGCTTGCAGTGATGCTATCTTTCCCATTAGATCTTCCACCTCACAGCACTTCTTCTCCTGCTCCTGTTGTAAATGGCTGCAAAAACCAAGACCGTAGAACAGGAGTCATGCCTAGATGCCTAGATCTACTTCACTAAAAAGTTAAGTTACAGTAAGATAGCCGTGTTGAAGGTATGAAAAAGATACATCGAGAATCCTTAATGTTCAGTGGCGACATCATAGAGAGGTATTACAATCTCATGACATATCAAATAATGAATGAAGCATAATATACACTATTCAAATAATTCATCCTGACTGCACTTGAAATAGAATTTAAATTATAAAAATATCCTATATATTCCAAATGTATTCCCTTCCTAATTTTTTTTCAAAGAAATTACTAGTAGTACCAAAAAACAAGGTCTGAGAACTTCTCAGGAAGGCACTGTACCAATAAACAGTAACATGCACTATCCTAAGGCTTGAAAGCAAACAAATTTACAGAATGTCTTCAGAAAAACATTACAGACTATGCTGCATGACAGCACTTTTGTGTTGGGCTGTTTCGTGTTATTTCCATATTGTAAAGACTTTAGCTTAGAATTTCAGGGTCCTTCAGACATTTTCCCAAAGATGGGAACAAAAGAATGAGAACGTTTTATATACAGTGTTCATAACAGTAAACAGATTTGACAAAAACGGTATTTTTTATGTCTCCTCTTCTGCTATTTAAAAAGGTAAATTTAGCAGTACGTACTCTATGGTAGAAACATTTCTACCAATGTCTCTAGATCTACAATTTCCTTCTATAGTTTTAATTGTCTATAAGAAGTGAAACGAGATTTTTGAAATATTTCTTTATGTTTCTTTGTACTTTGGCAGTTACCTTCCTAGATTACCAGCGTAAGTTTCTACTTGCCTCCTACCTAGAGTGATGCATATGCAGATCTGCTCACGTGAATGCTTTGAGTAATTGTTTCTCCGTGCACCATATGCAAACTCGTACCTTTTTAAATCATTCACCAAAGCAAAATGCTCCTCTGCTGCTATTCTGCTATTCAGCTTGGCTTTTAGCTCTTCACAAGTAGAACGCAAAGCTTCCAGCTGCTTCTGATACTCTGCTATCTCTTCTTCTTGACTCTGTTTCTTATCTTCTAAGATTATTATCTGTTTGGTCAATTTTGAAGCTTTTGGGAGGAAAAAAAAACCAAAACTGGGTACAGCACAACTAACTCAATCACCTAGTGAAACTCCAACCAAACCAGTAATAATGTTAATTCCTAGTTGTTCATGTAAATTTAAGCAGTATCAAACTATAAAAGTGTAAAATCAAATACTACTACTTATGATATAATTAACTACATTAAACGATAAACATTGGTTACACAGCAGAAAATTAAAAAAACTCTACAAATTCTAAATTGAACATTTAAATAAGCAAATAATATCTCACAAATACCAACCTGTAAAGTTTAAAGTGCTCTTAAATTATGAAAATTAGTGTATTGCTGTTTAACAGTTCTTGTCACTTTTTCAGAGGAAGCAAGTCAAAATGGAGTATGCTGTATAGTGCCAATAGGTGATACTAACATTTCTTTTCAGTATCAGTTGACATCAAGAGCTTGATCTCATACTAGTGTTACCCACATTCAGTGATGCTTTGTTAGGCATATGTGAAGTCGCAAAAAAACCCCAAACCCAAAACCCCCAAAACAAACAAAAAACCTCCACAACCAACCAACCAACCAACCAAAACTTGTAGTACCATCTTTGGTGTAGTTCAAATGACTAGCAACTCAAGCACTTTACCTTCTTGAACATGTTGTCTGTGACTATCTTTTGCTTTAGCTTGTTGAATTTCGAGTTGCTGCATCAACAATCCATTTTCTTCCAAGACCAGCTTGGCCTGAGTTTGCAGTTGCTGCCTGCAATGACAACCAGTTTATAAATAAAATAAAATTCAAATATTAACTTATGTCCAAAGAAGAAACACAACCGACTTCCAACAGTGTAAACTTATAAAATCATATTTGAACCTCTTTAAAAAACAAACTAAAAACCCTCACTGAAAGCAATGTCAGGACCCAAGGTAAGCTTATTAGAGACATGAACTCAAAACCCTCAAAATGTAATTTATTTTAAATCATGTTTAAAATCTTTGACTAACTAAAGCAAAAATTCCATATAGAAAGAAGGAAAATATGTGTGAGTTAGAATCGCAGCATCAGACAATGGTGGAGGCTGGAAGGACCTCTGGGGGTAACCTGCTCCCAACCCCCCTGCTCAAGCAGAAGCCCCTAGAGCCAGCTGCCCAGGACCACGTCCCGATGGCTTTTGGGTATCTCCAGGGATGGAGACTCCACAGCCCCTCTGGACAGCCTGTTGCAGTGCTCACAGTGAAAAACCGTTTCCTTATGTTCAGAGGGAACCTCCTGTGTTTCAGTTTGTGGCCGTCACCCCTTGTCCTGTCACAGGGCACCAGCGACAAGAGCCCGGCCCTGTCTTAGCGCTCTCCCGTCGGGCATTTATGGACAGTGACAAGATCCCCCCCGAGCCTTCTCTTCTCCGGGCCAAACAGTCCCAGCTCTCTCAGGCTTGTCACACGAGAGAATTAAAGCCACACAATGGTGCCAGATGATTTGGAGACAGCTGTGTAACTAGTAACAGAACCAAATTTCTTTTCAAAACATGCAATAAATTCTTGGCTAGGATTTGGATTTACTTGGCTTTGATCTCTGGAAAAATACTGCCAGTGTGTTTTATGGGCCTGCAGAGAAGATGGGCGTTTAAACGGAACTATCCTGAGCAGAGATCTGAACTCTGCTTTACAACTAGTATTCATTCAGCATTAAAGAAAACCAATTCCAGTCTTTCTGATGTTCACAAAAGCTTAAGAAACTATTTGCTGTTCTAATAATAGCTTAAAAAGTTGAGAAGTATTAGCCAGAATCCAAGTGGAAATACAGTACAAGTGTCAGATGGTATCACATGAATTTAAACTCAAGAGCTGTCATCAATCGATCAGCAAGAGTAGCCTAAACCCAAAGTATAGCAAAAGAGACCGTTACCAATGATTTCTGATGACAGTAACTAACACAACGTACATCGACTTTGTTCACATGTGGCCTGACTGAGATACAAACGCATCCTACTGTGTATAGATCTAGACAGGGACCATTTCCCCTACCATCAAATGATATTCTGACTAAAATTTAAGCTGAACCATACAGCTAACAATTGTTGTCTGGCAGCTGAAAAATATAGTCTCAGTCTACCCTGAAGATTTTTGCGAACATGGAAATGCAAGTCAGCTTACACTTGCATCCATGAAAACCTCCGCGCGCAGGAGCTTCTAAGTTTAGCTGACTTATTTAATTTACTGTGAAACTGACTGCAGTGGGCATAGCAGAAGGAAGCGAATGCACATCAGCCACTTACAAATCGGTTAATAGCTAAGACAGAGTTCGTACTGTTTAACCACTTAAGACTCTGCATGTTTTCATCTGAATGGACAAATATGAAATGCAAACTGAATGACAAAACACACTCGTTATCTCTGACAGGAAGGTCAGTGCTGATGTAAGATGCTAAGCGTTACCAGCTGAAAGAAACAATGGAAGGTTTTTTCCTATCAAAACTATCTAGGCTGGAGTTAAGGTTGAGGAAAATGGATGGTGAATCTCAACGGACAACTCTTTGAAGTATAGCAATTTTAAACAAAGGACAAAATAATTTTCCAGGTAAAACTGAAACTTTGAAATTGACGGCACTAAGATCGTATTTCATCGATAGGTTTAGGCATTAGGATTGTCTCCCGCACTGCCAAGCTACATCCTCGCCCTCAGCTATGTCTGGCACCATGAGGCTACGTTGTGAAACAAAATTTTTAAAAATTGCTACAAAAGGGGGATTAGGCTGGTCAAGACCAACTCCTTTATGTGTTTCACAGTGCATCGCCACGAGCGGTTATGTCAATACGAATAAAGGAGCAATGCACTGCAACACTGAGTGTGAAGAAGCCACTGAAGGCTCAGAGCAGAAGCTTGGTAAGGTGGTATTGCTGCTGACATCCCTGCCTTGCTGAACCCCAGCCAGAAAAACAGCTCCCAGGCAGAGACTACAGACAGCCTGAAACAGCTCAAAGTGATAAGAACTTCTCCCATTCATTTGCCGAGAGGCAAAATTTAAAGCAAAGGTGTTAAAAGTTAAAAAATTTGTATTTAAGAAGCTAAAACACCTCTATGAAAGTGTTTTCGAATTTGAGGACAGTATATAAGCATCCAAGTAGACATAAAATATCCAGAGTATTTTATTAAAGCACCTATAGAACACTTTGATACCTTTGTAACAACCCACTGAACCAAATCTACACAGAAACTAAACACTTCTGTAATTCTGCCTTGAGGAGGCTCTCATTGAAAGTCAGTCAACGGTTTTGGTTAAAGCTGCAGAGAGACTTAAGATTGGAAGAGACAGCTTGAGTCATAAAGCCCTCCAAGTGTAGACACTGTGCTGTATGATCCTTTCCATACAATTACCACCTGTCTCGTGAGTGCAGTAAGAATTTTTATGATCGCTACTCACAGCGGATGCGGTTCCAAAACCAGCTACACTGGTCAGGAATCATCTTCCAATTTCCACTTCAAGTTTGTTTATGGTGAATCAATACCCAGTTTTTGTTCTAGTAACACTGCCCTCGGTCCTATAAATGCAGTTTAAGTAGTTCTTTGTATATTCCATGACTCTTGGTCCTGATGTGCTTACAGAAAGCAACATTGTTTGTTCTGCTAAATTAGAAAGGCCAATCTGTCTAAAGCCCAAACAAAAGAGACCCTCCATCTCCTTGGCTGCACCACAAACTCTTTCAGCTTTCTCTGTACTTAAATATGGATGACTGGGAGTCTCCAGAGATTTCCATATAATTGTGTTGTTATTGCCCAACCTCTACTAGAAGGACCTATTCTAACATACCCCAGGACTATACTGCGCTTCCCCCCTCCCCCCCCCTTCATGGCTGTTGCCCTAAAAAGCTTACAGTCACCTTGAGATGAACCAGTACGACCAGCATCTTCTCCATCTCAGTTACCAACTGATGAATGCTTGACTTCGGTGGCTCGTTTTTAAGCCTCATGTATTTTATACTACTTAATTAAATTATGTTTGCATTGTTTCACATCTCAAGAACATCAAATTCTTCTAATGCCATATTCCAATACCATTTTATATTAATGAAAAACTGATGTCATTGGCACATTCCTTTAGTGGAAGTGTAAAAGTTAAGCACGTAACCTCCAAGGTCTGGGACAGAATTACATGGGCTTCAGGTATAAAACTCCACTATTTAATCTGCAACTATGTAATCTTTACTCCAAAATTATTTCAGGCATTGCAGATCAGCATTGTTCCAACAAGACATAGTCATGCCATGACCCTATTAACTCTTCAGCAAAACTTAATCTGCTTAAGGGGAACAAGATTTTTCCTTAAGATCTGCAATCTTAAAAGTTTGCATGCAACAAGCAAAATAATAACTAGCTTTTAAATGAATTTCTTGTAATATAACTTGCCATTCTGTAGGGGTAATAAAGTTATTTTTATTTAATTGCTCATGCAGGTCTTCATTCTCCTTCACCAATTCTTCAACTCTTACTTTAAAATTTTTCACATCCTCCTGGAAGACAAAGGATTCCACATAAAATTCTTTAGATGCAAGTATTTTGTTCTAATTTTTACATCAACAAAAACTTTTACAAATATACATGCCCGGGTGCCTTCTAATTCTTCTGTTAACAGCATATTATCTCACTACTCACTCATCTTTAATTCAGGTGTGTCTACTTAACTTTTAAATTGCTTCATCAATTTAATAATAGTTGATTAAAAATAACGTAGATACTTGAATTGTGCCATATTTTTGCCAAGTGTCATTTGAATTAAGCAAGTTGCAGATCCTTAAAATATGGATTTAAAAAACTGAATTGTGGAAATTACTAGATGATACTATACATTTTCAGTATGAATGACATGAATTTGAATATAGTAGGACAATACAGTGAATTTACAGTAATATAAAACTCTCAGTATTTTCTGCTCATTTTATGGCTGAAGTTTTTGAAGGAAATAAATTATTTTGAAAAGCTATGGCAGTTTCTGCTCTGAAGCAAATCACCATTTTTCAAAGATTCAGGGACAAAAAAGTACCTGAGAGAAGAGCAAAAAGAGTAGCCCTTCCTTAACATCTATTCCTTAAATAACCAGAAATAAGTATTCTCTACCACAAAATCCACAGGTCTGTAAGTGGAAGAGCAGCTATACAGGGCACTCCATCCCCATTATGAATGACAACAGTAAATCCTTTCTACCACTGACTGTCTTTATGGTTCAGTCTATTCATAGAGCACAATTCTTGTACATCTCAGTGTAGTGCCTGCTTCTACATCTGAACAGGCTGACAAAAACAAGCAAGCCAAGTAGGCTATGATAGCACAATAACTATGCATGGAAAAGTGAAACAAAGTCACTTTTAATTTTATGAAGAAGACAGCTTTGACAAATCCCTTTTAAAAAATTGGTAAATTGATTTCTGCTTTAGCGGAGAAGTATATTTTCTTTAAATGGCAACTTGCCTCATGTTCAAGATTTAAATCTTCCTTTTCTCTTATTCTATCTTCATATGCCAAAAGAAGAGGTGACAAATACTTCATATCCAACTTAAAAAAAAAATAAAAAAAATCAATCCATATGAATCAATTACAAACCATAATCTCATCAATATTTTTTACTACTTCTCTTGCTATATATTGCTAGTTTTAAAAGCTATTAAGGGGTTTTGAATATGCCTTGCAGACAATAGTGCAGGACTTATACAAGCGTGCAGACCACCGTATGCAAAATGATGCTGCAGAAGCACTTAATATCACTGCTTTAGGAGCAAGCTTTGGAAAGGACAAGGCTGGATGCTATACTTGCACACTTCACTAAAAAGCAGCTATTACTTATCAGTGTATGTAACACAGCAGAATGTGGATGCAAATGAATACAAGACAAAACTGAAACACTACAGTGAATACAGTTAATAAGAACAAAATTTAGCCCAGATTCATTAGTAAGTGGGAAAGGATTTTTTACACTGTCAAACCTGCATCTTTAAAACTAAAATACATACTTGGATATTATAGCTAGAAAGAGAAAGCAGAAGGAGGACTTTCCTATTTCTGTACAGTTCTGAGTAACAATAAGGAAGGAAAATTTAAGATCTGATTAGCATTTCAAGGAGAAATTGTTTCACATATCACAAATGCATTCAATTTCACAGATTATTTGCCTTCTCCTTGCCAGGAGTTCATAGGCTACTAGTGGATCCATGACCATTCCTACCATCACAATCACTGAAATATGCTGTTTTCTTTTAGTATCATCTTAAAAATAATCACAACAGAAGATGAACAATTAAGCAATAGACCTTGAAGCAGAATATGCTAGACAATACTAAGTGAAGATGGTATTTATGATTCTCAGGGTAACAGTACTTCTACTTAATTTGCATTCAGTAGTTCAAAGTTGGTGATCATATGCAGTCTGTAACTTACTGTAAATTCAACTGGAGCTGCACACATTCATTGCAAAGTTCTGCCCTACATCTTCCTATGCAACAAACAGAAATGTTTGTAATATTCTACTAGTATGTGATAGTTCAGCAGAGCAACTAAATAATATCCTGAATATTTTGGTTCCAGTAAAGAAATTCTACTACTTTACTTAGAAAGGAACGAACAGGTAAATGAAAATATTCGTTCACTTACCAGCCATGGTGGTGGCGGTCCTTTCATGGGTAAACTTCTCAGTTTTAGCTGCTAAAGTAGATTTTTTAAAAGATACTGAAATTATTTCCCACTTTTTGAAGCACCAATCACTGTCCACTGCATTCACAGATACCACCCCAAACAAGCTTATGTTTCTAACTACTTGTGTTGCATATTTAACACACACACAACGAAGTCAACAAAACTGGAAGGTCACTCTCTTACTAATATAGGAGAAAGTCTAACTTTAAGAAGTTAGACTTAACAATAAATGCTTATTTTAAATTTCATACAGCCTATGCCATTTCTAGACTTTGTGGCAAATTTGGAGAAAATAGTCTTAAAAACTCAAAGATGAATGAAAGGACAATGGGAACGGGACATTTCAGTACAGACTGCCTTTATAACCAAGATTCTCACCTCTTCTTGGGACAATGGCCTGAATTTAGTTTGATAGCGACTTAATTCTACATTTAAACGATGGACCGTCATTTTCAAAGCATCATTTTCATCTACCAGTTCTTGTGCTTGCTGTCTGAGAGAAAGTAATTCTGTAGCCTCCTCTATTAAAACAAATATCCAACAAGAAAGTTCAATCAAAATTCAAGAAATATTCACAATAATTTGTTCATTTTAAGGGAAAAAAAATCTCAGTAAGCTAGGATCATAAGAGAACTTCTCTCAAAATACTGTATTGGAATAATCCCATATGAAATTACTAATAAAAACCCATTACATTTCAAACGACCAAGTAAAATTTTTTCATTATTATGTAAATATTCCTTGACAAAATTTCTACAAATGTAGAAAATACTGTTCAGAAATGACTTCTGCATAGATACTTGCTCAAATCAATGGAAACCTACTACTGCAGGAATAGGTTGTAAGAAATCAGAAAAATCAAACAAGTTAACTACAGAATAGCTTATATGTTTCTCACACCTTCTCTCTGTGACTTCTCTGCAGCTTCTTTAAGTCTTCTGTTTTCTTGTTCTAGTCTCTTCAGCTTTAATTGCTGTTCTTCCATTTGCTGTTTTGTTCTCTCAAATTGTTGGACCATAGCCTGGTATGCCTTGTTTAGAGACCAATTTTCTTGTTTCAGTTCTCTGAACTTTTCTTTAGTCATATTTTCCCGTGCTTGTCTTGCCCGAATAGACACATCTGTAATGTCACAGTATGATTTATTTAAATGGTATTCAGACTTGAATACGTTTTCAGAATCTGTACAGGAGAAGTACTCTCCCCCCCTCCCCAAATTAGGCTTAGAGAATACAAGCAGGAAAATGTATTTTTATATACAAATGCATATTATTAAAGTGAAGATTTGTAGTAAAGTCACAGAAAAATCAGAAGTACCTGGGGATGGTGGAGGCTTTTCACGTATCAGGTTTTCAACTAATGATTTTTCTTCCTAGCAGAGAAATAAAAAATTAGACAATTTGCTTTAACAGTTATCCTTTCTGAAGTACTCTGAACAGTGTCACTATTGAAGAACTTAAACAGAACTTTTGAAGCAGTTTCTTTTATATCAACAACTGACAATATACGACTTGGCATTTACCCATCTTGACATCATTTTGTCACTTATCACTTGCGGACACTTCAGACTGTTAATATTTTCTTTAGTTGTCAGAGATGTACAGTTCTCAAAACAATTTTATGGCTGACATAGAAGCTGCATAAACATAAAGCTTCTTGACCAAACAGGATGGATATTGCTCCCCCTTGTTAGTTTGTATAAAATATGACTTTAGAATATTCAATTATGATATGAACTGTCAGTCCCTAACTGGGAATCAGCAAATAAATTAAAATGTAAACTGTTCAACTTTGTTCTCCCTTTTCTGGTAAAAAGGAAAAAAAAAAAAGTACCTATTCTACATTTCCAGAAGGTTCTTTCATCAGGAAAGAACTACAGGCAGAATTTATATCAATGTATTTACTTGAGGTGAACATAATTGATATACAAACTTTCTCCATATTTTTATGAAAGAGCAGTGAAGTTCTGTAAGGATATGATGCCATGTAATTTAACATACCAAGACACTGATGACTAAATGAGTCAAAACTCAAGAACAATTTCAAAAGAAAATACATGTGGTCAAGAACTTGAAGAAACGAAGCGGTGTTAACAATGGAAAGACTGACCATTTTTGTAAATAATATTCCAGTAAGTTGATCTGAGAAACAAAACTTTTGGGTATTTTTTTAAGCCTCTGAAAGCAGTCAGATGGGCCCAGCTGGAAAACTAGATAAAAATCTGGTAGAAGCCAGGCTCATAATTTGAAAATTATCAGTAAGAGCTATCTCTTGCTATAATATGATATCTTCCACTCTCATTTTCTTTCTTTCCCATGATGAACAACAGAAGATATACTAAAAAAAAAAATAATCCCAACTATTGTATGGCCTATTTACCTATATAGTGGTGTTTTTCAAAAGGAATGATTAGCCATTCTTGTACACCACAAGAACAAGATTCCCTAGTGGCAATAAATTAGTTTTCATTTATGTGACTGTAAAATATTAGCTCTTTATACACCCTTTTTTCCAAAATGCATCATAAATTAACCCTCATGTAAGTCTTACCTTTAAATTCAAGCCAAGATGTTGGTCTTCTGTTAAAGAAAAACAGATCTTTCAGTCAATTAAAAACAAAAGTATTTGTAAGTCCGTAAATTATAAGGATTCATATGGATATGTAAATACACATATGATGCACTGCAAATAAATGTAAGAAAGTCCTCCAAACACCACAAATCAGATCACTAACTTTCCATTATCTCTTTCATGGTGTATCAGGATACTGATGTGAGACCTTACTTTACCTCACACTGTACAGATGTAACTTAAAGAAATGAATTTGTATTGTCTTCCACTGTTCTTTTAGAATTTGACTAAAAGACAAATGAAATATTTTCATTGATTTTACTGGGCTTGAATCTTATTGCATCTCTGAACGAGGCAAGTGCAAATCTGACAGCTTTCAAGATCTGCAGCACTTACTATGTAGAAAAGGGATTAAAAACGGTTTATACACTCTGTTCTTTCCAGTTTAATGCATCCGCTTCCCAAATGGTTTTATCAAAGCAACCCATTCTTTCTGTATATTGTTCTCTACAAAGCTTTTCAAATAACTCCACTGAAACAATATTGGGTTCCAACATGAGTAAAACTTAGAAAGACAAAGATTTTTCAAAACAGACTCAGTTCTGCTTTCTCTTTCCTATTTGATCGCTACTAGAGTGCTGCCATCCTCTGTAAAAACTGCATTTTGCAGCTCTAGAACAAATTCTGATTTCCTGTTTTCCTGCTTTTAAAATAATGGACAAGATAATTATACAATAAAACCCCTATGCTGGTAGATTGGTCTTGCTCTCATCATATTTTTTTCTCCACGATATTCCACTGTTGCAAGAAAACTGCTTAATCACAGGTCCAGTTATGAACCAGATGTCCCGGATCTAATGAAATTACTTACTGCAAAAAAATTATTTGTGAATCTTAACAGTTCAGAGCTTAGGGTGTTAACCTGAGACTGATGATCATGTTCAGCTTTCTATTCTGTCAGAACCCTCCTGTGTCACCCGATATACAATTTTAAGGCCCAGACCTTAAAAGACAGCAAGACTGAAACAACTTCTGCAGAAAGGGTAAACAATCCCAGTATCATGCAATTTGATAATTTAAAAAAAAAAAGTTCTTACTGCTGATTTTCAGACATGACTTTTTTTATCCATGAAAAATGACTGATTAATTCTATGTCTCAGGGTTGGGTTTTTTTTTCACATTGGTAGTTTCTACTTTCTTCCATTTTTTGAGCACAGTAACACTCCAGTAGTTTCCAGAGTATAAACTGGATTGATTCTGGCACTTCAACAGAAACATAGTACAGAATGACTGTACTAGACAAGACAAAGAGTTCACAAAACACTTCCCCCTCCCCCCCTTTTTTACACTGGCTGATAGTGGATGTTTAGGAGTTTCAGTTATATGATGAATATAGACCAATCTTCCCTCTTTATGCAGATTTTTAATTTTCTGTAACTGCTAGAAATGGCTAAGTATTTAGTATCATTTCTTCCATTGCCCTTAAAAAAAAGGAATATATCATTATTACATAGTATTAAATTTATTTTATTCAAAAATTATTTTACCCCACGATATTAAAAGGTACAGTATTTTGACTAAAGTAAGTTTATTTACCTTCTGTTTGCACATTTGACTCATCCACCAGCACATGAAACTCAGTTTCATGAGAAGGCGCCTCTTTCTTGTCAACATTAGTACTAGGAGATGGTGGAAACTCTTCCTATGGAAAAATAAGACAAGCCTATCTAAATCATGGTAACACTGTTAAAATAGCCCACGTGTCTTGATATCTGTATGAAACCTTTAGTGTTCTAACGTCCCAGTCACATTTGGAAGTGTACTCCAATATTTTAAGATAATAAATGACAAGACATACTTTTTTTGTTTTAGGGGTCTATGTAAATAAAATCTAAACCTTACGGTGATCAGCAGGAGGTAGGAAACTATGACAGTTATTTAGTTCACAGGGCAAATATTCCCTGTCACATTTTTCAGTCACAAGAGTCTATCAAATTATCCTATGGTTGCTTGTTCTGTGTTGTATCTAAACTTGCTCCTAATAAAAGATCAACCATTTATTTTCTATATCACAGCACTAAGGGATTCATGAATAATTTTTAACATTGTCTCTGCTGGTTTTCCCCTGTTGATTGCATACCAGTATCCTACATATTCCATTCGCTCCCTTTCTTTTTTTTAGATCCCCTCCTCTCTCTGACTACTATCTTTTCACCTATGGGTGTTTTCTGATTTTTTTTTCACATACGTAGCATTTTATTGCCTCTTTACTACTTAATTACTTCTTCCTGTTTGTTAACTTTTTGTATCATTTTGGACAGAGATGCAAACTGAACTTTGCACGTGCCTTAGGAGTATTAACCTGCACATTGCGGGTTAAGACAATCCAAACCTATAACATAGAAAAATCCACTGGTCTTCAAGGCAACAAGGTAATTTATTTTGTTTGATTGTAAATCTCCCTGTCTCTATACAGGTCTCTACTCATTAGCACAATACTGAATCAATAACTAAGCTTTTTTACATTTATAAAAAAGTAAAGTTCCTAATGCTTTTAACAAATAATCTACTATATAAGTATGACGCTTAACATAAAATATCGTACATTTTACAAGACTAAATTATGCACAATAATTATACACAATACCAGTGTTTTCCTAATAAGGAAAGGCTCCTAATAATCAGAGATACGGAATCTGTGAGGATCAACAAACAAGCCAAACTGGTGTAGGAGTAAACGAACCACAAAGAGAAGCATGTGAAATAAAAATCAAATTAATGTCTAAAGAGTAAGACGAGAATGAAAAGCCTTAGAAATACTTAATATTTGCATTAATATATTAAAACATAGTAAGAGGAATTAACACATTTTAAAATTCTACCTTTTTATTTTTGCAGGGAACAGCATAAATAGCATTGGTGCTAAAGCTTTCTCCCCTTTTCTCATTACTCTGAGAGCTGGACTCTGCCTCTTTATCAGCATCTGAAAGATAGGTATCCATGTCCTCATCCTCACAATAATTGCCTGATATTTCCAGGGACTGTACAGGAGATCTGTCGCTACCATCAAGTTTCCAGTTGGGCCTGCAAGTAGAAAGCAGTTTAAAGCCTGTTTCAGTATTGCTTACTCTTCGGAAAAAAACCCCAAAACACTAGTAAAGTAGAAGCATCAGTCTTAGAATATACACAAGTCCAAACAGCCGTCACAAACAGACATCTAAACTTCTGTTAGCTGCAAACAAGGAATTTAGCCTATGTCTATGCTTTAAAATAGACGATTAACGCTGGAGCTACATTTTCTTCTCTATCTTAAAGAAAATGCCAAATCAGAGACAGAAGGTTGCTAATTCTACCAAAATAAGAGTCTGAAATAATTATTTAGCACAAAGGAAATACCTGACGTAATTCAGATGATTCCTCAGTGATCAACTGTTTGTATAATCGATCATCATTTGGCAGAAATAATACACGTTTTCACTTGTGACTGCTGTACAATCCAAATATCCCTCTCTGAAGATTGTATGCATGACATCACTTTATGAGAAATGGAATGAGGACTGTAGACACTTCAGACCCAATTTATGATGTGGTGAGAAAAAAGTAAGTGGCTCTAACACCAGGAGTTGGATTAGTCTGCTCTAACTCTTTGGTAAAATTATGTCATTGACAGATTCTATTTCTAATATAAGATATCAAAACAGAAAGTATACACTACCCCATTCTGAGCTCTGTGGCTGTGGCATATGGTTCAAAGCATTCTTGTTCTACATAGGTGGAATCACTTTCAGAAAGCGATCGCTGCCGAGGCTGAGGAATAGCAACAGTGCGCCCTGTTAGTGTTGTTGCAAGGATAGCTGCTGCTAGAGCAGATCTGGAAGAAAACAGAATGGAGCAATGAAACAATACTGATGTCTTCTCTGTGCTCCACATTTTATATTTTTTTCCATTGTAAAATGCCTTCACTATTTAAGCAAAGCAAAACGTTCACAGTTAACAAGCATAAACACCACTGAAAGTGCTAAGGGACTGGTTATAAACTATTAACTCTTAAAGTAAAGCAGGAAACTAGGCAAGCTATTGTAACACAGCTATCTGAGAGTAAAGTACAATACCTATTGGTTATCCCAGATCACATGCATGAAAATCATGGAATATACTGAGTTACGTTCCCAAAATTGACATCAACAATTTACAGTACTTAGCATTCACTTTAGCCATAACAGTACTATCTGGCGTTGTGTTGAAAAAGTGTTTCATGTTCTGCTATTTTGTCTCCTAGTTTCCATTATTCCCTACTCTGAAGCTTTTACTGATGACTCTGAAGCTGTTAATAAATGCTGGCACATTGCAAACTAGGGCAAGCATAAGTAGATAGAAGTGCCTATTTGTGGGATGCTGCAGAGCACAGAGAAGGGTAACATGAAGAGGAAAAAACAAGTAGGAACAAAGATTAAAGGAGAGAAACGGTGAGGACTGTAACAGGAATGCCAACAACTGGAGGTCAAAATGGAAGAAGAAATGAACCAGGATTAAGTAAGAATGTTACAGACACTAGAAAGACCACAGAAAACAACCAGAATTGAACTAAACATAGAGAAAACATAAAAGAAAAACTGCAAGAAACTACAAATGAAAATAAAAATAAATTTGTATTTTCTCTTGATGTACCTTGCCTAACCTAGTTATAGCTAACTCAAATCCAATCCAACATGGTTTTACATGCCAGTTTAAGTCCCGGCATTTTTTAATATGCAATAAAATGACATTTAAGTTATGCCTTTCTAACGAGTTAAAATATCCTGACTTACAGTACTAGTACAGCTACAGTCCTACACTCCACTGTAGCTGCCAAATTAAAAACAGCCCTAACTTTAAATAGTCCACTTGTCTTTAATCAATTCAGATTTATAATAAGTTACATATTCATAATGGTCATTGTCCTAATTATTTAGCACGCTTAGGAGTGGGAGAAAAATACGTATCTTGAAAGTTCGAAGAAGGGAACTGCCACAATTAAAATTATATTCTATTTATGAAAAGGTTTATGTAAATACTGCAGCAAGGACATGCAACTCTTCTAATCATGGTTTTCGAGTATGCAATTGTAATTGATGAAGCAAAAAAACCCCAAACAAACTCAAAACCTACCTGGGCCTTTCTGGAGAAGGGTTTGGACTACGAGGGGGAGGGGTGCGGGGAACTGCAGGTTTAGGAGCTATAGTAGCAGCAGGGACCAGGCCATGAGCTATATGTTTCTAAACAATTTAAAATAAAATTAGTTGACAATGACTTTAAGGATCACAATGAAAAAACAATGAATTGAACATGCACAAAAACTAACAATACAAAATAATATAAAAAGGAAGAACAACTACATGCAATTAATGTAAACAGAAGACTTGAAATGGTTCCAAGTTTAACTTTTTAACATGTATGAACAGCTGCTAATGAAGGTTAGAGATGTAATTTACATAAGACCCATGAATGTAGATTTTCCACCCACTATATCACAATCTGCAAAAACAGAATTTTAACTTACTCAAGTTTGTTTTTTTCTCTATATATTTAAGAGAAAACGAGTACTAGAAATTAGCTTTTTTCAAAATATTTGAACCCTGCTTCAGAGTAACAATATTAGTCCCTTTCTTGTAGAATCTGTCAGTCAGAAGTAATCCCCAGTCATAGCAGTATGAGATGGAAGAAAAAAGTATCACTAAACAAGTCTTGCAGTCAAAGGTTCAATCTGAATAAAAAACCCAAACCATCCTAATGCATGCAACTCAACTTTTTCTTTTTTTTTTTTAAAGGATAACATTAAGTACCAGCTCAGAAAAACTAGGACCAGAATTCCCTATAAAGAGTACTTTGAATGGAATCACGTAATGGTTGAGGTTGGAAGGGAGGTCTGGAGATTGTCTAGTCCAAGTCCCTGCAAAAAGCACGGTGAACTAGAGAGGGTTGCTTGGAATCTTGTCCAGTTGGGTTTGAGTATCTCCAGGGGCGGAGACTCCACAACCTCCATGGGCAACTTGTTCCAGTGTTGGACCACTCTCACAGTATTTTTTTAAAATTATTATCATGTTTCAGTTGAATTTTCTGTGTTTGAATTTGTGCCCATTGCCTCTTTCCTCTCTCTAGGCATGAGAAAATACCATGTCATAATAAAGTCCATCACCTTCAGACAGATGTTTATTTTTTATGGAGTAAAACAGGCTAAGTTTCTGCTATTTCTGCTACAGAGATTTTTTTTTTGCAATTATTCTTTAATTGTCTTCTCTAACAGGATAATGAGCAGGTGAACTGGGAAACACTTCTGTCTTTACAGTAAGCTGCATCAAATAACTAAATAGTGCATTACCAAGACTGTCTTTTTACTCGGTTTTATCTTGCAAATGCACTGGAAGTCTGTCTGGCACCATTGTGTTTACTAGAGGCTGTCCACTGCAGGTGTCTCACTATGATTACCAGGGAATACAGCTGAGGTAAAAGGATGCTGTCATCCCACATTAAAAGTAAGACAGCAACAGAAGATGAGTACTTTTTTTCATTCTAATACTAAAAAACCCCTTCGATTACTTCACGTACGGTAAAAGATAATGCCCGGCACCACTGCTGACAATCCTACAACGCCTGGCTGCTTTCAGCTTTCGCTGTGAACTTTTACCAGCTCGCTGTACAGCAGCGATCGTGTGCCTCGAGGAGCAGCTCAGCAAGCCCTAGAAGCGAGCGGGCTGTACCTCCACTCCGCCCGTGGCTCCAGCCCCCGCCGGCAGCCAGAGGATCCCTGGAGGGGAAGGGCGCCGGGAACACCGCCCCGCCCCGCCCCACCCGAGCCGGGCCTCTCTGGAGAAGACGGGCAGGCCCGGGGCAGGGCAAAGACAGCACCAGCACCCGGCCTACGGACCCCTTCTTTCCTTTGCTGGGGATTTATGTCTCTCCTCGTTTTTCACTTCAAACTACCCAACGATCACCCGCAGAGCGCGGCCGCCCTCCCTGGGGGCCTCCGCCCGTCCCGCCCGGGCGCGGCCCCGCGCCACCCCCGCTGGCCCTGCCTCACGGGGAGGGCGACCCGCCCTGCAGGGGGCGATACTCACGAAGGGACCCTTCTGGTCTCTCCTGAAACTAAACGCCATCGGGATCGAGTAGGGAATGGGTCTCCGCTACCGCCTCCCGACTACTTTCTCTACGCTTCGGACGCTTCCCCCGTCGCCAACCGCCTGCTAACAACGGCGCGACGGATTTGCTGCGGGTTTGCGGTCCCCCAATCAGCACGCGTCTTACTCCCCCCTTCTCCGGCCTTAGCAACCTACCAGTGGTGAGGCCCGCCTCGCCCCGTCTTCTCATTGGCTCGCGGGCGGCAGAGCTGTCGCTTCCTATTTGCGGCCGCCGCTGTCGGGCAGGCGCGCGCTCTGAGGCGGGCTGTTCGCTGGGCGGTTGTGAGGCGGTGTCTCTCCTGAGGGGGTGGTGGCCGCTCCTTCCCGGTCGGTCTCTGCTGTGTCCCGTGTGGCGCCCGGAGGAGAGGCCGCGGCCCGGGACCGAGCTCAGCCTCTTCTGGGTAGGCCAGCGGTGGGCCGACGGCCGCCCTCGGGGCCGTTTTCCCGCTCCTCTCCGAGCGGGCCTCCGGTGAGGGCTCGCTGTGGGACGGGCTGCAGGGTGCGGTTCGGAGTGGTGGTGTTTGCGGTGGGACCGGCTCGTCTTTGGCTCTTCTCCTTTTAAATCGCGCCTTAACCTCAAAGACTGCCGTTTCCCAGTAAAGTCAGGACACCGCATAAAGCTGGCAAACCTGGAAATAATCTCTCCCAGCAACTACCTTCTAATAATCTGCCTGGAGGCTTCTGCCAGCTGAGGGCGGGAGATGCCTCTGGAGTCAGCTTTGTAATTGAAGCAGACTTTCTCCCAGCAAGGGTGGATGAAGGTATAGAAAACGTGTGTGGTTGTTTAGTTGTGGGTGGGGGGTTTTTTTTGTGGGTTTTGTGTTGTTTTGTTTTATTTTTGTCATCTGTGTGTCTTAATTCAGGTGTTTTTTCATATTGACTGGCAAAGTTGGGAGTGGAATTTGCAAGCCAACAGCCTGTATTCAAGTAAACAGAGTTGCTTACTGATTTTGGTATGTTAAACATGACTGTAAGGTACCTTTGGGGAGGATACAGTGTCTTTACCAGAGTATTATATCTTACAAGTTTTAATCATAAAATTAAGTTTGGAACAGCTTTTTAAAATGTGTTAATAACCCTTCCACATTTCTTTCTAGGGTGTAACTGCTACTGAAGTAGAGATTTAAACGTCTGATGACAACGAAAGCAAACTTTCCTGTGACAGCAGGATTTATAGTTGTCCCTTATGGGCATGTGATTGGAAACGAGAAGTGGAGAGGATCAGAGATAGCCCAAAGGCTACAAGGTAAGCACAAACAAATAGGAAGAGGAAAAACAATTCAGGCAAAGCATTCCCCTCTATCACCCAGCATTGTTAAGTTTGGCTGTAATATGTTTTACTCTGTGCCTTGCTGGTCCCATATTTATGGTACAGCCTACAGCAGGCTGAAAATTCCTATTTGTCTATCATGTATCTACCTTATCAGTTCTGTCATAGTTGCGTAGTTGCTGAGCACTGTAGAGAAGAAGCAGAAGTAGCTGCTTCTTGGGAACCACAGCAGTGGAGCTATTGGGAATATGCACCTGCACTGAAGTCCCTTGAATTTACATAGATACTGGGACTGTGCTATCATCTGTTGGCACAGCAAACTCAATTAAGATTATTGTTTCAGAATAGCATGTGATGCTTTTGTTCAAGTCCACAGTTTACTGAGAAGCTATGATACTTTCAAATCTGTACTTTGAAAGTACTATTAATTGGCATTCCTAAAGGCATCACACAGTACTTTGGATCACTTGTATCAGTTTTGCTTAAAGAAAAGAAATGCTTTTAAGAAATATGAAGTTCATTGTCAAGTTGTTGTCTGAAATATGGTATTTGTTACCCGGTGTGCAATAGCCAATCTCACATGCCAGGATAAGACATTGGTTATTTATTTCAGAGTTGTGCAAGGCTGAGTGCTCGGTCGTTTCCCACAAATCAAGCACACCAGACAGTACTCTCCATGCAGTTTATAGACACATTTTACAACATCATTATCGTATTAGTACCTCCTATCTATATTTGATCGGTTAGTAATTTACATATGATTACACAATCAAGTTATAGCTACTACACATGCTCATGGGAAGGCTCTTCACCTGGGCTAGGGTCGTCTTGACCTATGGGTGTGATTTTTAGTATTATGATAAAGGTAGCTCAGCTTAGGACACTCAGAATTTTCACTTTTCTGCCAAGTTAGCAAAACGTGTAGATTAGTACCATTTTCAAGGTCCGTATGCCCATCTGCTCTAGGATGTTTCTCTTCAGGAATGATAACAATACTTGCTTTCTTTGATTAGGAGTTCTTGCTCTGATTCATCCTTGATGGATTCAAGGATAGAATCCTCCTCATCCATGAAAATGTACCCATGGCCTCTGAACACTAATTACTATTGACTGTTTCAAGAACATGCTTTGATAACAAAGTTACTAGGATTACTGACACATTAGGAAGTTTGTGCTATGAAGTAATTATTAGCTTTGGGTTTTTTTTGACTACTGTTTCTTTTTCGTTTTAACAATCTCACCTTAAGGAAAAATTAGACTCATCTTTGAAGATGGCTTGGGACTTGTGGATTTTCATCTTTCAAACAGAACTTGCATTTTATATATTTCTGAAGCAGATTTAGTTGCAGGGGATGAATTCAAACGAAGATTGGTTCGGTTTAGAAATGTAAGTAAGCACTACATAAAGAGAAAAGGAAGTTTCACTTGGTATTTGTTTATTCTATGCTTCTGAAAACATTCTTCTTGTGTTATTTTTAAATTCTAGTGGAACTAAACTTTTGTTATAATTTCCACCTGAAAACTGAAAGAAGTTATGCAGCCCTGCATGTAGTAACACTGTTTTAAACCTCTGTACTGTTGCTGCAACTTACGTTCTTCCTCTGATTTGCTTTCAGTCAGCTCATACTTGACAGGCTTGCTCTCTGTTGGTTGCATCAGCTTGTCATTAACGAGGTCTTTTCTTCTTTTTTCCTTTCAATACAGGCCAGCAGTCTTGGGGGAATTGTAATTGTAGAGAAAACCCAAATAAGTGATCAGTACTTCTTAGCAGTACAAAAGCTTGTTGTGCTGGAACTTGGAATGGTGTTGCTTCCTGTGGCAAATCAAGGAGAAGCTTCTCAACTTATTACTCAGCTAGTAAGTTCCATGTGTTATTAAAATGTGGGACATGAGGAGCATTACCTGTTTTCCCACAATCATCACTCACCTCAGAAAGAATACCTGGGATCTTAAAGGAACACAATGTATTTTTTTTTTGTTTAAATGTAAGGAATAGATATCCTGCAACAGTAATAGGGTAGTGTAGTTCAGCAGAAAGAGGGCTCATTTGGGAACAAATTTAAAAAAATCCAGTATCATATTCTTCAACTTTTTAATGCGATCTTGCACTGAGATGCCACTAGATAGCATTAGGTAATCCTCATTTAAGTGCTCTGTCAAAACCAACTTGAGATTTTGCTTTGTCTCAGGCTGGGGAAACAGTGTTCTTACGTTGTTTCTCTTCCTTTATGCTTTCTCTGATTGCATCAAAGAGATGACAGAATCATTGTTTTAATTCCTGGTTGGTATTAAGCAACTGTTGGTTTCCCAGTGAGACTTTGTGGATCTGCATCAAAACCCTTAATAAGGGTGCACACTTAAGAGGGAGCTGGTTTTTTTTTTTAAACTTCCTAGTGATTGCGTTGAACTCTTGAGATGAGAGGCTGTTTTAAAAACCAAAAGCAGAGCTCCAGCAGAGGGCACTCAGTGTCACTGACGGTTTTGTTTTGCTTCAGGTCCGTGAACAAAGCAAGGATCACAGCAGTAACCCCTTTCTTCGTAAACAGTGTTCTCAGCTGGCAGAGCCATCAGTGTTTCGAACCGT
Organism: Anarhynchus alexandrinus; assembly: GCA_008711295.1. Lineage (NCBI taxonomy): Eukaryota > Metazoa > Chordata > Aves > Charadriiformes > Charadriidae > Anarhynchus > Anarhynchus alexandrinus. Next base: position 194,600 of record VUYV01000150.1, read on the forward strand.
GCAACAAATTCCAGGAGTTGGGAAAACAAAAGCTCTGCTTTTACTACAACAGTTTGGAAGCATCCACCGGCTCTGTAATGCATCTGTCAAAGAGCTCGAGCTAGTAGTTGGACAAACAGTAGCACAACAAATTTACACTTTTTTATGCTCCTGATATGTATGTGTAGTGCTGCTTTGGAAAACAAAGACTCTTTGTTTCTTTCTTTCTTGTGAATTATAAAATTCTGTTTTTAATAATCACGTATTATGGTAATTTCTATAATCCTGGTAACAACTGGAGAGTGTTGACTAATTAGCTATTACTCTGATGCTGCTTCTTTACAGCTGGTCTGCTCATGTAGATTGAGCTGTGAAAAATACCTTGGAAAGATGGCTGTAAAGTGTTTTGCATCTGTCATACAAAAAACTGGGAGAAAGCTGTCTTTTTTTTTTTTTTAGCATCCACAGGAAAAAATGGAAAAGCCATTTGCTTGCTTACTTTTGTCTTCCAGAAACAAACACTTTGTTAATACGTGAGTGGTCTTCTCAGTAACTGGAAATGTGAGTTACAGTGCTTTAAAAAAGTGAACATACATTGCTTTATCGTAATAGCTTTCACTATAACTTTTTGGAGTTCCTTTGGAAAGTCCTGCTGGAAAACATCTTTGACTTTACACTAACTTATTTCTCTGGTTCCATTTTCAGTTCACAGGGTGTTATCAAATTTATTCCCTTGTGTCTAATGTCCAAAATCTTGGTTAATTCAGGTTGCGCTTTTGAATATAGGTTGGGATAATTATAATAAATTACAATATGTTTTGACATATCGATTACAATGTATTAATTCTAACACTGATTACACTATAAAATACACTACAAAGGAAAATAATATGGGAAGTTTTGATGAAAATTCATAATTCATCCTATTCTTCCAGTATTAACTTTTTCAGAAGTTAGTTGTAATGAGGATGGGTTTTCCTGGCATTTTGCATTTTATTTTAAATTATATTCTTATCCTGTTTAGTAAGGGTAATATTGCCTATTGCCTTATGTACCCATTAAGGAGGTGTGTGAAAAGCTTCTTTCATATTACTTGGGGTTTGGATCACAGCAGGAAGGCAGTTGATCAGGATTTTCAACTCCCTTTTGTAAACTAAAGAGAAGTGAATAATAGAACCTTGGCACCTCTGTAACCAATCTCATCCCCCGGTTGGTGTGGACTTCAAATGGCCATCTGCTTAGTGCATTAAATAAAGTTCAATTAAAGTAGTAAGAATTAGTACTAATGGAGTTATAGGCTAACTACCAATCTATTGCAAACCTTTCTTTTTAGGGCTTTATAGTAGCTCTATACATCTTTGTGGATAGAAACTGGTTACAAATATTCCTGTGGTCTGAGCAAGAATGTAACTTGCTGTGAAATTAGTATTTGCCTTAAGTTAGCTGTTGGTTCCTACTTGGCATAGAATGAGTCTTTAGTTAGCTGAGAGAAAATAGTAAGTATGTATTTGTATGGCACTTGAGAAGCCCAAATTTTTATTTGAATTGAGGGGGGTTGTGGTTAAATAAAAAAAGACACCCACCCCAACCTTTCCTCAAGGACCAGTGAGTGTGATGATGGGAATGGAAAGGCAGTTAATCATGCAGCTAAGGGGGAATATATTTGCAGGGAGACTATCATAGTGGGCTAAGAGAAATGAAGAGCAATTATGTGACTTTGCTAAAGATTTCATTAGCTGGATAGTAATTTTAGCCATACATACAAAGTAAATCTCCTGTATGGAATATTGTATGGCAGGGTCTTGCGTACCAGTATGTGACTGCTGCTGCTTGTGTGTGTAAAAGAAGTGCTACTACAAGTACATATGAAGAATAACTACTAAGGATAGGTGAGTCACAAGTAATTTACAACGTTTTTTAATGTACCCTTTATAGGGAAACTAGAAATACTTTAACATTCTTTGTAAGGAAGCTAGTTTTACACTATAAGTTCCCATGTTATACAATATAAACTTTTGAGACAGTTTCTTAGATCTTTGTAAGCAATGTTACAGAAACATGCAAGAGGTATGCCAGCAGTAAATAGTGAAAACCTGTAAATTATGCTGTATCACGCAAGCTGTAGCAGAATCAAAAAGCTACTACCAAATGGCAGCATCTGATTTTTATTCTTAAATAAGTGTCATCAACATATTTACACCTATTACATAAGAAACTAAAAATAAATGACAACTTTAAAGTTTACACCCAGAAGCAAACCTTCCCCTTATTTTAAGTTTTGAGTATCAAACAGCATATATCTACTCTGTAGATGGCAATGTTAACTAACACTACAGTGTTAGCAATTTTCAATTAATTTAAATTTCAGAAAATAGAAGAATCTCAAATAAATGCTCATGCAGTCATTTTTTTTCTTCTTCCTTAATATATTATATAGCTAATACTTGCTTATGAATTGTTCCAATGGTAGGAGGAGGATTTTATATCTATTTGGGTTTTTTACTTCGTGTGATAGTAAATATTCTGCCACTTAGACTCACAAGCACTTCTTTTCTCATATTTTAAAGTATTACTGCAATTTATGTACTCTTGATTAATATATTGGAATATGTCAGGTGTGAGATTTATTCCACAGCTATCAATTTTATCAAGACTAATGCGAGACAAGTCTTACGGTAAGTAGGTTAAATAATTTCAAGTCTGGAATAAAGCCTTTTTTTAACAATTGGATCAGCAGGCATTTTAAATGTAACCTAGATCAGAAAAAAGAGCAGAGTAAAAGCCTTTTGTAGTTCAAAAGATCGTGTGACTTCTAAGCCTTCTAATTCTCTTCCAGAATTAAATTAACTATTCAGTAGAATACACCTAGTACTCTCAGAAAGAGAATGTCTACGCATACAAAAACACAACTATAGGACAACTGCCCCTTGGGACAAAGTTAGTTTCTCTGAATAATGTTAAGATAACTGTGGTTTGTTAAGATAATTCTTTAAAGTAGTGTTAAGTGATTTATTATTGACTCTAAACTTTTACAGCGAAATCATCCTTTAGTGTCCCCTATTGTTTTGCATGCAGCATCAAGTTTGTAATAAATAACTCCCATCTATCATAGTTATAAAAGATTAGTCATGATACCGTCTTTTGAAATTCCAAAGGAATCCAGTCCTCATCTAAGCAGTTTTATCATCTACATCTTGTTATTGCATACCTCCCAAAAACTTCATTCGAACCTTCAAATACTTAAGAGTTGTATAGTTTTTGCCAGCCTCTGACCTTCGTAGTGGCTCAATACACAGTAAATGAAGTCAATGGCATTTGTCTGAATTTATACACACATGTATACATAAAGATAAAACTGATCAATATTTTTTATATACATTTTAAAGAAAAATGTCATGTTAACCGATCCTTCTGAAAGATTCAGTACAATGAACTTTCCGTATTCAGAAGTGTGAAGGGAGAAAGCTTCTTCTTAATCTGAGAACTTCCAGCCACAGCTGAAGGAAGGCAGAGGGTGCTTGCAGCTTTCTGTCTATTTTTAGTTCCCCAACTTAAAAAAGGTAGTTTCAGTGGGGCTTTCTTGGTCTGATCGATCTTATCCTCTTCCATGGCTAAACAGATTAAGGAGTAAGTCTTCTGCATTCCCACAGAATAAGTTGCACTCTTACTGTGCTGTAGGAAAAAGAGAAGCATTGTAAGAATCAGTCACCCAAAATGGGTCAAAATTTGAAGATAACAAAAGATTACTGTGCAAATAGTTTTCCAAGGCAGACTACAGCAAGCTTTCTGTGCTAATGACATGGTAACTGAAAACAAGGCCCTTCAGAGCACTTTGATTCTGGTATTCTGCCCATGTAGACTCAAGGCTATACTATGCAGAGTGTAAAGGGACTTGTGAATCTTTTCTGTGGGTTGTGCTCTAGTTAGCATTGACTGGCTTCTAGCATAACTATACAATATATACACTAACCTCTCTACAAAGCTTAAGTATGCAGTTCTTGCACAAATCTCAGAAGGGGAGTCTTTTTGCTGTCTTTGGACAGGCTCCATGTTGATTGCAACTATGACAACAAGAGCTACTGTAGGACATTCTTTTGGGATACCTAAAAGGCACAGCCTTCTCTGTCTTGTCTTAGCTGTGCCCTGAAGCAGTTTCATTATACTCTAGCCTTCTCTTTCCAGCAGCAGCTTGGAATGGCAGGTGTGCAATTCCTTATTTTCAATAAGGAAAATCAACTTCGAAAAACAAGAAAACCTAACAGCAGTAAGAGCACCTTGATCACTTCTAAGGCAACAATACTTCAGTGCCTAAGCTTGCTAGGGAATGTTAGAAGCATGAAGCAGTGGATTTAGCTGAACTACACGTTCTCTCACACTACAAATAAGTTTAAGTTATTTAAAGCTTAACATTTTTTTTAATCTTGTGATCATTTTTCCTTAATCTAAAGCTTCTACAGCATCTTAGTAACTGACTAGACAGTTAACGTCCACCAAAATAAAAAATGCATACATTAATATAAAAGTCATAATCATTTATGTTAATAATGCATAGAAAATAAGCATGTAGTCTTGGATGTTCGATTTCATTCCATTGTTTTTTCATTGTCACTTTTCCAATGCTGAACAGGGTAATATTTTCATTCTCTGAGACAAGTGAGGGGAAAAATAAAATATGCCCTGGAATTTATAATGCAATTAATCTAAGTAGCTCCACTACAAAAAAACCCCACCACCCAGCCATTCTGGGAATTCATTTCGCTTGCTAAGTCATAAAGATTTAAACAGACTGCTTAAAACTGAACACGTGCCTGAATGCTTTATATGGAGCGGGATATCTGACTACATGAAAGTAAACATTAAAAAGGGACTGAAGCCAGGAAAGTGAAAAAACCCTCACATATCCAATCTGCAAAACATATTTGCCTCGTTACATACCATAGATGCCGCTGTATCCTGGCAACTGATAACCTCAATCTCAATGGGCTGCTCTCCCACGCTTTTGAATTTTTCCAGCACCTCATTCGCTCCAAGCCACTTGCAATCCACACCACCAACTGAAACAACGTAGTCACCTTCTTTTAGGCCCATTGACTGTCAAAAAATTTTGCACAGGTTATCATCTGGAATTACAAAGATGCGTAAAATGTTTTGTCATCATATGGTATCTGCCCGAAAGGCATTTCCCTCTTAGATGCTAGAAAACCATTGTCTAGCCAGACACATGGAACTAAAGGATATCTGTAACACAGAAACAGGCAACGTTTTCAAGTACACAAATTACCTATTTGAGTTACCATTGATGAACGTGATTCTGGCATACTCAAATGTTGGCTGGTTTTATGTCCTTTTCACTTTTCTCCTTAAGTAAGTGAAACCTGTTTTTTGCTACCCTATCATCCCCCATGAGGTATTTTCTCCAGTTTTTACTTCTATTTCTTCTGTATTTTTATTTGTACTTCTGTGGTTGCTTCTGCCTTTCCTAGGGCTAAACTGTGCTGATCACTGCATGCTGCTTTATCCTTTTGGTTTTTCCCTCCCAAAAGAACAACATATTAGAAGCTGATAATATGTTCTTTTCCCTCTTTCTCCCTTGGGCACATGCTACCTCGCCTTCCCTTCCTGACCCTCATCCTTATTGTTGTTGCTACTTTCTAAAGTCTTTATCCCTTCTAACTTACTGAATGAGATGGGGAATAACATTTGCTTTTATTATTTTGGACTTTTTATCTATTAAGTGTGAACAGAGGAAGACATCAACTCTAGTTTAATGTGATGTCAGGGATTTGGATACTCTAACATCTAAGGTGTATATAGCACTGAAAATGCATTCAGATTATATAACTTGGCTATAGTGGTGTATGGCAGAACTCAATAAATACTCCATACACCAGTATGAACAAGCTAAAGTTACATTTAAAAGATTGTAATGCTAGAATCTGGAAATAAATTGTTAATATTGCACCAATGTACTTACTGCTGCAGAACAAGCTGGATCAAGACAATAAATCTGTACTGGTGAACCTCCTTTAAGACTGAATCCTAGCTCTCCTGCTTTGTGGTGGATGCGAATGGTACGTGGAGCCGTCCATCTCTGCTTGGCTGAGAACACTGTCAGTGGGCCCTGGAGGTAACATAGCAGGAGGCACATTATGGTTTACTGTCATTTGTAAATAAGCACTTCTATTTTTTTAAGTTATAATGCTTTAAGCTCATCTTATGTAGGTTTTACTCAGGTTAACTTCCAGCTACTTGCATTGAAATGGAACAGTGAGATTTATCCCAGAAGTTTAAGATGTCCCCTGAAATGCTCAGCCCTACTTCATGACTGTTCAGGAGACACTTCAAACAGAGTGGGATGAGAGCAACTGCCAAGTTGTTCTGAGATCTGTTAAGGTGTGCAGAATCTTTTGGCTGCAGCAGGCTCTAAAGTCCTATATTACTCCATTTTGGAGGAGATAAATTGATTCATGAAACATCGCATATTCTGATCCTAACTGCAACTCCCAATTCCCTATGCCCACTGATACACACAGAGCCACCTGAAAAACTGGCTTTGTAGCATGCAACATTACACATTCTGCATGCCCATCTCCAAGTACTACATGTTTCTCCCCACCTTTAAGCTGTATGCAATTATCCATTGAAACTTCATGGGACTTTTATGAAGGTTATCAAGCATGAATGTTGTGCAAAGCCATATACAAATGGCAATTTTATTCTTTGCTAGTCTCAAGTTGACTTACACCTCTGAAGCTAGGAGTGATCTCTCCAGTAACGGCTGAAAAAAAACAGTTACTAAGGATCATTTTTTTCAGGCTGAAATACTTGTGCCCCTTCCCTCATGTAAGAGTGAATTTATATTTGCTAGCAAAATGAACAGCGGTTGGTCGGCATTAGCATGTTACGTACCAGCCTGTGAAAGAAGTCTTTAACTTTCACCTTGGAAAACTGGGGAGCAATTGTTTCTATTTTATGCTCCGTTTTAGCTAAAACAAAAAGAAAAACAAATTAATTTTCTCTCAAGTATTAGTTAAAAGACATACAGATTTATTTTTCTCGCATTCCAAGCTAGACACACAAATGTATTTTTCTTGCATTCCAAGCTAGACAGAAATTTCTCCTAAATTCTTTCCAGGCTGTAGAAAACCTCAGTATTGTGGAAATTTGTAAGACACATCTGAATAGCCTTAAAAATATCTTCAGAGCTCATAGTATCAATACAGAAAACTTAAGACAATCCATCCAAAGAAAACTATGCTATTCTCCTCTTTAATTTATTTTTCTTTGAGAAATATTTGAAATCAGTGCTCATTCTCTCCCACTGCTTCCAAAGAGGAAAGAGTTGGATGTGCTGGACTAAGGTAGGAAGAACCAATCCCAGTCAAATTGATTTAACAACTTAGACCAGTATAAGAGTTCTGCTACAAGAAACAGTTATTAGGTTTTCCCTATATGATTTTAGCTTTTAAAGTTTCCCCATTTTTTCTAGCTCACAAGATAAGTCACAAAACCAAGCTGAATTCTAAATAATAAGCATTGTTATCTACCCCAGAAAATTATGCGGCCAGAAACAAACACTGTAAAGCAGTTGTGACAAAATTCATTTATCTGTGATTGAGGAAACATGTAAGGAATCTGAACTCAAATGTACAGTACGTAACTTGTACATTATTTATATTAGGTATGGATGCGTATTATATATGTATACATATATATAAAATAAAGGCATATCCCCGTGAAAACATATGCATGTATGGTTAGACATTCTTTATTTCTAGCTGTGTATACTTACGGAGGATATCTGGAGCCTGGATTAGACTGAGAAAGTCGTCTTCTGTCTCTTGCTGAGCGTATTTGAGAAGCGAGCGCTTATGTGCAGCTGTCAGAACCTCCTGAAGAACATCAATGTTTCGAAGCTTTTTGCACAGACCACAGACTCTTAGAGCTTCTTCATGGTAAACTATGGCTTTGCGTAAATGTGCTTTCCCTGGAAAAAAAAAAAAAAGAAACTGTTGGTCGTCCTCCACAGACAACAAATACAAGGTAATTTTCAAATCGTGTCTCATAGCTGGGTAAAACTGGCAGTTACCTAACTGTTTTCTCTGAAGTTTGTCCTTTAGAACAGTGAGAACCATCAGTCCTTCAGGCATGTGGTCGTACAATTGGGACAAGGCTTTCTCCTGCTGATCTTCATCATCACCGGACTGCACTATAATAATTGATACAGAACATTAACCATTAGACATCTCTTGGTGCCCTGTTCCTTTAGGTCTACTGTTGTGTAGTTATTACTTCCTTCTCTCCAAATGCAGTCAAATATTTTTACACAAATATATCGATAGGAATTTCAAGTTTTTAGGACTTTTATCAGTTTTATCATCTGCAGTATGCAAGTAATACTTATATGCCAGAACATATAGACAAGAATCGAACAATTTAGTAGCATATAACCGATACAAAATTTCTTTTGTTTCTTCAAAAGTTAGTTTACTGAACTTTCACATTCTTCTGTAAAGGACAAAAAAACATGCCCTCATATCTGAATGGGAAAACGGCCACAAATTAACACATATTGAACCCCAGATTTCCTGGCTCCTAGTCTTAGTCATAGACCAAATTATAACTGTTTATGTGTTTATTATTGTTATTTATATGAATATATAGAAAATGTATGATTCTTACATTCATGGTCACAAAGAATGGTGGCAATGAAGTAATGCGCCAGAGCTTTGTAATGGTCTGACTTTATTTGTGCCAGTTTAGACCAGGAATAGGGGATATTCTCTTTCACTGGTTCCTGATTCATTGCAGTGTTAACCAGCATGTAAACCTCTCCCACCTAAAATAAAGCACAGAATTGAAGTATGAGAATTTAACATTAGTTATTAGGAGCTCAAGTAAGAGATATTATATTCAGCCTTAGGATAATTTCATGTGCATCACATCAAAGTGGGGGGTGGTGGTTAGAAAGGTTTGGAAATAAGTTTTGAGAAAATTTGAAATTCCATCTCTGATTTTTCCCTTACAAGAAAAGTAAATAAATTTGTTACAAGAACAGATGGACTAAGTCAGTCAATCTATATGGCTTCAGAGTTCAATAAAAACACCATATGATAAACAGTTTTTAATTTACAAATACATGTCATTGGGTTAATGCAGCTGAGACGAAGGGTGAAGCATATTACTTATACAGTAGGTTTGTGCTTCACTTCTGAAACTCTGGAGTCATATCCAGCCTTTAGTTTGTGTGGTCTATTTAAAACTGGGCTACTATCCTGTATGCAGAGGAAATAAAATAGCTTTTCAAGCAGTGAATGCTGCTTTAGTGGATCAAAGTACTCCACCTGACAGAATCCAAAAATCTTTCCCCTGCAGCTAATCAATCCTACAGATAAGTCAGGGTGGCTTTACAGGATTGGTAGGCAAGGCTTTGCCCATTTATCCAGTATGGAACCAATTCTAGATCTGCTGCTCCAAAATGGCTCAGAAAGCATATTCGTATCTTGTTGGCATACCCAATTTTTGATGTCAACAACCTCAACCAAGTATGAACGCTACCTTCTGGGGCACAGCCTGCCTTCCCATTTTTCAGCCAAGTCCCAAGACAGCTCTGCAGCTACCAATCTGACTCTGCTCATCAGAGTCCTTCCCCCAGTTACAATTTAGTTATTCTTTTGGACTTAAACTTCTTAGGTTTGCATAACCCCCAGCTGCTGGGAAGTAATAGACAGGCTGTGTTCAATACTTGACCAAGAACTACACAAACAAACCCGTCCTGTTGTATGCTGCTCTGTGAACAAGATTGGTGCTGTTTGAAACAGCAATATGATCAATAGCTTGTAAAAAAACTTTGGCAAGTTCACTGCCCAAGGTTTCCAGCATGTTTCTATTGAATCTTATGAATTAAAAAAAAAATCATTACCGTTCTAAACTAATGATATTTAAATTGCAGCTACTCGTGTTTTAATCTTCTGAAAGGTTGTGATTCTCATTGTAGCTTGTGAGCTGTCCCTTATTACTTTTGGTTGTCAGTAATGGTTGTTAACATTTAGGTTTAATAAATTCCCTTAGCATTACTAGAAGCTGTACCTAGTAACATAGTACTGTAAACAGTTATTTTAAAAACTAAAGTTTAAGTACCATATTTTACCTTGGCAACTTCCTGTGTCATTTTCACTAGTGTGAAAAACTCATTGCGTATTCCAGGAAGACCAATCTGCTCAAAAACACACTCTTGGGCTTGTGCAAGCATCATTTTTACTAGTACATTCAGCATAGCCGGGCTCATATCATAACTTGGGGTGTGAGTAAAGGTCTCCTTTAAGTAGCTTAGGACTCCTGAAATTACAAAATGGTTTTGTCAGCATTACAAAGAGAACCAAGTGAACTTAATTCTAGCATGTGCCATAATAATTCAGATTGAAAGCATACTTTCTAGTATTGCACTACAGCAATCTGAAAGGATTCTTAGTGCATGTGAAATTAAACTTACAGGTTTTGCTTTTGCATTCCCATCAAAACATCTCCAGGCACAATTCTCAAAATAACAATTCAGAGGAGCAACAGAAGCTGCAAGTTTTGAGGGCAATACCTTCAGATTTGCTTATAATGGTTCTTGTGCTTGGCCATAAAGTTGTGCTGAACTGAATGTGACTTGTATACGGGAGTGGTAGGCTAGGGCTTGTACATAGGACAAGAAAGAAAAAGAAATCTACGCAGCTCTAAGAGGTGACAGTAGAACCCTTGGGTGGAAGGAAAAAACACAAACATATAAACTTCATTAATTACGAATCTCCTTTTCAGATGCTGCTAAATGCATTGTGTGTCCCAACGGAAGCTCAGTTCGATCCCTGTAAGTAAACTAGAACAGTATATTTAATAGGGTAAAAATAGATTCTGCTCTAGTAATTTGGTTCCACCAACATATTAATAATTTCTATCCTTTATCAAATTAAAAACAAACACTAACTGTAGTGTAAATATTAAGTAACAGTTTCACAGATGGAAGTGTAACCTTCAGCATGCACGTCATCCAACTGGTTTAGTGAGTTCTACGAGCCTGCTAATTGCTGATAATACTACAAAAGTGTAACGATAAGACCTCTGCTTTTTAAGTGTCACAGCTTCTGTAATCCCACTTCTTGCCACTACATTTGGTTCTGGCCATGTTGTGCTGTATTTTCCTACTAACAGTTTCTGAGATATTTCATTTTCTGTGTCACCCTTGTGTCTTTTAACTTATTAATATGCCCTTACACAAATTTGAATTATGGCCATCTCTTCCTTTTTGCACCAAAAACCCCAAGCCCAAACTTGCCAGGCACATCTCAAATACTGATGGAGAGCACTACTGAAAGGAACTGAAAATACGGGGAAGGGGGGGGGGGGTAATTTTTTTTTTTTTCCATTCTCAACATATTCCTGCTTATGCAGTAAGGATACACACTGAGAGCTTTGTCGAGGATAAACTCTGCAACATTTTTCATTCAGCACAGAGAAACGGTTAATACATGCTCTATATCATGTCTCTCAACATAACGAACAGTGTTACGGAGCCATGCACAGGTACAATGAAATGCCTCCTGAGCACGTTGCTTTGGGGCCCTGCAAAGGTACTGTGGTAGCAAATGATGCATTTCAATTTGTGAATTAATTCTGTTCTGCAAATACATTGAAGTGAAAAGCAGTAATTTTTTTATTTGCAAAATTGAAGGAGCAGCAGCAAAATGGAGAAATTTCTCAAGTACTGAATTTTTTTAGATTAAGTACAAAGGTTGGAAAAAAATTATTTAGTAAATGCATGAAGAAATACCATCAAATTTTTTTGATAGCTGCATATTCATAGGAGGGGTTTTATAACAACCCAACTCTGTGGTCCATGGTTTGTAGCTGATAAAGCTACCCATACAGCAGAAACCAATAGCCACACATTGTTAGTGCAGAAATAAACCTTACAGTACATGTTATTATATAGGTCATGTCTCTAAGCATTTTGTGTAGCACAGGTGAATTTACAAAACATTACTTGGAAAAAAACAAAACAAAAGCTTCTATAACATGTTAGTTCAAGGGATATGATTCCCTTTAGTAGAATTTGTATTTTTCTTCTCTTAGGACAGAGATTGATTGAGTATTTTTAACCTGTTTGCCTTTGGAATCTATGGAAAATATGTAGTGAACTTCCAATGAATTGCAAATTTCACCAGAAAACACAGTAAGATTAATTTTGAAGAGACCATATGGGAAACTAGGTTTTAAGCCCTTATTGGCCCTTTAAATTGTAAAATCTTGTACAGATTCTACACCAATGTAATATCACTGAGGTAAAAGCAGCTACACTGGTGAAACAAAGAATGAACGATGAAGCAGTTAACGTTAGGGCTATTAGTCAGACCTTTGAACTGAGGTTCATTAATCGTTAACCACAGTATTCACTGTCTTTATCTGCATGTTCAGGCTATAGTTCCAGGTTTTGAATTAAAGCTTCATCTCAGTGCTTCACTAGACTTCTTGAATTTCCCTATTCCTCCTTTTTCTGCGTAATACAGTCAGTGGGAAATGCAGAAATCTGCAGGATGTCAGGATGAGATTTGGAACATTTGCATAAAGACCTTTCCAATATTTTTTAATTTGTACCTGCAGCTCTCTGAAAAGCATCAACAGCATTTTCAAGTCCAGCCTGGGTCTGACGATTGCATCTTGTTCCAATCTGGGTGTAGAGGGCTCCAATGTTGAATAAAATACTAGCTTTTTCAAGCAACAGATTCTGCTGACACACTGGGACACCTGTGAAGGAATCATACCTTGGGGAACAAAAATTAGAAGAAGTGTTAAGATTAGCAGAGTCCATTGAAATGACAGATTTTTTCAATCTGCTTTTCCAAAAGAGCAGTGGAATTCTTAATAACTGTTCTGCTACAGTGAAAATGAAGGTGAATAGAAATACCATTATGTACTGTGAGGACAATCTAAGTGCTGCAAGTCGGAGAATGGCTTTATTTGAGGCTTAGTTTTCAGCAGTGCCTCCCTGAGCATAGCATATCCAATTCAAAAGTGCCTATAAAACATCACAGAAGCTGAGAGTACACTGGGGAAGCATCCATATGTGCTGCTATGATCTCAGATGTTGCCAAAGATCAACTATTAGTGTGGTCAGATCCTCTATGGCTTGTATTTTAAAGTTATGACTAGAAATTTAACAGTTCCTCTTGGCTGCATGATATTCATCTTTTTCCATCATAAAAATTCTGAATTTTGAGTCAAACTTTGCTCATAGATGTAATAAACTCTCCACTATAATAAATTAAGTCACTCCTCCTCTCTTCTGGCCCAAATCGTCATCTTAACAAATTGAAGGAGGGGAATTAAGGTCTGACCCGTTCCCTGTCTGCTTTGTGCACCAAGGTTCAGGGTCCAGGAAACATCTGCAGGTATCCAAAATAAATATTATTTTCTCTCTTTTTCCCTTGTGCTAACTTGTAGCCCAAATAATAATCTAGCCAATGGCTTCACTCTGAGCATAGAAAGTGTGTATTGTATTCAGGTTTACTCTTAACACTAAAAAAAAAAAAAATTAACAACACACTGCAGGGAGTAGGGGGGAGAAACACACTGACATGCTCAATTTAAAAAGACGGCAGTTGATGATTAACAGTGTTCTTAAAAAAAAAAAAAGGCAAAAAACAAAAGACAAACATGAACTACACACTTACCATGTAAATAAAACTCCCATGTGCCTGGTGGGTGGGAAAAATCTGTTTTCTACATAACCAAGTTGAAGGAAATAGCTTATCAGCATCTCAATGCCAGCTTCATCTCGGCTAGGAGTGCGGCACGCCTTAAAACACAATAGATTAAAATAAAGTGTATTCTTCTGAGTTACAGGATGAATACTGAAACAGCAAGGATAAAGCTCTGCTTCCTTTGGATTTCTGCATATCACAGAAATGTGTGGAATCTCAGAATGGTAAGCTTAAGGCCATATGGATGCATTCCAAATAAGAGGTTTTCAGCTGCACAGAAGTAGCACATAACCTTTAAGGAAGCAAAGAGGATCCATTTGGCAAGTCTCAGAGCTAATTAAATAAAGACTGTAGGTATTTTATGAAAGCTACAAAGAAAGTTTATGTTCCTAGTATAATACAGGAAACAATAGTTAGAAATAATCATCATTCTACTACAATACTTTGCCAGATGATTTAACTTCAACACTCTTGCTGCTAAACTTAAAATACTTTAAATAAGAAAAGTAAGACAAATCTTGGATTTACAAAGTTGTGTCAACAGCTCAATCACTTTGCATAACTTCATCCTTTTCTTCACTTGTTCTTTACTCAGATTGTAAAGCTCTTGCACAATGGAGATTCATGTTCCATATCTCAGAAATTAAGTCAATTAGAATATGGTAAGTTATAAGTAATAGTGTCATATTCTGATTCCATAAAAACATTATTTACAACTGTAGATTAAAAGACCTCATGGTATGCCATATTTGAACTTACTTGTCTCAGATCCATGAGATCTGCTATTTCGTCTTCATACTCAGAACTGTCTTCACTATAATGTTCCAGAATAAAGTCCTGAAAAAAAAAAAGGTAAAAAATTGGAATATCTAAAATTAACCTAAACTATTCTTTTTTTTTTCCTGCAATTGCAAACAGTACAAAATTGATTCAGTTGTGATTTACATGGTGTTTACTCCCTTCCAGTCAATAGTACAGTAACATATAGCAATGAGACTACAAAAAGACAACAGAACTAATAATTTGATTCTATATCCCAGACAAGACATTTCAGTCTGGTGACTGAAGGAACCAAACACCTATTACATCAACTCCATTGGGTTTTAAAACAACAACACTTAGTGGATTTGAAAGGGACAAATGAACCCCGCTAGCTAAAATAACATGGGAATCAAGTGACCGTAAAAACTTGTTAACAAAAAGAGACTGCCAAATTCTTGTCAGTTATATTAGGGCAATTCCACTTAATTTAACAAAGCTGCAATGGCATAAAGTGGTACCATAGTCTGACCATGGAGATTAACCTACAGAAGTAAAAGCAGAAACAAATGGTACAGTGATATGATGGTTTACCATGAGATAAAATCTACATAGCATGATACACAGGAGTCCAAAAAATACAGGTGGTGGCTCAAATAGCCAGCAAAGTATATTAGCCAACAAACAAGCAGTGTTATGCTGCAACACTGCTTCCCAGCTGAGCTAGCTTGGTTAGTGCAAGATGGAGTATCACTGTATTACGCTGAGTAAAACCTTCATTGCTGCTTCATTTCACACTTAGAGTAGTAATCAATAGTTTTATCGGAACCAAAAACAGTAGAAGGAGTTTTTATTCTCTTTGGTTTAACTCTGCTGTCTCTAAAGTGGGATTTCTCATAACATCTTCTGACTCCTTGTCCTAGTTAAATATAAGCAACGACCCAAACAATTGCTGGTTAATTTTTAACACATTGTGATCTCAGTTTTAGGGCAAATGAAACAAAAAATAATGCGTACATAAAACATTTCTGCTTCTTTAAACAAATCTGGAATGTAAGTTACTTCTGTTAACCATTCTGAAATGTGTCTCTGAAATTTACCTTGAGGGGGAGTGTAAAGTCTACTTCTTTGGTTTCCTTCAGGCCAAGAGGTACCAAGGGAATGCTGAAAGTCTCTCTATGGGAAAAAAAAAACGCAGAAAGATTCAGAAATATTTGTTTTCTGTTTGTTGATAATCACTTTTGTTTTATTTGATGACAGAAAGTTAGTATGCTGATGGGTGTTCAGGTGAAAGGCACATAGTTTATAACAGTTCCTTCCTGCCCAAGAAAGTCTGCTTAATGGCCTGTGACTCCTCAAGAAGAGAGTGAGGAAAGCTACTTACCTGTGCTTTTTTTTTTTTTCACTTGAGCCTATTTTTCCTTCAAGGAAAGAAAAGGAAACTCTCAAAGACTGGCTTACTGCAGTTCAGCTCAACCTTTATACACCTTCACAAGCTATATGGACAGAACACAGCTCCACAGCTGCTAGGAGATCTGTCTCGGTAAGAGCTCTGGTAATTATCAATAGCTATCATTAGTATTTTACATGCTGCCAATGATTTCCTGTGTAGAGGTGATGTATGTCTAACACAGGGAAAAGCAGGGCCAAAGTATCCCAACTTTAACAATGAAAGGTCTAAGAGTAGGAAGTCTGAGGGCTACGTGGTTCGTAGACAATGCCAGGCGTTAACCTCTAAACAAATCAACCTCTAACATATCAAAGGGCAATAAAGATGAGAACTGTGACTTAAAAAAGGAGCTCATCCTTGACAGAATACATGTCTGTATCACAGACTTAAACCCGGGTGATACTAGTAAACAACACTAGCTAATAAGACTATTACGAATTAAAGAGCACCATTTATCCCTCCAAAACTATGTTGCTCTCCCACTAAGCATATTACCCAATTATAAAAAAGAAAGATCAGAGTTGCTTCCAGAGACATAATTTGTTGAGTATGTTTAACAGATCAGTATCGGGCAATTATAAGGTTTATCTGGTATTTTCCTTTTTCCTGAAAACAAGTGATTGACTGTCTAATCATTGTTTAGAACGTTCCATTACCAACTACAAAATCCCACAGGTGTGATTCATTTCTGGTCTTATAGCAAAGCCAGCAAAATCACTTTCTTACTGGTGAAAATTCCATCTTGGGAAGGTGGGAGTAGGAGAGCAGCTTCCTCAGCAGAGGAAGAGTCCTTTAACTGGTTGGCACGATCCAGAAAGTGGCTCTGCTGGCTTGAAAAGGACTTCCAGGATACAGAGCCAAAACACCACTGCAGGTAGTGCAAATGGTCTGATTTCTGAGGAGGCTTTCAGAAGAAACCACAACACTTTTGCAACAGATTATATCAAGACTTTTTTGCCCCAAAAGGAAGTGAGACACACGGAAAAGAAATCATAACTTACTGATTTAATGAATTCTAGTACCACCCACAGTCCCTGTATACACCAGCATTTGTCATTCAGGGGAACTGAATTTCTATTTTCCAAGTTTCTAAGGTGCCACACCTCCAGAACTGAGCAGAAATAGCGTCATGTTTCTCAACCCAGCTGAGATGTGTGCAAGTACTGGAAGGCCAACCCTTCAGACTGGTGTAACACAATCCAGTCTAACCCAGTAACGTGGGTGTGACCGCATGTTGATGACTATGTGCACAATGGATTCAGAGAGCAACTATTAACAGCTATTTGCTATTAAAGGCTGGACAGCAGTTACAGAGGGAGCAAGTTATTTTAGCTGATGGAATAGATAAAGCATTTACATCTTAGAATGAACACCCTCAGAAAGGTAAAACGCCATTCAAACCAGACTGGGGAAACAGGATCAGGAGAAAAGAAAATGCATACTACTGTCCAGCCGCAAGGCTTCTCCCTACCTTGGGGCCTGACCTACTGCTCACCCTTCACTGAGAATCCAAATATTTCTAATATTTTTTAGCTAGAAGAAGGAATAATACTTCTGGAGTCTTGCCCTCATTCCCACAGCCATAATTTTCATACTGCTGTCTATGCTCACATGCATCTATGAAGGCTGGTAAAATCTTGCACGAAAAACATTTTCACATCAAACAGTTGTCAAAGTTTGACATAGGAGTGGAGGGCAGGAAATTTAGCACAAGTTTCTCTTTGAGAAAAATGAAACATAGGTATTTTGCATCAGGTCAGCATTCAGTTGAAAGATACCGCACTGGAAATGTGCTTAGTCCCTCTACTTTAAGAATACCTCGTAGTCCACCTGGAAGTTAACACCTAACTGAGAATAGTGCTAAGAGGGACCCAAAATTATACCCCCCCTCATATGAAGTACTTCAATTTGTGTCTTGAGCTGCTAATGTTAATCAAATAGTAAACATTTAGTTTTAGGAGCAGAGACATCTAACTGATACAGAAATCATTGCGGTATTCAGGCAATGAACAATCTTTAACTTTGAAGTTTTTATCCTTGAGGAATCCATTGCAATTTGAAGTTTAGTGTGCTTTTTAAAGTTGGAAAAATATCTTGGAACAATTCCAACTTCATCTACTAAAAATGTCTCTGTTTTAGCCAGCTAATTTATGGATTTCTATCACTGAAGTGCACACCTTAAAGATTACCTCAAGTCTGCTCTGAGCTCCAAATCGGTGTTGGACTTCTATTCTCCAGCTAAAGAGAGGACTGTTGTACGCACTGCATTTGAGAACAGATAGTATATCACTAGGTTTGCTCACTCCAGAATGCAGTGAACCAATTAGCCATTCTAGTACTAGAAATTCTGCTGGGTGCCATGTGGCTCCCCATAAAGCCCCAAGAGCTTTCAGCTCTCGCAATACTCTCCTCCACGAAGGAACTCTGTATCTCAGGATTAGTGGTACATACCTTTCCCAAGTGAAAGACAAACATGCAGACTAACCCTTAGTCAACAAATCTACCATCAAATATGTTCCCTTCCTATCAAGCTCTCTGTTCTTTCATGTAATTATTGTCCAGCATTCACATTCACCTAGAAACAATTTGGTTTCCAAAAATCATGGTAAACAAAAGATCTGTTAATAATTGAGTAACTTAGCTTTATACTTACTCTGTATTTTGATAAACTTCTACCGAGATATTAAGTCCTTCCAGTTCTTCCTTTAAGATCTGCAGGTCTGAGTTGACAAAACTAAGTTCCAGTAGTACCTGCTCTCGTACTTTGTTGTTGGTGGTTGCTCTGCAGAAAGGAAGAGACATGCAATATTTTTATTGCTGAAGAAAAGGTTTTGTACATAAGCTTGGTTAACCCCCTTGCTAGCATTCTCAGCATTTTTAAGATTTTTTTTTTTTATCTCCTTAAGAGATGATACAAGACCCCATGTTTCAGAATTTATTAGTTTTTTCTGAGAAGAGAGAGCCGGGGATAGTTTCCAGGTGACGGCACGCAGACACATAGAAGGTTCCTATGCGCTGATTTTTCTTGTGCGATTAAGGGTCAGGCTTATTTTCAGATACATTAATCAACAAAACTAAAGCATCTTAAACAGAATCACTATCCTATTCTCGGATTATGTGATCTTTTCCTAGAAGAGGTGGGGAGAGACAGATGTTTTTTCAAAAGAGACTCCCCCACTTTGTAAGTTAAATAACGATCTGTTGAGACTTCTGATCTTAAGAATAAAAGAAAACAACTTTCCCATAAAACTGTTACTACAGAATGTTTTACAACCAAATATACACGTAGAAAGATATTTCCTTTTAATACAATTGTCGCTATAATTTTATTTTGTCAGATGCAAATAGGATTTTTTTGTTTGCTTGTTTCCTTTGCCATTTATATATTTACATGTCATTTTGAACTGCTAGCACAGTGGATGTTAGTATTTAGCCCCCCAGAACATTTCTGTGTGATTTCTTATTTATGTATTTTGGAATATTGTATCACTATTTCTAATCTGATTCTCTGTACAGTATTACTGTTTTCAAGAGACTTAAACTGGTATCTATAACCACAGGTATGAGTTTAAGATAAAAGGTCTTGATCCATATCCAGGCTTAAGATATTGTACTCCTGTATAAGACAGTCCCAATCATTAGACAATAACAAACTTATTTTAAGTTTGCAGCATTTTGCATTTACCTTTACTGTAAGGTAAGATTCACCCTCATAAATATTTAACAACCCTCTCATACATCTAGCCTCCCCTTGGAACAATCCTTCAGTTTTACGGAGCAGCCTGGTGAAGAACTAGTTATTCCAAGGCTAAAACTCTAAGCTTGTACTTCATATTATAAATAAGTGTTATCTGTGCATTTTTTGTGCTGTACTTTACTGAATACCTCAGATTGCTTAGATTAAGCAATGTAAACATCTCCTGCCTGCATAAGCCAAACTGGACACAAATACAGGGTGAAGTGGATCTTCCTTGATAAAGCCAGCACCATATAGATAACGGCGCGAGCTTTGATGCTAGCAGCAATTTAATTATGCTCCACATTTGGTCTGGCTTACTGTCCTCCACAGAAGGGATTCTAGTAACTTTCTCAGAAACCCCAATGGTCCATCTAGGTGAACTTCTCTAGTATGGCTATATTGTTCTCAACATCCATGCTGATTTAGAGTTAATTTGATTATCTTTTCATGCTGGAGGACTTTGTAATGACAAACAGCAAAAGACAGCAACAGGGGCAACGTGATATCCTTGAGATCGACATAACTCTACTCTGAATTCACTTTTAACTCAGAACTTCCAGAACAAAAGACAATGAAAAGGAGAGGGTGACTTTCAGAAGTTCTGAAAACAAAAGTCTTTGCACTCTATGGATCATTTGTTTCAAGCCTAGCGTTTACTTTCAGCCAAAAGTAAAGAAACCCACATTTCTAGTTTTTTCTCAAGTCCTATTGCAGGAGGCTCCTTGCAGACAGCAATTGGTTTGCTTCTTTTAGAACCTGATGAAATGCAATAGAATCTGAAAACATAAAGCTCAGGAGACTGTAAATATGTCTAGTCATGTGAACTATCTAGTGGTCAGGTTACTTTTAAAATGGCTTCTTTTAAAGAATTAGCAAGTTTTAAGTATAGCAGGTGTAAATTCATTTTAGATTTTCAATAACTTTGAATAAGTCTGATCCTTTACTCTTCAGATAAGCTTAATTCCCACTCTTGTCAATAGCAACTTCAGTACTTCAGTGGTTAATACTGCTATCAGGAGACGAACTTTAGGATATCTTTACGTTGAATGTTAGAGTAACCGGTGTTTACCTTAGATATTACTTGTTTCTTTAGCCTTTCCAAAACACTCCTGAGTTGGCATGCAGAAACATCTGCTGAATTAACAGTGTTCAGTTTCAAAAGCAGATAGAAGGGTTTTGCTATGCATACAAAAGGTAGCAAAAGACCCTAAGTCTTAGTCCTTAAGTCATTTTCCAGAAAACAAAGCAAAATGAAGTCAGTCACAGAAGCTAAAACTACATAAGCTTTGGTATCACCTTTCTTGGCAAGAGTGGAGATGAAGGCAGGTGACAGGCAAAGGGCAACCTATCAATGAATGCCAAGTTTAAGAAAACTTAATTTATCCAAGCATTTTCACTTCTCTAAGGGAAGGATATTGACTATTTTGTTCTCAGAGCCCCATTGTTCCTCCCGTTGCAGAGAAACAGACACTATAGGAGATTACTGCAGATGAGTATTGGGGAAATTTTCAGTTCTGTGGATGTGATGGATTGTTAGAAAGGTACAGGACTGATTGCTAAGCAGTTAATCACAGGAAGTAGTAGCCTCAAGACAGGGTCAACACTAGGCTACTCCTATGGGGACAGCCATGTAAGAAACTGTGTCTTAAAAAAGATTTGGTGGGCAAAATATAAAAGATAAAGGGCAAAGTCTCTTCCAGTTCCCTCAAGCTGCAGGAGAATTTGGTGGCAACTGTAACGCAGCTCAAATTAGATGTGCGCTACCCTGCTACTCCTGTATCACTACTACATGGAATAAATAAGGCAACGGGTGGTCCTTTCCACTGTGGAGCACAAATCTAAAGGATCTCGGAAAAGGCAACAGCACAGTGACAATTTGATTATTTGATTATTATTTGATTTAACATGTAAAAAGGACCATTACAATACTCAGCAAGGTTCACTTGCCAATATCACTAGCAATAAAGCTGATCAAACAGAGTAACATAAGACAGTCTAACATTCAGCTCGTTTGCTACATCACAGCAGCTTGGAAAGTGCACTTTATAGCAGGTAATAACTCTATAGAGCTAAAACATTAAAAAAACTCCAGGGAGATTCACAAAGCATCCAGCTATAGTTTATGCAGCATGTTAGGGGAGAGGTTAGGCAGACTGCGAAAAAGCGATAGCTAAGAGACTTTTTTAAAAAATAAAAATATGTAATTTTGTTGCTCAGGCAGAGCAACAGAGAAGTAGGAAGTCGCGATACATACCTTAAAAGATTTTCAGCACCAGCTCTCATTCTTACTGCTCTTAAGATCTGTTGGTTTAGGACAGCTCTTTGATTTTGCAGTTTGCTTCGACCAGTCTCAGCAAGAGGATTACATCCCTAGAATTAAGAAAACAAGGGTTTTTTTGCTGTTGAAAGAGACTCTGAAAAAGGTGTAACACTGAATTTGAATGAACTTTAATGGCATGGGTTCTGTATGAATACAAATTAATTACATTGACATCAGTGATGAATGACTGCCAGTGTTTCCTTTCTCAAACTTAGTCATTAAAAGTGAGACACCGTGACCAAAGCATTCGACATTAAAATCCAGGCAGAAAATATTTGTTTTAAAGCTTATGTACATGTGTGAGCCTGCCTGTTCTCCCCTAGAAATCTTTCGAAGCTATTTTCCAATTACAACCAAATTTGACAGTGTTATTAAGTTTATGTGGGTTTCACAAAAACAGTATCTGGCAAGGCAGTAACTCCTATCAAAGCTTCTGCTTAACCTTTGCAAAAGATCAGAGTTCCATACTGGGGTGTATGCAGCCTTGAAATACAACTCTATCAAAAACAGGCTTTGGTGGCACCACTGCTCACAGTTTTAAGAACCTTTCTAAGGATCTCTGCTCTTGTTCCTTCTGGTGCTCAGAGGTCCCATACAATTCCTGTCCCTCCTTCCCTAGGTTCCTCTCTTTACATCTCAAACTTATTTTTGTCACAATACTGCTTATCTGCACAGCTCTTCTTCAAACCCAGGAAATGCTCTCAAACCTTTAACCCAACAGTGCCTTTGCATACTGCACCAAAACCATAAAATATGAATAAGCTTTGCAAGTTATTTCATCTGTATACGTTCACAGTGCCACATGCAATGATTTATCAGCCCATTAGTTCTTCTTGTTACCTGTTGGCCAAACAAAGATTATATATTGATAGCTCAATATCAAGTGAGATGGGAAATGAAGTAATAGAGCTTGACAGGGTAAGATGATGATTATGCCTTCAGATACTCATCAAATTAAGCCCTTAAAAAGTAAAGCATGAACTTAGACAAGCACAAGACTCAAACTACTGCAACCTGTGTTTGATTTGGTGAGCACTGATAAGCGAAAACTGTTACAGATGAACAGGACTGCATGTTTGTCTTTTTTTTTTTTTTTTTTTGAGGGAAGAACAGTCTGAACACCTTTTTAAAATAGGTTAGAAGCTTCACTTCTGCTGTTTTATTCTTTGCCCCTGCCCCTCCCCTTTCTAAAGTATCAAATGTCTTTGAATATTAATACTCATTTATAGCCAACCAGCACATCCTTGCAGCCTTAACTCCTGACTCTAAAGCAAGTAAGGCCACTCTGTTTTAAGGCTTACCCTTAAATGAAGCACGTCCTTTTAAGTGGCCTTGCTGGGTATCATTACAAAGCTTATCAGGGTCCTACCGGATTGTGTGTTGCACAAGCAGGAGGCTCAGATCCGTCTGATACAAGTCCTCCCTCAAGTACTCCAGCCACTAAATTATGTGCTATTTTGGACCTCTCCCTCCTAGTTTTGACTAGAAAAGTTTGGGTTTGCTACAACAGCATTTAAAAGTCTCTCAACAAACTCTAATTATGAGTGGTCAAGCAATGACATACCAGTACAGCAAAAGCAAGTATTTAAACAGAACATGAAGTTCTAATCATCTACTTGGAAGTTCAGTTCTTATTCGGGTTGGCAAGTGAAAGCAAATTGACAATAGAGAAATGAGCCGATCAATCCAGATTACAGTAGTTCAACTGAGAAAGCAGGTCACCTAATATCGTTAATTTCAAATCTCTAGTTTGAAAAGTTTGTAATAAATAGGTAAAATGACAGGAAGCTTGTGCAGAAGCACCATTTGCCAGATAAATTGAGAAAACGTGTCACATTAAATTACTCTTATTGCAGAAGTGGTTTTGCACTGAAATACCAATTACAGCTGAAACCCAAAACTTGGGTGCTCAGTATATACTCTCTTTGTTGAGAAAGCACCATCAGCAAGCACAATACATAGAAGCTGAACTTCTTACCGGAGAGGATGTGCACACGTAGCAAACTCATTCACTGATCTCAGATTAAAATCCAAATACTTTATGCTCCTTTACACACATTTATACACAGAGACATAAGCAAGGCACATTTAAAGGTACAACATGGTCTTGTACCCACAAGTTGCTTTCTGCTTTTAGCCTGTTTCTTTTTCTGGACTGCCACTGCTTTTCCTACTTTGATTTTTCTTCACTCTGTGTTGTACAATTCTCTACTACTGGTATTCAAAGTCATATTCCATTTTATCCGCGCCACTTTTCATTTGAACCTTGCCAATTATTTCCTCTTGCTTTTTGCATTGTTTGAATACTTGATTCTCACCATGGGCCTTTCATCTCTATATCCCCGTATAGGTCTGTGATGCCTCCTTCCAACTCCTTTCTCGACCACTTAGTCCAAGCACCCTTCCTAAACATATCCTTGCCTTGCCCTTGTTTCATTTTCTCTGTAAAGCTGCAGCTTCTTTGCAGAATTCCCTGCCCTTCCTCTGTGCCAAACAAGTGTCATGACATCATTCAAATAATTCTTTACAGCTCTACTTCTGGGAAATTTTTCAGGAAGATCAACTGCCTGATTCCCAAGCCCATGAAGCTCAGTCGAAGTGGTGTGTTTATTTCAGTGGACCTTTGATCAAACTCCAGCCCAGAAATCAAACAAGCTCCCATTAAATGATGAGTGCAAAACTGCAATGATCTTAAACTCTGTGCAAAGAGAAAAAATGGCAAAAATACTTCCCTGTATTTCAGGGCCAGCCACTAATCTGTGTATGAAGCTTTAATGCCATAACAGCCCTCGGGCCAAAGAGGAGAAGGCACTGACAGACTGAGGTATCCGTATCACCTCCGGCATCCCTGGAAGTGCTGCACTTTTGTCTCCTTGATGAAAGGCTTCTTGTGGATAGAGGAGTCTGTTTTCAGGACAGGCTCACCTGCTGCAAGCATACATCTCCCATTTACTTCTCAAGGCCAACAAGAAACTTGTATTTTACCTTTTGGAAAACGTTGCTTTTTACATCTGCTGCACAGGGGATGGGGCCACTCAGTTTGCGTTCATTTGCAGGCTTAAACTCTTTATTGTAATCAGGCTGCCAGAAAACTGGCGGATAGAAGTCTGCATGGAGGACAGTGAAAATAACCAATGTCTGCAAAAAAAACATGGGAAATACACAATCTGGGGAAGATTCCCCCTTGTGTAAAGCACAAATTCCGTGTACTAAAACGTTATTTAGCAGACAGGTCCAAGAAAGTGCTTCATTTTGTTTCCCTCCATGCAGACGACCCCTTTCCCAGCCAGCACTTGTACTTGGTTCACATTTGGACAATCCCAAGAATGTTAATGTTCAGTTCATTACAATATCTGGCAGCCAAACTTCCCAGCAGTTTCCACACCTACTATTTCACTTCTTGTCAACAGGAAGCTAGATGCTTCATTTAATTACTGTTTATTTCTTTGCCGAGCCATGACAATTTGGATAGTGAGCTGGATTTTACCCTGGCTTATACACTATCAGTAAAATTATTAATTAAATAGCAACAATGGTTATTACTAAGGAAGTTGGAAAAATGACCACGAATGGAGTATGATTTAAGCTTTCATTGCATGCATTTGGGGGAGGAGGGAAGAAAAGACAAGTAAATTGAGTAACTGCTGTGAAGACAATTCAAATAGTAAACTCAGCTATCAGTTTTAGAGCCTTTTTTCCCCCCTCAGAGCATAGCTGCACTTCATAAAGAAGTGTTTAAAGTCCTTAAATATTATTATACTTTGCTCCTGAAACAATAAAAGCTTTCTAAAACCTGAAGTTCAGTTAGCTAGTTAGTTTATTTCTTCCTGCTTGGTTGAATAGCATTGTTGAACTGCAGACTCGGGAAGCTGATGTGTTTTTAATACATCATTATCAGAGGCAAGACCTGCACAGGAGTTATAGATTCTTGCCATATGTTATTTATGTACCTAGTCAGGTAACATCTTGAAAGAAACAGATACTGATATTTTTCCCTCCTCTGCTGCGCTCTGGGGAGACCCCCCTGCAGTGCTGCCTCCAGCTCGGGGGGTCCCCACAGCAGAAGGACACGGAGCTGTTGGAGCGGGGCCAGAGGAGGCCCCGGAGCTGCTGCGAGGGCTGGAGCCCCTCTGCTGGGAGGACAGGCTGGGAGAGTTGGGGGGGTTCAGCCTGGAGAAGAGAAGGCTCCGGGCAGACCTTAGAGCCCCCTCCAGTCCCTAAAGGGGCTCCAGGAGAGCTGGGGAGGGACTCTTGATCAGGGAGGGGAGCCATGGGATGAGGGGGAATGGCTTCAAACTGGAAGAAGGCAGGTTTAGATGAGATATTAGGAAGAAAATGTTGACTGTGAGGGTGGTGATCCCCTGGCACAGGTTGCCCAGAGAAGCTGTGGCTGCCCCATCCCTGGAGGTGTTCAAGGCCATGTTGGACGGGGCTTGGAGCAACCTGGGCTGGTGGGAGGTGTCCCTGTGGGACACAGGGTGGGACTTGATGATCTTTAAGGTCTCTTCCAACACTAACCATTCTGTGACTTTGGACAAATAAACATTCACCTCCTGATGAAGGCTGGCCGGTGCAGGCCCGGCGTGTCTGACAGCAATCCCCCGACTGGCTGATGGGGCGCTGACAGACTCCAGTGGGATTGCTGCCCATCTCTTGTTGGGACCAACACCTGAGCTTAGGTCGCAGGATATCCCACTGGGTTTTATTTTTAAGTTTATAGACATTATCTCCCCACAGCAATCTGGCAAGCAGTTGTACTCTGAACGCCCATGGGCCCTCGGCGTGACGCTGTCTCTGTCAGACCAGGCACAGCCAGCTCCACCGCAGGAGCTCAAGCAGGGCCAGGACGCGGCTGACTGACCGCTCAGGGCGCGCATGGGGTTTGGGAGATTTCGTTCCACGGGTTACACGCAGGCAGAGAGGGCAGCTAAGCAAGCCTGCAGCCAGGCACTCCAGGTTGCCTACTGGTGGACAGCATCTTGCCTCTGTACAAGGCACCAGAGCTCACCTCCCACCTGAGGGAGCCTTCGAACCCCCCAGTCTGAGAGGCACAGGCAGCATCTTTGTGGTTTTCCAAGTTTGGGCTCTAGGCCTTGAGAAACTATCTACCACAGGGGGAAGATTGCTGTCAGAAGGATGGGTCCCAAACAAAGCTGCAGTTGTATTTAATTTGGATGCCAGGAAGTCCTTTCTTCAAGACAGAAGTATTTTTCAGTATCAGAAATGCAGTTGTGATGGACACAAAAATCACGACTGTTTGGCAATCAATGAGTAATCGCAGTAAGCATTTGAAATTAACATAAGTATGTTTTATGAAGTAGTGGTTTGAACTTTTATGATGAGCCACACACTGTCTGAAGGTGACACGGAGTTGAAACTGGGTGTGCCGCCTTACTGAAAATAAAACATTCCGTTCCAGCCAGTGCGACCTGTGCTGCTTGTCAAGCCCAGTAGTGTACGCAAATGGCCATATCCTCCAGATATTTAAATGTGCATGTAATTTAACTTATGCACATAAGCTCTTTGGCTGTAATAGCAATTGTAGTAAACAGCATGATTCACGCCAGTATTTCTAGAAGTGATCCTAAGTCCGGCTAAATTATGATGTTTATTTCCTTACCTTCTTCCGCTACTATAATTAAAGTTTCTCTTTGCATATTTCTACTAGTTCTGTTTCGAGGTTTTAGCTATATACTGCAAGTCTTTCAATAGCAGAAGTTTTATCTGAGTTAAAAAAAAAAAAAAAAAGAGTGGGGAGATAGAGGAGGAAGATCTGGTCTTCCAGAGCCTGGTCTACTTGTGCCATGAACAAGTGTTTTACAGTTCTGAGTGCCTGGCCCCAGAGATTAATATAAAGTTTTAGAACTAATTATTGTATTAAATTCCAAATACATATTTTCTATACAATATTCCATCTTGTCACACCATTTACTAAGCAAAATGAAAATTATTATTTCATCAGAGATGTCTGTCTCTTGACTACCCATGTTTCCGATGACTCTTAGTTTCATATGAAGGCCTGCTTTCGGTTTTACCTTTTCTGAATTTGTATACAGTGAGTGGATATGGCATGACGGGGGGCATGAATCATTGCAATATGGTTTCTGTCCCGCCAGACGAGTGGCAAGAGAACAAACAGGCAAATAAATATTCCTGTGTCAATGCCAATGTTGATGGTTGCCTGGCTACTAATGACTAAAAAGAACCACATGAGCTAAAAGCGGTGGAAGCACAGGTGTAGCAGGTTGGTAAACTGAGACATTAACCACAGCTGGGGGGAAGCCCTGCAGAAGAAACCCCAAAAGTTAAGGAGGGGAAGGAGAGAGAGTTAATTAGGGAAGTGCTGATTCATGAGCCGGTCACCATACCTATCATCATTTTCAGCCCGGTGCTTCATTTATGGAACTGCTTGTTTTCTGTTTTTAGCCTTCTCCCCTGACGGGGAGGACTAATATATACTGTCTTTCTTTCTGAATCATCAGCTTGGTCTATGCAGCAAGTATCTAGCCTTGCAGATGGAACCAAAGCTTTAAGAAAGGGAAAAGAAAATAAGCATCTTCATTAAACTGATCAGAATCTAAAGATTCATTAAGCTAGCTGTCCTCCTGCCGTGCCTCTGCTTAGCACAATGGGCTGCCGTTCAAAACAACCCAATTGAAGATGGGATGCTTAGTGAGCTACAGAAAGGGTAAGCTTGGAATATGAACTATGGCTTTTTCTTATAATTTATTGCAGCTTCCTGACTGATTAGGGAATTTGAAAAGTTACGATCTGCGTAAGGTGTTACAAAGCAGTGAACCAAGATGGGAAAGATACAGTAGAAAGAACTCACTAGCTATCTCTTCCTTGCTCTGCTCCTACCACCCAAAAACCCCCAAACACCACCAGGGTAGGCATAGCCCTACTAATAGATCACCATGCAAGCATTGGATCCAGTGACTGGATGAGCACTACTTTATAAATATCCCGAGTTCTGTATATTGATGTGTTTTGAGGATATTTACCACGTGCTGTAATGAAAAAGAAAAAGGGAGAACAGCTTGAAAAAGAGAGTTGTTTCTCCCACAAGAACTCAAAAGTAACTAGAAAACCAGGAAGAGGTCTGAGAGGCCAAGCAATCCACAGAGCCGTGGCAGGCTTAAAGAATAACTTCCCCAGAGGTGAGAGAGACATCTTGCGTAAGCAAAGCAGCACACGAGGACAGACCTGCTTTAATTACCGTCGACCTGTTGAAAAATCCTTCCTGTCTAAACGCCTTGCTCTACTTTTAAAACAAATTGTTCTTCGCTCTTATCATTAGTTTTGTCATTATCTTCTGCTGACCACAGGCTCTTTCATAGGGAAAAATGACCAGGGGCAGAATTTGGATGGATGTGTGGGATATGCATGGTTGATTCACAGGTTGCTGCCAGTAATAGTGAAAGAATGTGGAAGACCTCTGCACAGAGAAGGTTGAGGCAGGAGGCTGACGGTCCAAGAGCACTCGCACCGCCCAGGAGTACAGGTACAACTTGCCCTGGCCACGTACCATGGAATACACTGAACTAATCTATCTGCATGTGATGGTCGAGATAAACAAAACTGTAGCAGAACCGGTTTCCTGGTGCGTTATATTCCCAGAAAATAAAAAGTTCGAGACAGAAGCTTTTTGATGGAAAGTAAAGTGCTGCTTCACCTTACCATATCCTCTTCAGGACACCACCAAGGATTTTGTTGTTGTTGTTTTGTTTTTAAAACTAAAATCCTTCTCACAAGTTTGGTTGCAGCTAATCAAATGGTTAAAAAGGGTTGGTTTTGAGGGGAAATATAAGGGGAAGGGAATAGGGGTGACATTCACAGAGTTGCATATACCCTGTGTGGCTGCACAGGAAATTTCCTTAAAACTAGGTATTAAAAAAAAGCATCTGAGCCAGCTCAAATCATCTTATAGACTTAAGGAAAATTTAATTTTGCCTATATGACAGGCCTTTGCCAGGGGGAAAAAGGAGATAATGGACTGAGATGGGGTAAGGGAAAGAGGACGAGGTCCCTGCAGAGCAGGTCTGACACTGTGGGAGGGGAACGGAGAGGGAGTCTGAGGAACGGTGCAAGTGGACAGCAGAAGCTGTCACCCATCACACCTCAGACTCACCCAGCAGCGTCACAGCAAGCCTAACTTTCCAGAAGCCAAAGCAGGAAACAGAATTGTGTATCTGTTTCCCCATTTCTGGTCACAGCCCTTTACGTAGAGCCACTCATAGTTTTACAGGGCCTCCTCCCTACCGGAAGCAAACAAACAAACAAAAAAAAAAGCACTAAACAAGAGTTAAATACATAAGTTGTTTTACGTATTGCATCTTGGGGACACTGAGGGTTGTTTTCTGGTATGCTGTATTTAAGACTTCAAAAAGCATAATATGCAAAAGTGCAATATACAATCTTTGAGTATACTTGCCACAGTAATCCACTTATCAGAAAAAAATATCAAATGGATATTGTATGAACTGCTCAATATTTCTCAATTATAAAATTTCATTTTGCAGAATATTCTTGCAAAGTATGGAAGGCAACCTCATTGTGTAAATAGTGCTTGGAAGCCCTTTTGTGAGCAGGACTGATACAAAGCAAGTGTTTTCACCTTGTTCCACTGCTTATAGAATAAAAAGGTCAATTAAGTAAATGTCTTTTGATCTAAAAACATGAGGACTAGCCTTGGAAGTTGATGCAATTCTTCACCAACAAAATTGGTAAACTAATCCTCAAATCCTTCCAGGAAAGCAAAAAGTAGCGTGATTTTAAAAAGGGAGGGGAAAGTGACACAAAGGAACAGGGGGTGGCAGGGAAAGCCATGGACACGCACGAACAGCTCAATCACTGGTGTCAGTTACATGAAGTCACCCAGCGTGCCATTCCGATGAACACGTAAGGCCTAAAGAGACTCTGCCCAAAGTACCTCCGTGGGTTCACAGCTTATACCTGTTCAAGATTCCAGGACTTGGATTGTGTTGGTTTTTCTTTCCTCCCCCCTTCTGGAACTACTGAGTCGGAATGAAAGCTCTGATCTTTGAGACCCTGCAACTAATGTATAACAAAGAACACTGCTTTCCTGCTTGCAGCTAACTACGAGGGAGAGAAGGCTTTGAGCACCTAGCCTGATCTGAAGTTTGTAACTTTAATAAAGACACTTATGAGTGTCTTTAGGCATGAGCCTTTTAGGCATGAGCCTTTCAAAGATCTGAGTGAACAGAGGCAAGAGTGTTCCACTGCAACACTGGCTCACCCGGATTTATTTAATACTAGATTCATATCCATTTTCTACTGCCTTAAGATATAAGTAATTCAGAAGTGGGGAAGATGCTCACGATTAGGTATAAAATTGATCTTGCAGTATTTTTGTAT
This sequence comes from Anarhynchus alexandrinus, assembly GCA_008711295.1. Taxonomy (NCBI): domain Eukaryota; kingdom Metazoa; phylum Chordata; class Aves; order Charadriiformes; family Charadriidae; genus Anarhynchus; species Anarhynchus alexandrinus. The sequence continues at coordinate 225,967 of VUYV01000150.1, forward strand.
ATAAGAAAAATTTCATTTCTTTACAGGATATGGGGTTTACACTGATCTAATGCTGTTTCAGTGAACTTGTCCCTAACACACAGCAATTTAATTGAAAATAAACTCAGTCCTTTAGCGAGTCTGAATGCAGAAGATACACTCCTCTCATGACTCACAAAGCACAACTTGGCTATTATTCACTTAGTCCCCATTAGTAAAAACAGGTGGAAGAGCTGATTTATCTAACTTAAATTCATGAGAAGTCAACTTTTTTTACTAACATGCCTCAAGGCAGCCTACAAGCATCCCATACTATAGAAAACATAGCTGTGAAAACTCTAAATAATTATGGCTTTGCCACACTTCATGATTTCCTGCTATGGACTACTAAGAAAGAGGTGATTACTCACCAAATATTATAGTAGGATTACTCTAATGAAGAAACCAGACGAGCTTTGGTAAAAGTTTTGTTTTAGTCTGTCTAGTTATGTATACGGCAGTACCCATTCCTTGCAGCATGGCTGGCACCAGTAAAACTTCACTCTTTTCAGCTGCAAACAGTTCCTCTGCTAAAGGGCAATACTGTTGCTTAAGCTCCTGCAGGCTTATGAATTTGGCAAATACTGGGGGAAAAAGACCAAACAGCCCGCACAGAGGGCAAGGGAGCAAAGCCGCTGTGCCTCCCCGCCGTGTCACCCCTTCGGCGGCAGCTGAAGGGCATCGGGGGGATGTTTCTGTGCAGGAGAGAGCAGCAACAACCCGAGCGATGAGCCTTTTCTTTTCTCCGGAGAATAAAGAGTCTATGGTCTCGAGTCCAGAATCTACACCGACCCCCCCGTGTCCCTACAGCCCTACTGGAAGCCCACCGACAGGCGTTACAGGCGCGGAGCGGCGGGGGGAGGCTGGACCAGGGCCCCCCGGGACACCCGGTGCCGCCGGTGAAGCTGCCCGGAGCCCGCGGGACACCCCACGGGCGACACTTCGCTAATTACTGCAGGGCGGAGAGAGCCCGGCGCGAGTTATGGCATAAGCCGCCCACTCAGTCTGAAAAGTAATTAGGACAGGCGTTCATTAAGAACTTCCTAACAAGTCTGTTAACTCCACTGCCTTACTCCAGTAAACTTTCTTACAGGTACACGAGGCGTTACTCGAGAGCGACCGAGGGGACGCAGCGAGGAGCGAACCGGAAAGAGCGCGGGGGGGGGGGGGGGGTT
>VUYV01000150.1:227465-290536 GCA_008711295.1 Anarhynchus alexandrinus
GGGAGCCCCGCGGCCGGGCAGACCCCGGCTCCGGCTCGTCCGGGGACCGGCGGAGCCGGTGACCGACTGGCAGCGGAGCCCGGCGCCCCGTGCGGCGGCGGCTGAGCCCGCTCCTCCCCGGCCGCGCTCCGCTGGAGCCGGGCTGGCCGCCCCGAAGGGACCGCTCGCCCCGGGCCCGGTGCCCGCCTCGGGCGGAGAGGGTCCCCCTCCGGCGGGGGACAGCCCGGGTGAGCCGCCTGTCTGCGGCCGGCTTCTGAGGAAAAAGAGCAGGGTCAGCAACTCGGAAATGGGGATGCCACCGAAATCCGAGTTCTTTGCAGTTATCTCTTTTTACATGGTTTCCATTCTGTCTACAGTTTATCCAATTCGGCATCTGCCTGAAAACCCAATTTTGTATCAGGGAATCAAAGATCTGCTGCTCTCTCTCTTGAGGTCAGCTGAATTTTGCTCCTCCCGATTTTGTTTATTCTTGCCCCAGTACTTTCTTCCTTTTTTTTTTTCAGTAATCCTAAAGATATTGGATGAATGTATGAAATTATATGTTAAAGAGAAATAGGTAAAGTGGGAAAGTAGTTTAACTTGCTCCAGTTTCTATTTAGGGTGTAAAAAAATGTTTTAAATTATTTTCATGCTATTAGAAAAAGCACTTGCCTCCCAATTTAAAAAGGCTTAAAAAATTTAAATCTTGCAAGATCAGTGTAAAACTCCAATGCAATGCATATAAAATAGTTTAAATTAATATAAATGAGAGGTAAACTAGTAATTTGCCAACACAGGCCATGTTGATAAGATCTGGCAATTAAAACAGCATTAATGTGACCATCTTGGAAGTTGGCACTGCTTTCACTGGATTTATTGAAAATGGATCTCACTAAAAGGCTACAGCTGTTACTCCAAATAAAGTCCTAGGAGTTTGTAGCCAGGCCAAAGGGTCAGACAGTTAACAGCACCACCAGCAACTATTATCATGGTTATGTGTAAAACACAGATTTGCAGAAGTTTCTGCACAGTACAATAGCAAAGATCTAACACGCAGCGAATTTCTACAGCAAACTGATGAGTCCAAGGGAGCTCTTACAGGCTTCCCCCCATCTTTAGTGTCCTGGCTAGATGACCCGACTCTCTCACAAGTGCCAGGTCGGACTGCGCCTTCCCCTCACTCAGGTAAAGGGTCCTTCATCACAACTGCATTAGGACTCATACCATATTTCTTAAGTGAGCCACTGTAAGTTTTGTCTGCGTACAGTGAATATGCTGCTTTGCAGAAGGCACACATTGATTGCACGGTCTCAGTAGCTTGGGCTGAGCTGGGTAATGACCGGGTAGGAGTGCTCCCTGACCCTGGAATGTAAATTGCAGCTTAGAACATTCCAAAACCTGATGTACCCTCAAAAACACACGTCCCTGCTCTTCTCACCAGTTGGTTAAACATCTTGTCTCCAGTAGCTTTTTGATTGCTATTAGAATTCCTAAATAGCGATGGGTTCATACCGCAGACTTTCTCAGCTGCTCGTGACTGATCAGAAGGTTTGATTTGCTGCATTGTAAAGACAGTAATAACAGGCTAGGAATCTGGAACACGTGCACTCAGAAAAAGGGGCATATAGATGCAGATGTTTGGTTGATATTTATCTTTACTGTTAGAAGAGACTAAATTCAGTGACCTGGTGCACTGGACATGGCACTATCTCTGAGAAAGCATCAAATGCCTAAGAATTTGCATCCAAAGAAGATCAGCATGTTGTGCCTGAAGTACTGAAATGGAAACCAATGAATCCTATCTCTGCATCAAATCTCTCTCTTTGTTTTGCAGAACTTGGCGCTATCTGGCTTCCTGCATCTTCACAGATAAACCAGCCAGGTGTTCCGACAATGGCCACGCTGGAAACAGGCACCGAACCGCAGAGCTTGAGCCGTCCCAAATTTTGTCCCACAATAGTAGAGGTAAGAGGGACCAGAATTTGGATAGCTTTATGGCAGACACATGATAGTATTTATGATATATATGTACACGTACATATTATGTGCCGTATTTCTGTTTGTATCACTCCACTTGCTCAGTCAGTCTTGTCCTTCTCCCCCTCCCCACCTTCAAAAAATATGTGAATATATGAAATTCAATCTTTAGTCTTCTCTTTGGCCACTAGGAAATGGTCTCAGTTTGGAAATTCATTTCCTGCTGGATGTGTGTTGAGGCACTGTTACATAATGAAGAGATGAATCTGGTTTGACTTAGTAAGGACTGGTGCTGCTCTCTGGAAAGGGAAGGTTTATTTTTTGTGACTTTACAGACCTTGTGGCTAAGGGATGGTACAGGTGCCTCAAAGACAGCTTTTGTCCCAGAGAGACACTGAGGCTTATCGGCAAAGCGCGTTAATGATCCTGTATGAAGGGAGAAGTATGCATCAAGTCCTGCCTTTTCCTCCAGGCCGATTCTTGAATTCTGAATCTGACATGTGGTTACATAGTTCTCCTCCTGTTGTTGGTGGCTTTGAATAGTAAACTTCTGTTCTGAGCAGAAAGAAAAATATTTTGTCAGTAATCCTGACAGCCTGTAGCTTTATGGTTGATGAATTCAACTGCAGCAAGTTAGTCGGGCTGGTATCATCCTTTAGTTCTGAAGAGTGCAGTTCTTAAAGAGCCAATGTCTGGCTACTGCAGGGAAGTTTTAGGGGAGGAGAGAGAAAAAGGGATCATGGGTTGATGCCTCCTCCCCCCCCCCCCCCCCCCCCCTATTTATTTGGGGGAGAAAAAAAAGAGATTGAAAATGGCAAAAAGAGGGCATGGGGGCACAGTAGCAATAGTGATGTGAATCTGCTTTGAGACTGCTACCAGTTTACAAGATTTTCAAGTTGGAAAAGTTTGAGAGTAAAGAATGAGAACTTGTTCTCATAAACAAAAGAAGTTCTTCTGCATTTTATGACAGATGAATCGAAAAGTGACCAGACAGGAACTGCAAGTAAGAAGTGCCAGTAGAAGGTTTCCTTACCAAGAAATTCACTGAGCGATAGCAAAAAGGTACAAAAATGGTACACAAACTCGGCATAAGGGCTTTGGATGGCCACGATATGATTGGCCATAGGTGCAGCGTTCCACTGCTGCTGCAGCAAGGTAACAGCCTGGGGCACGGGTTAACTGCAGCTTCATCTTCACGGAAAGAAAATCCCATTGACTCCTGGATACTTAATATGCTTTGCCTGTTCTACTGTGAGATCATGCTGGAAACAAACATTGCAGTTTCAGTGGGAATTAAGTATGTAAGGCCAAACATGGGCAAAATCATCACTGCTTTTCCCAGATAATGCCTTGCCTTTAGATAAAAATCTGTGTGCTTCAGGACAATATTCATTACCTCCTTTTTTGTTGTTCATTGTTTTAAAAAATGAAAACTAGTGCTTTGTAGAAGCTAAAACAATGCTGCGGGGTCTGTACTTTGTGTGTCTGTTTCCTCAACTGATACAGTAGCCACGTGTTGGCATGAAGAATATTGGGGGGAATATTCCCATTGAACGAAAGACAAGGCAGAGGTGAAGCCAAGCTGTTTGTCTCATTTTGCTGTGTTTTGAAAAATAACAAGGTAGTGTATTTAATATTATACTTTTATATTTCCTGTACTTATGTTTTCCTTTTTTCTTTAACATGTTTTAACATCCCTGTAAATGAATCAATTTTTTGCTTCCTTCTTTTATATATCAGTTATTTTGCTTTTAGCCTGAAGTTCCAGTGACTCACATAACTTAAAACTAATAAACAAGAAGTTACCTATTTGAAGAACTGGTTTTAAAGAGTAACAAAAGATGTAGGAAGACACTTTTATGGTCGACCTTGACCAATTCAAAAACAGATGTTGAAAATGTATTGGAAAACTGAAGCCTGAAGTCCATCTATGGCCTGAGGGTCCAATTTCAGCCTTGCATGTACTTGCAAGTATTTGAGCTGTCATTCAGAAATGTTGATCTTTTTTTTTCACCAGCCAAATGATGGTAAAAAAATAATTTAAATGTAAGGTATCCTGACCTACTAATATTTTAGTTTCATTCCAATTATCAAAAAACACTGTAATTCCTGCCTTGTTTAACAGCTACAAATAGCAATTGTCACCTGGTTTAACAATTGTAAACAGGAGATAGAGTTTACCCTGGAGAAGGAAATACCACTTCGATGCAAAGGTAATCCTGATCTGATAAAATCCTTAAAGGGAAGAAAACGTCAATATTTGATTATCCCAACTCTTTGAACATAACAGACAAGATACTCAAAAGATTTTCTGTTAACATTGTGCAAAAAAGGTTTATGTAAGCCTGTGTGTTAAATCAAAGTCACATAGAATTGACTATTCAGGAACAATTATTTCCTGAACAAAGAGAAGCACCAACTCTGCTAACAACTCATTTTGCCACTATACGTTCTAGCTTACTGCTTACTAATTAGCAATGATGAGAAAAGATAATGCATGTAGATAAATGTCTGTGGCTTCTACTATATTGTTTTAAAGTGAATTAGAGAACTAAATTAAACAGAGTACTCCCTATTTGCATGGAACCGTGTAAATATTTCCTATGGAAACCTGAAACCACATGAAACTCGGGCAGTTTCACTTTGAAAGAAACCAGTTCTGTGCATACAAACATACACAAATCCTGGATTAGAGAATATGCCACCAAACGTGCCAGAAGTCTTATCTGATAACGGCAGGAATCTCTCAAGACTGTGTCGTGATTTATTTTCAAGGATTTCAAGAAACTGGTGGTACTTGCTTACAAAAGTTGTATAGATTGATAGAATCTATCTTCAGCACAAAATGAAGTGGTTTTCTGTTTGGGTTTGTGGTGCTTTGGGTTTGATTTTTTTTTTTTTAACTTTTTTTTAACATATTGTGCTTGTAGTGAATCTGAGAATTAAGATAAAATGTAAGCTTGAGAAATCAAATTAATCAAAATTGACATACGAGTTTCTCGTGGCAAACGCTGGGGAAAGCCACAAAATTAAAATCCGAATTTTGAGCACTGAGGTGTTACCAGTGAATAGTTATTGGTTCTTACGTGGTCTTTGTATAAAATATATGCAGAGAAAATTTCTCTCATGACATGAGACTGCCCAAAGAGGTGCAGAGATGCCTCCAAGCGTAGAGGGATGGAGCTCTTTCACGGAAGGTTGGAATGCAGACACTTCTGCGCGACTCCTGCGCACGTTCTTTTTGAGCAGCTCCCAATACAAGCTGGTTAACCAAATTTCGCCATATATCTGCTAAAGCCTGTAATTCAACTAAATCCACGCTTTCCTTGTTGGCATGGGTTCGGGGGGCAGTTGGCTTTACACCTCGCTTTAGATAAAATCTGCTCCGCGGAATGTTTGCTGACCTTTTCCTGCGGGTGGGCCCGACGCGCTGCAGGCCAGGCTCGGGGGCACCCGATCCAACGGCTCTCCGCCATCCGCTGTTTCACCTTTTTTAGCGTTACTCATTTGTAAAGACATCAGTGGGCGTTTCGGAGCAGCACACGGTAGCGTCTCCCGCGTTTCCTCACGGCGTTCCCCGGGCCGGCCCGAGTCTCCGCGAACGCGGGGCCTGGGGCCGCTCAGGCCGACGGCGGCGGGACCCCGAGCGGCTCCTCCGCCACGGGACCCGGGAGCGCNCGGGGCGCGGAGGCGGGCGGCGAGGGACGGACCGCAGCTGTCGGGGCCGGGCCCGGGCCCGCCCCGGCGCCGCTCCGCCTCCCTCACGCTTTGCGCTGCGCCACCCACCGCCGCGGCAAGATGGCGGCGGCGGAGTCCAGTGACAGCGATGAGGAGGATTTGGTGAGCTACGGCACCGCGCTGCAGCCCCTGCAGGAGGGTAAGGGCCCCGCGGGGAGCTCGCCGGCTCCTCCTCGGTACCTCCGTCATGCGCTGCGGCGGGCAGCCCGGCCTGAGGCGCCGGCGTCTCCCGGAGGGCCCGGCCCGGCTCGGCGCTGCTGTGGGCCCCGTTGCGGCCTTCGCCTCGGGAACGCTGTGGCGCGTGGGCCCCGCGCAGACCCGCCTCCCCCTTCTCCGGCCGCCGTGGGGCGCAGGGGCTGCCTCGGCAGCGGGCCCGGGCGGGGGGCCTGGGGACGGCCGGCAGGCTGCCGCCACGGGAAGGTAAAGCGGCCCTCGGGGCGCTGCCGGCGGCTGCCCCGGGTAGTGCCGGCCCCGTGCTGGGGGCGGCTGCGGGCCGTCTGTCCGGCTGCCCTCTCCCCAGCGCTCCGAAGTAGAGTTCAGGCATCGCAGCTCACGCGTGTGCCGTTGTACTGCCGTGAGCGGGCCGCGCTTGTGCTCCGTCTGGAGCAGCTGCGAGTCCTGGGGCTGTGCCGCTTGATTCACAGAAATACTGTCAAAGAAAGTGCAAATGCCAAAAGTCGATATCTTTTGTGTTTTGTTTCAGTTTTGGACACCCGTGATGTGGTGTGAGACAGTTACTGAAGTGATGAAATCCTCAGGCGGTTAACAACTGAAAGTGTTCTTTTACAGGGGAAAAAAAGTGTTCTTGGAACTCGTTGGAATTTAGGATTTCTATTTGAACACTTAATGCTTTTACTTTAGCAGCGTACATCAACAGTGTATACAAATGTTTAAAGTAAGGTGGGAATAAATGTAAACTGCCGATGCTTTCCACTTCAGGGTGGCTACTGTGCGATCCAGTTCTGAACTGCAAGGAAGAAACGGCATCAGGAGCGAGCGGAGAGTCCATTCTTTATGCAACGTTGTGACTTAGTTTCTGATTTATCTGATTGTAGGCGAACGAATTAAAAAGCCGGTTCCTCTTCAAGAACAAACTGTTAAAGATGCAAAGGGACGATACCAGCGTTTCCATGGAGCATTTACTGGTGGTTTCTCTGCTGGTTACTTTAACACTGTTGGCACAAAGGAAGGTTCGATACTTTTCTATCTTCTTGGAAGGGTTGATTGATTACCATAATTTAACGTTAGTGAAAAAAAAAATTAAATGTCATTAAGCATTTTTTTACTTACTATTCATTATACTGTAAATAGTTAAAACAGTATTGTTGCAGTTATTTCCTCTTGAGTTTTTGGACTGCAGTTTTATAGATGTTCCCTTGATGTATCCTTAAGATGTAAGGTTGAAACCTTCAAGGTGTAAGATTTGAATTGTTTTCAGATATTATGTTGCAGTTTACAGTACCTTACTTAGATATTTACTTTCTTTAAAGGATGGACTCCTTCAGCTTTTGTATCATCACGGCAGAAGAGAGCAGACAGAACCATTCTTGGACCAGAAGACTTCATGGATGAAGAGGTAAATTTATAAAGGAATACAAGTCTTTCGGAGTAGTTGCTGTGACAGCAGGTATTTCCAGCAATGAAATCTTCTAAAGAACTTAAAAAGCGAAAATGGAAGTAAATTTAAAATTGCTTCTTGTACACACTATTATACCTCTAGGTCCTATAGGATGTTTCATAGATTCACTTAGGAAGCTCCTGTAATCTCAATATTAAAAAAAAAAAAAAACCAACAAAACAGGACTCAACCCTTTCACTTTCTCTGTCAGAAAATAGAAATACTTTTGAAGCTGTTTAAAATATGACCATTCAACTTACTGAAAAAGCAACTGTATAAATGTCTTGAAACATTTAGCCAATATAAGGGTCATATCCCATTTTCTTTCCTTTACTGTTACAGTAAGTAAGCATTTGATGGAAACATATTTTTAACCTAAATTTTTCCATTTTGTCTATATTTTCCAGGATCTTAGTGAATTTGGGATAGCACCAAAAGATATTACAACCACAGATGATTTTGCATCCAAAGCTAAAGACAGAATAAAAGAGAAAGCTAGACAGATTGCAGGAGTCATTGCTGCCATTCCAGGAACCACCGCATTTGATGATTTAATAGGACCATCAAAGTAAGTAAATTTAAATAGAGTTAACTAAACAATTCCTTTCACTTAGAAGTGTTGTATTGGTTAGAAAAGTAGCATTTGACCACAGTAATCCGTGGAAGAGACTGGAAGATCTGCAGTGTTACACTTTCTAAGTGGCCTCCGCTTTTGTTTTGTATGTGCAGACTTCTATCAGGTAAACATTTACAAACTGGGATGTAGTGTAGATGCAAATGTTGATGCATTCAGATTTGCTTTTAAAGTGGGGTATAAAACCATAATTTCGAATGGGATATGTGTATATTATTTCTTAAGAAAAATTAAAATTGTTGCTTGAGGTAATTTTTTTTCCCTTTTTTTTTCTTTCTTCTTAGAATAACAGTTGGGGTTGAACTGTTACGAAAAATGGGCTGGAAAGAAGGACAAGGAATTGGACCACGAGTCAAAAGAAAGCCACGCAGGCAGAAACCTGGTATGTTCAGTTCCTGAACTCATTAGTAGAAAGTTCACCTTCATGGACTGATTAGAAAGTTCATTTTAAAGCCTCCATTTTTTTTTTTTTGGTCTGTTTCTTTAGTCTTAGAAAAATTTAATAAAGAATTGTAATTTAATATGATACCGTTATGTCTCTTACAGACCCTGCAGTGAAAGTATATGGTTGTGCGTTACCACCTGGACTGTCCGAGGGTTCTGAGGTATTAAAGTTGTTTGTTGACTTATGTGAGAATGTGTGATAACACATTAAAAAACACTTCTTTCATGTCTTTGAACAGTATTTTAACATGCAGTTTGAAGTTTTGTTAAAAGTATTCATAAATATTTACTGTGCTTATTGTGAAGAAGGTTTTACTGTAACAAGATTTATTCTTTTTCTACTTAAGCAGGTGTAGTTCATACATATTTTCATATATAATTTAGGAAATGTAAACTTGCGTAGTCTCATGTTGACTAAATGTCGTAAAAGGTCAACATACAATACTTTTAATCGTATTTGCTCTTACATACTTTTATTTTGTACAAGGATGAAGAGGATGAATACCAGCCAGAGAATGTGACATTTGCACCAAAAGATGTAATGCCTGTAGATTTGACTCCAAAAGAGAATGTCCATGGACTTGGCTATAAGGGTTTGGACCCCTCACAAGCTTTGTTTGGTGTATCTGGAAGAGAACACCTAAATCTTTTCACAGGTGGTTCTGAAGACACAAGCAATTTACTTGGTGATCTGAGACACAGTAAAGGAAGAAAACTAGGTATTACAGGTCAGGTAAGGACATTTTTTCATGCATTTTATTGTTAGTGCAGTAAAATCTAAATTTTGATTATTTTTTTTTCTTCTGTGGAAGGCACCTGGTCATTGTAGGGTTATTATAAGAAATCTTAAGTGTGGTTTGAGAACAGGATTATTTTTTTTTGCTTAATATGAAAATGTGGGCAAGTCCCTAGATCTCTGAAATGCCTTCACTTACCGACATTGTTAAAGAGGACTATAAAATACCTCACTCTGAATAGTTGGGTGGAGAAAATTTTTGTGTTACTTTGATTAAAGAAAGTTGATGTTCAATATGGCTTTAGTTGACATTTTTTGTGTCAGTTTTACTGAATCCTTTCACAGAATCACAGAATTTTCAGAGTTGGAAGGGACCTCTAGAGATCATCTAGTCCAACTCCCCTGCTAAAGCAGGATTGCCTAGAGCACATTACTCAGGACTGCATCCAGGCGGGTCTTGAAAATCTCCAGAGAAGGGGACTCCACAACCTCCCTGGGCAGCCTGTTCCAGTGCTCTGTCACCCTAACTGTAAAGAAGTTTTTCCGTGTGTTGGAACGGAACTTCCTATGTTCCAACTTATGCCCATTGCCCCTCGTCCTGTCATTGGGAACCACTGAAAAGAGTCTGGCTCCATACTCCTTCAACCCACCCTTTAGATATTTATAAGCAGTAATAAGGTCTCCCCTCAGCCTTCTCTTCTCTAGGCTAAAGAGTCGCAGCTCTCTCAGCCTTTCCTCATAAGGGAGATGCTCCAATCCCTCAATCATCTTGGTTGCCCTTCGCTGGACTCTCTCCAGCAGTTCCCTGTCCCTCTTGAACTGGGGAGCCCAGAACTGGACACAGTATTCCAGTTGTGGCCTCACCAGTGCCGAGTAGAGGGGGAGAATGACCTCCCTCGACCTACTGGACACACTCTTCCCTATGCAGCCCAGGATTCCATTGGCCTTTTTGGCGACAAGGGCACATTGCGGGCTCATTGACAATTTGTTATCTACCAGGACTCCCAAATCCTTCTCCTCAGAGCTACTTCCCAGCAGGTCCACCCCTAACCTATACTGGTGCCCAGCATTCTTCCTCCCCAGGTGCAGGACCCTGCACTTGCTTTTGTTGAACCTCATTAGGTTCTTCTCTGCCCAGCTCTCCAGCCTGTCCAGGTCACGCTGGATGGCAGCACGGCCCTCTGGAGAGTCAGCCACCCCTCCCAGTTTGGTATCATCAGCGAACTTGCTGAGGATACACTCTGTCCCCTCATCCAGGTCATTAATGAATATATTAAACAAAATTGGACCAAGTATCGACCCCTGGGGGACACCACTGGTTACAGGCCTCCAACTAGACTTCGTGCCACTGATTACAACCCTCTGAGCCCTGTCACACAGCCAGCTCTCAATCCACCTCACTGTCACCTCATCTAACCCACACTTCCTCAGCTTCCTAATGAGGATGTTATGGGAGACAGTGTCAAAAGCCTTGCTAAAGTCAAGGTAGATGACATCCACGGCTCTCCCCTCATCCAGCCAACCAGTTACATCATCATAGAAGGCCATCAAATTGGTCAAACATGATTTACCCTTGGTAAACCCGTGTTGACCACTTCCAATAACTCCCTGTTCCTCAATGTGTTTGGAGAGGACATCCAGAATGAGTCGCTCCATTACTTTCCCAGGGACCGATGTGAGACTAACCGGTCTGTAGTTTCCCGGGTCCTCCTTCTTGCCCTTTTTGAAGATTGGAGAGATGTCGGCCTTTCTCCAGTCCTCAGGCACCTCTCCTGTTACCCATGATCTTTCAAAGATGATGGAGAGTGGAGTAGCAATAACATCAAGTAATTTCAGTAATGTTGAATCTGTCAGCTCGAGAGGTTTTGCTTTCGTCTGCAGTATCTGTAGTTCTTATGTAGAAGCACTGTCAATTTATGTTCTGGGAATTATGCTCATTTAATTTTCATGCCAACTTACGTTTTTTCCTTTTGAGAACTTAACCTGCTCTTAGTCGGACTGCAAATGTTACCTTGTGGAATTAGGCTGCTGTCCTCATCTTGTACAGACCAAACTCACTGTCCCTCCCTGCCAAGGGAGTGAACTATCTTTGGTTTTTGTGTTTGGTGGGTTGGGTTTTTTTTTCACTAGTTGGGAGCACTTTTTTTTTGTGAAGCTCTATGTTTTTCCCAGCATATATATGTTTACTGGACATCTTGTATAATACAGATGGATAGATATACCTGTAGGTGTGTTCTGACACATGACTTAAAAGTATTGTTTTTGCACTCTTGAATTCTCATCATTTTTATTTAAAATACATTTTAGGCTTTTGGTGTGGGAGCTTTAGAGGAGGAAGACGATGATATTTATGCAACTGAAACACTCTCAAAGTATGATACGGTTCTAAAAGATGAGGAACCGGGAGACGGCTTGTATGGCTGGACAGCACCTAAGCAGTATAAATCCAAAAAAAGTAAGAACTGTAGTAGTTCTATCTAAAGAGCTAGTGTAATTTGTATTTGAGGAAAAAAAATGACATAAGTGTAGTCTCTATTTGCCAAATATTTTAATTTTCAATGGACTGTTATCTTCTAGACCTGATATCTGAAACTTCATCTTCCTTCTATATTGAAGTGTCCAAATCTGGAAAAAATTTCCAAAGTCCCCCACAAATCCCAATGTAGATTAAATTCTCAAATTGTATTTTTAAAAGGACAGTATGTGCTGCTTTGTGAGATACAGCATTCAGTTCCACTGAAGGAAACAAATGATCGTGAATCATGACTACAAAATATGACCCAATACTTGCAAAGATAATTTTTTTTTATGTATTTGTTTATATTTTCAAATAACATTTGTAAATTTTATCTTGATGCACCTTTATTTTCAGTGCAGCTTTTAAGTGCCTGAAGTACCGTAGTGATTTGTAGAGTACCCTTTGATGTTAGTTGTACACAATTAATGGCACTCGTGACGTTAGCTATGCACAGTAGTGGTACTGTTGCCTCACCATTAGCTGTGTTCGTCTTAAGCAATCTCTCTGGTAGTAGTTTTTTAGCTGTATAATACTAATCCAGATTCAGAACCCTTAAATTTAAATGAAAGGCATTGAAGACAAAGAACTACAATTATGCTCCATAAATTGTATTGCAGAATGGAAAATATGCGGAAAAAAATGCTTTTTGCCAAACATATACGTTTTAAATATTGACCAGTTCTGTGGTTATTTTGTAGGGTCTGAAAGAGAAGTTAAATATATAGGCAAAATCTTGGATGGTTTTTCCTTGGCATCAAAATCATCAACTCCAAGCAAGGTAAGCAGATACTGATATTTTTGTATTAAGAATAACATCAGCAAATTGACATGTGAGCTGTATGGACTTCACTGTTGCTCGGTGTTTTTGATGTTCTTAGAAATAAAAGTTCTGGCCAGTGATAAAGACTGCCGAATGAGCAAAACTATAGCCTTGGAGGCTATAGTTCAACAAACCTAAAATTTGTCAGACTACTGGATGAATTTAAACTTCGTGTGTGTACTGGCTTCAAGCAAGTGCCTTCCACACTGTGCACTATCATTTGGCATAAAGTTGGACTAATGGTTTGATTTAACTTTGAAATAAAAAAAAGCGCACATCTTTTGCTTCTGGGTCTTCCTGATGTACTACTAAATTTTCTATAAAATCAGGCCCCATGCTTCATCCAGTTCACTGTTTTGGTAACAAGTTAATTTGTTAGCCCTGTTCTCAAGTTTGCATCATTTATGCCATATATATTTGCATAAATTATAATGAAAACCAGAATTGTGTGACATGGTCCTTTTTCTGATGAAGAAAAAGGAAGAACATTTGTGTCATATATAAAACTTCATCGCATAGGAGGCATAGGGATCACCTTTGAAGTAACAGCTTGAATGAAGGATGTAAGGGAAGAGGACTTTGAAAGACATTAAAATGTAGTAAGCACAGAAGTACTCAACAGTCCAATTCATTGATTAAATCATGTGACTTCTGTTTTTAAAAATGTAGTTATTAAACAATACCAAGAGCATTTTCTAAAACAAAATTAGTGCGTATTAAGACTCTAGTTAGTTCTGCTGCAGCTCAATGTGCATGTTTTTCTATTTTTCATAATCCTTATATAGTAACAGTATAACAATTTGTTCCCAAAATTTGTGTTACGATACCACTTGCTGACTGGGTCTAAAAGAATCAGTAGCTTGTAATATCCGTTTCTACTGCGAAGATGTAAATTGAGGAATTTTTTGATTGAGGTGACTTTTTTCTGAAACACATTTGTAAGTGTTAAATACAAAGTTGTATCTCTCTCGGTGCATTTTTTTTTTTTTTTGTTATCCCCCTGCCAAGATTTATCCACCGCCTGACCTGCCACGAAATTACAGACCAGTCCATTACTTTCGACCTGTAATAGCAGCTGGGAATGAAAACTACTGTTTGCAGAAGGCATTAGAGGAATCGACTGGACAACTTAAGAGTGATATGACACAACAAAGCAGGCATGCTTTGACTGCGTCTCAGAGGAGGGAACAACTAGGAGAGGCTGGTCTGAAAGGTATTGGTATATGTGACCACACCTTTGCTTGTGTTTCAGATTTACAGTAAAATTTTGTTCTAGCCTTGAACGCTATTTTCTGATATAAAAATACTAAATCTAGTTGGATTAGCTAGAATACCGTGTCATTGTTTGGTTTCATCTCACAGATAAATTGTTGACATACCTGCCTGTATTTTCATTTACTTAAATCTTTTAAAGAAGAAAAGTTTGTGTGGGATTGTGTTTTGTTGTGTTGGGTTTTTTGGGGTTTTTTGGTGTCTTTTTGGTAGCCTTATTATGAATTCGCTATATAGTAGGCTGTGAGGTTGGTTTTTTTTCCCCTGTAAAAATGAGGTTTCACTGAAATGCATGCATATTCACTAAAAAGGTAATTTGTAAATGTGGTTCGCATTTGTATCTACAATAGTAAAGTTTACAAAGTAATATGAAAATACGCGGTAAAAAGCATAAAAGATGCAATAGTGGCCAATTTTTTATCTGCTCTCTCTGCCATTATACTGTTTATTGATGTGTAAGAGCATTTTGTCTGAATGTATGTGTGTAGTGGTAGCCTCTTTTTCCTGCGCTAAAGTGGCAGAAATAGTTGTATTACTTTTTCATTTCTATTTACCTCTTACTGCTTTTTTTGGCTTTAGGTCCAGCTCCTTCTGTTTTGGAGTATCTGTCTGAGAAAGACAGAGAAAGACTCAAAGAAGTGAAGCAAGCATCTGAACAACAAATGAAGGCAAGAATGTTGCCTCATCAGTCACGAAATAGCAGATTCCAGCCAGCGCCCCCGGATGATGCTTCTAACAAATGGCAAATGCTGTTGGGGGGGCAGTTAGCAAATGCTGGTTCTAGTGACTTCAAACCATTTGCAAGAAATCCAGAAAAACAAAAAAGATATGAAAGTTTTGTGAAAAGTCTTAAACAAGGAGAAAAAGGTAACTGAAGAGATTAACCCTGACATTTAAATTTTTCTCTGAAAAAGTATGTCTCGATTTTTTTTTTTTCCTTTCTTTCCCCCTCCCCCCTTTTTTGTCTTATTGCGTTCTATGTTCACTATGAGTTCTCTTCGTGAATTCTGCAGCATTTCTCCCTCTGCTGCTTCTTAGCACCAATTTTAAATTTTTACTGATATTTAATTATGTTGACTTCAGGAAAACTGCTCAGTAAGTTTAAGTGTCAGCAAGGTTTGATTTTAGGCATTACATTTCATACTTTTATGCTGTAGCAGAAGTGAAGTTCTCCACTAAATTGCCTGTATTTCTAGGTTTCCCATCTTTTATTTGGCAAAGTAGACTTCAGCTTTGGCTAATATCATGAACTATGCATTGAATAAGCATTTTCATGTAGTTTGTTTCTGTTTGAGGAGTAGAACTGGCAGATCCTATAAAGACAGAATGATCACTGGGTCACAGCAGAACAGCAGTTTTTTTGCGTTTTCCCACACAAGACAGGAAAAATCAAAAGAAAGCCCATACCCTGCACTTTCAGAGGAGATAGGGACCCTAAAGCAAACGAAGTAGTTCACACTTGTCAAAGCTTGTATTACATCTCCTTTGGATGCTCAAGCTGCCACTTCTTCACAGAAGTATTTGTGGCTGTAAAATCATAGCATAGCGTAGCTCTTACTCACCCCCCCCCAAAACCTCTTTATCTGTTCTTTTCATGCTTTGTCAGGTAGGAAACCTGGGTTTGTTATTTTAGAATTTTTTTAAATAATACTTTTCATTATATGAAAAAAGGTTTCCTGGTCAGTAGCATCGACAGACTACTTGAGCTTTGAATCCATAGTTCTTCCGTTCAGGACTGGGGTTTTCCCTGTGTAAAATTGAGCATCCTCTTATGACTGTAAGTGCCACCTTAGTCATAACAATGAAAACAGAAATATTTAAATAACTTGAATGATTAAGATTCTGTTTGTAAGAGCATTTGCTTAGCTGGTATTATTGCCTATTCTTTCTGGGAGCAAATTGCTTTAAACAGGGCCTGTATCATTCACGAAAACCTGTGTCCAAATTCTGTATCTCTCAGATACAGATACCACTTTATATACCAGAACGCCCCTCGAAGTTACCAAAGCCTGGCCAGGCTTACTCACTGGTTAACTTTTTTTTTTTCCCCCTGTGTTTTAGTTACTTGATAAAGCTTTGGATTATACTGTTTGTTTTAAACACCTACTAAATACATTAAGTATTTTGAACATTTCGTAGAGGGCAGTGAGTAAGGAGTCAGCATTACAAGTAAAAATGTTTAAAATATCTCTTTTGCATTTGGAAAATGCTATTGTTCTTGCTGTCTCGCAAAATTACCTCTGCTTATCAAGGAATAGCACGGTTGAGATTAATACTATCTTTAAACGCTCATTAAATACTTGCAAGGATGTTTGCTTATTATTTTGGATTTTTGCTTGAAAAGTGTCAGACCTAAGTCAGCTGTAATCTCTGCTAAGCATTTCTCTCCTTATTTTATAGTAGATACGTTGGAGCGTTATTTAGACCCAGGTATGACAGAGTGGGAGCGAGGAAGAGAACAAGAGGAGTTCTTCCGTGCAGCCATGTTCTACAAATCCTCAAATTCAACGCTCTCATCCAGGTTTACCCGGGCCAAATACGAAGATGATGTTGACAAAGTCGAAGTTCCTCGGGACCAAGAGGTATATGCTGTTTACAGTCTTTTAGTACATTGGAGCTGCAGTTGCTGCCTTAACCCTGACTTTCAAAGTTTTTTTTCTTTAAAACTCATTTGTAGATATAATGTCAGTGTTTTGTTGCCCTTCTGTGTAGCAAACTTGTGAAAACACTCACTGCATGCAAAGCAGCGATTTGTTAATTCACACTAAAATATTTATGTTTCTGTCCTGTTCTTAGTCTTAAAACAGTAATAGTCAATTTAGTAAGTTGCTCCTTATTTAGCAGCTATAAATGTTTGGCTTTTTCAGAATGATCTTGATGATAAGGAAACTGCTGTGAAAATGAAGATGTTTGGCAAACTCACAAGAGACAAGTTTGAATGGCATCCTGAAAAGCTGTTGTGTAAAAGATTTAATGTTCCTGATCCATATCCTGAGTAAGATGATTGATACTGATATTTTTAACACTTCTTGAAAATTCTGAGTATTTCATACGCTTGTGGAAAATCTGGCTTGATGTTTTCTCTTTGTGTCCTAATAGATGTAACTGCCTAATGTTTTTATTTACCTGTTTAAACGTGGTGACCTCTGACAAAATAGTATGCATTTTAAGGACTACTGTAGGTGTTTCAGGTTGTGGTAGATAATTTGAGGCCTTTTCTATGTTGAAAACAATAATCAACAAACATTTTTATTTCCCTCTAGTTCTTCCACTGTTGGGTTACCAAAAGTGAAACGAGACAAGTATTCTGTGTTTAATTTCTTAACTCTGCCTGAGCCCACCACATCTGTAACTCAAGCAACAAATGAAAAAATCCAACAAAATAACAGTCTCAACAGTAAGTTTGTTGTTACTTTGTGAATTTAGCTATGAATGAGATAATAGTAGAGAAAAAGTATACCTTTGTCATGGAGAACTTATCCACCTGATTTTTTTTTCTTTTAATTAAAAGAAAAATCAAATTGAAAATAAATTCAGTGACATAGAAACTGAAGTCAGTGGTATTATGCTAATTTCTTTCACCTAGAAGACCTTTATAGGTCAGATACTCATTAGAAAGATGTAAAAAATGTCAAACTATACTGAAGAAGCAGAGTAATTTAAAATCAGGTAGCCAAGAAATGCAGGGTAGTTTGGCATGCAACTGATCTGAATGTTTGGGACTTTTTCAGAACCAAAGAAACCTTCAAGATGGGATGTGTCAGATAAAGAGAAGGAGAAAAAAGATTCTATCAGTGAATTCATTAGTCTTGCTAGGTCAAAAGCTGATGTTCAGCAGCAGCCAGCAGTGCCTGCAACAGAAGAAAGTGGAACTGGGCCGAGTGAACCTCCTCCCGCTGAGGTGAGTTCACAGCAGTGTTCGAACTTACAGAGCAATAGCTGTAAACCTGCACAACCCTGAAATAAGGTTGGGTAACACATGAATTGATTTAATACAGATCAGTTTGCAGAAGAGCCAACTCAGGATAAGCAATAGACGTGAGATTGTACTTTGAAGAATTTTGAGGTTATAACTCTGAGATGTAAAACATTTACAGCGTACGAGGACAGCAAGTATGACTATACCCGAAGTAGCAGCTTAAGAGAAGATAAAATGTAGCTCAGCAGTCTGGGAGTTAAATTCAGGCCTTTACACGCACTTTGCTTACAGGCACTTAATGTATTGTTTTCTGCTTTGAATGGAGGAGGGTGCATACTTTGGGGAGAAAGGTGATATTTTCCTTTTGCTTAAATGTAGTATAACTGAAGTTTGAATTAATGAATTAGAATAGATCTTGGGATCTACTTTCAACTGTCTGTGTAGCACAAATTGCACTACCCTTCACAGGACATTGACTTAGTTTAGCAGCATTTCAGAGTTTTACTATTTTGGACTAGCAGTTCCTAAGACTATATTTTACAGCTATTGTGATATTGAGTGTTTTGTAAACCCAAGTCAGCATGCTTGAAGTTGTTACTTATCAGAGAGAGATTGCTAGTTTCTTTAGTGTTAAATACAGTTTGTTATGATGCTGTTTTGCAGGTATCTAATGAAGATAAGGATCAGGAAGAAGAAAGCAGACCATCCATGGACTTATTTAAGGCCATCTTTGTGAGTTCCTCAGATGAAAAATCATCTTCCTCTGAAGAAGAGAGTGATGAAGAACAGCAACCAACTACCTCGGTAACAGATTCAGAAACCACCAAGCAAGTTGATCTACCAGACAGTTCTTCATCTAATGTACAAGGTAGTACTTAATGGGTATTCATTTTTATAAATACCTTGTAAAAGCTTCATTTATGAATTGAATACTCCAGGACTGCTGGGACAGTGCTATGCTCTTGTGCAGATTATCTGACATCGGTGGAGCTGGGTGTGTAAAAAATGTGAATAATACAGCACTGAATAAGGCCTTCCATGTTACAGTGTTGTTTACGCTGTCATGTTTATGTTTACAGTGTTATTTATGTTGTGTCTTGCATAGATTTTACAAGCAAAGTGAGCTATGGAATAATGCTTGTTAAACAATGAGGGGGAAAACCCACCTAATGTTAGGGCTTACTTCACTGAGAAATACAGCGAATATTTTATACTTATGATAAAATGTAAGATAGTTTGATAAATTATGACTGCCTTGTGATGGATATTTGACAAATTCAGAAATAAGTAACTTGGATTTCTTTGATAATTAAATTCATGCTCTAAATACGGACATTCCAGTAAAATACAATGTTGGAATGATTTTACTAAGACATCAGAAAGTTGCATTTTATTTGTATTCTAGTAAAAGTTGCCAGAATACTTCCACAAGAGAGGGAGAAGACCAATCTTTTACTCTATTTCTTAGTAAAGTTTAATAAGTGAGCTGTAAAAAGTTTCCATATCTTTAGGATGCCATTAAATTAACAAAATGTACAGTATACTTAGCTTACAATGTAAATACTTTGTCCACTTACTGTCACAGTTGGTACTGTTAACATCTAACTTTTAGTGTTTATTAACTTTCTAGAACTTGTGGAGTCTTTTTTGCCTTCTACGTAATGGAAAAGTAGTACTGTGTTACTAAATAAAAGCAAACACAGGCACTGTTATTAATTTAATTAGTGATTGTATAGTGTAAAAGGTCCATTTTGATTTAAAAAAAAACCCAGACCCAAACAACAGCGTGTTGACATGTTTCAGAATGTCGGCTATCCAGTTGGCCAAAGCAGTCCACAGAGATACAGGATGCTATCAATTTGCTTGCTTGGAGGACGTTTTTGGAGAGCGCCTTTTTTAACTTTCTTCAGCACTTCTTGGAAAACATGTTACCTTATTTTCCTTTCAAATAAAGATTTTTTGGGGTTTTTTTCCATAGAGAATGTGGCTCCTACGACTGATCCTGGTGTTCCTTTGTTGCCTACTTCAAAGCAGGAACCGGATGCAGCAGAGGAATTTGGACCAAAGTTGCCTCCAGCTTTTTCTTCTGGTAGGTTCTGTAGACTTCTAGCGTGTAAATTCTACACATTGAAGTTGTATGTAAGATACAAGATATTTCTCCTTAAAAAACATTTGTGAGTAGGTACGTCCCCTCTTAAATGCCTGTGTTACGTCACACTGGCACCAACAAGTGCGTTGTTCCCATGCTGGGATCGATTAGCCGGAGCCTCTTTGCCTGTGTACCAATTTTGTTGTAGCTCTATAGAGGCAATGATAAAAAAAACATAGTGAAAATACAGGACCAGCCTTGCAATTTCTTCTAATAACAGATTGCAAAGGCATTTAATTACAGTAGGAAGGTTGCAGCTAGGAGTTGTAGACATTTCATTTCCATTTGAAAGCTTAGATTTTTTTTAAACTATCCTATTAGATGAAAAGTATTACAGAATTTAATAATAAAATTACCTTTTTTTTTTTTTGTCGTGTTTTTTTTTTGTTTCTGCATTTTCTTTGCACTTTAGGCCCCACTTGGCAACAAGAACCAGTGGTGCCAGCAAGTTTTCCTGGGCCTAGCAGGAAAGAAAAACACAGAAAGAACAGAGAGAAACACAAGAATAAGAGAGAACACAAACACAAAAAGGAAAAGGTATTTAATTATTTTATTTTATTTTTATTTTTATTTTTTATTTAATTTTTATTTAATTTAAAGGTTTATTTTTTCTGTGATCTGCCAGTCAAAATTTTTTATTATTTGTGCTGGGTTGTAGAAAATAGATATACTGGGACTAGAACTTAAGCAACTGAGTTTCTCAGGTGTCTTGAAACAGAAGAGAAAATTATCCAACTAGGGTGCTGCTTTTTCCATATATACAATGTGACTACAGGTACAATATTGTGTGTAGTTTAATGTTGTATGCTGAAGATGTCAGACATATTCTGAGAACTGCATATAATTCATGGCTTGTATACAAATAATAATAATGAAATTTCTATTTGGGGCGGGGGGTGAGTGCTTGGGCTGAAATAGATGATTTTGGTATATATTTTTTAGCTCAGTCCAAGTAGTGGAAAAGAGTCATTATGAAGTGTTCTGTTTCAGTTCATCTTGGAGTCTACAATGAAATCTACTTTTTGCTGTTGTTGCCTTTCAGAAAAAAACCCAAGTCTTCTGCAATGAAATAAGGGACTATTTCTCTTCTTTTTACAGAAAAAGAAACATAAGAAACAGAAAAACAAAGGAAAACACAAGAATAAAAAACTAGAAAAAGACAGCAGCTCAGACACTGCAGACAGCAGTGACAGCCTTAGTGATACAGATACCACAGGCTTGTCACCCAAAGAACTTCTGAGAAGGTAAATGGAAAGTTTACTTAAACACTTGCAAATTTTGCAGTGAACCTATTTGGAGCAAATATCGATTGTCTGGTCTCTTTATGAATACAAAATACTGCTCAGGTTTTTTTAATAAAGTGAGGAAAGATTACCGATATTATACATCTTAAGCTAGAGGGCAATTAATTTTAGGATAGAAGCCCCTTAGGATAAAGGGCACTAAATACACAACTCTGCTAGTTAATGGAGGTTATAGTTAAAGATGCCTGATATTTTTGGAAGGTATTTTGAATGGGAATTAAAAATTGAACAAGTGTAGGTGGTGATTCATATTTCCGTTACTTTGTCTACTTCTCTTTACTTGGGAGACATCAGAAGCAAAGTTGTCTGCTTCAGGATGTTTGGGTCTGCTTCGGTTTGTTGATCGTGAAAGATCGATTCAAATAGATCCATTGTGTGGCATTGATGCTTAAGCTAACGCTGTGCTTGGGCAAGAAGCAGTGAAGCAAGCAGAACAATACGTGAGTCACGTACATGTCTGCTGAATCTAGACTGTGCTGTTTCATTTTTATAAACTAGAGACTTGAGCATAGTGCCAACAGAAATGCGAAAATCAAAAAATAACAATACACAGTTTCATTTTGCTCACACGCTTGAAGTACAAACAAAAGTCTCTAGTTCAGATCATGGTCAACTTTAAGTGCATCGCATGCAGAGCAGTCACTGCGTTGGCTTCTGGTTAGTGTCTCTGATTAGCTGAAGGAGGGGTCTCAACATATTTGTTGAAATGCCACATCCAGTTGGCCTAACGGCAGAGTGGTTGGGGTTCAGGTATTTAGTGGGGTGGAGATGTGCCCGTGGAAAGGCTGGCATTCCAACGGACCCTTTGGAACTGAGCAGCAGTTATGTATTGGTGTCTTCTTAGGGAAAAAACAAACTACTCTTTTGATTTCTAAATAGCTAAAATATGTGTATGTGTGCACGCATTTTGCACAAGTGGTTATTTTGGAAGTCTTTGCATTTGCACATCTCTATATCATTGAGAAAATGTTTTTATCTCGCATAACTCAGATCTCTCTCTTACACTAAGGTTTAAGAAACTGCTCAAGTAATTAAATGGTCTTAATGTTGCACGTTACTATTCAGTCTGACCGCTTTCTTTTTCTTTCCCTCTTTTAGATTAAAACAACTTCAGTATTGAAGAGGCAGCTTGCTTTCTTCAGTGCGGTGTGGCTTTTGATCTCAAATTTTTGATCTCCTCCATGATGGTAGATCAGTCGTGTGCTTTGAAGCACTGTAGATACTGTATTCATATTGAATTTGTTTGAAAGTAAATGTACATATGTTTATTTTGTGATGCTTCCTATGTTCAAAATGTATGGATTATGTAATGTTGAAAAGACTCCTGTCTGGGCAGCATAATCTGAAATACTGCAGGCTCCGTTTTAATTAATGTGAAACAAGATATTTTAATAAACTTAAGTAGTAAAAATAATTTTTGCATGGTAAGTCATTGCCTAGGACCTCTAAATGCTGGAGAGTAAATTTCAGTCTGAATGAAGTTAGGAAGTTAAAAACTAAAGCAATGTAAAACTTCCTGGGTGCAACGATTTTTAATCGTTTTTAATTTTAAGTCCAATGCGAATTCTCGATTGCAGTTTTGCAGTACTTGGCTGTGCTTGGAGTTGGCTTTACATCTCCAAATTGCATATGGCATTTACCACAGCAGATCTACGCCAATAAACTCTCACTTTGACACAGATTATTGAGGCTAATGTACTACACGATTAGTGCTGTAATTACAACCTGCCTTATTCTACGTAGTTACGATGAAAACTGTGTATACCACTTTTCGTTTCGTGCAGTACCTTTAAAAACCACTTGTTATCTTGTAGAATCATTTTAATACAAACTGCGGGGTGGCACTGAAGGGCGTTCCGCAGGTGGGGCTGCCCCTCGGCGGGCGCGGGGACCACGGGAGCGTTCCCTTTGCCAACGAGCGCCTCCGGCCGACCGCCGCTCGCTGCGGTGGCGGGCGGTGCTCGGAGCGGGAGCGCCGTGACAGCCCTCGCGCGGGTTTGGATCCGAAGTCACGGCGGAGACGTGAGTGGGGGAAGGAGAAACGACACGCTGGGCCCCGCCGCCGCCCCGGCCCGCCGCGGCATCNTCCGCGGGGGTAGCAGCGCTCCGGCGCTTCGTCTGCGGTGAACGCTGCCGGCAGCGGGTTTTGTTGGCTCTGCTCGCGCGAACGCGCGCTGGGCCGTCCTGAGGAGACTCCTAAATGACCGAGGAAAAGCCTTTTCAAAACATCGTTGACAAAATTTGTAACGGTCTTGGCTAAAACGTGCGGTCTGTGAGGTTATGTGCTGCCCTGGGATGGGCCAGAGTCGAGGAAACGTGCGTCTGAAGGGACTGGAGAGGCACTTAATGAGATTTAAAGATAAATGGTGCTTTTCATGACAGGAAGGAGAATTGGGGAACGAACCCAAACTTCCTTCCCTCTAGAAAAATAAACATAAAATTCACATCCGTCGAGCCGTCTTTCTGGGCCCGGCCCGGCCCGGAGACCCCGCGCCCGGCGCGTCCCAGGCAGAGGGCGTCAACTCCGCCCGCACCACGGGAACTCGAATTGTCATTCTCCTCCCGTCCTTGCTTCCATACTCCCCCTCGTGGACAAAGCCGTCAGAAGTAATTTGAAGGAAAAATATTCCTAACCTTTGCTCTGTTCCTTTACAGATCCATTTTAAAATTCTGAGAGGACACAGCGACACTGTGAGCTCCTGCCATTTTTGCTTTGAAGACAGAAAAATGCTTTCATGCTCTTATGATAGAACAGTGAAGCTCTGGGTATGTTACGAACGCAACAACATCAAATTAAAAAAATTCTTAGAGCTGAAATCAAACAAGGAATGTTTTACAGGCACGGTGATTGACTGAATCATCAAAGAGCCTTCTGAAGATATTTTACTGAAGTTTAAAAATAGCAGCTGTAGATGTTTTTGCAGTCATAGATGAATAGTAAAACTCCTGTTTCATACTTTGAACATATTCTGTGACGTTAAAGGGTGACCCTTGTAAGCACGTGTAGCATACACTGAATCAGAGCTCTGGTTTGTTAATATTTTAAAACTGTAAGTTGATACACAAAGCTTAGTCTTTTTTCTCCTGAAAGTTCCTTTTTCTGACTTGTTTATGTTTATGGCTGTTTGTGGAGGGCACGTAGAAGTTAGGGATCACACAGTTGATACCAGCACAGCCGTGGTGTTTTCATACTTGGTGCTTGCTTTTTCCTTTTATTTAAATCGTGCCTTGCACCCTTTATTTTCTTGCTCCTCCAAGTTTTGTGTAGTTAGCTGGGCTTTCCCTAAAATTCCAGCCACTCTGGGGTGGGCAATGGCGGGATCTGAACTAGGGAAGTGTACAGATCCTGGGTGATCAAATCCAAATTTAGTCTAAAGATAGCCTGCGGACAGACAGTTACGTGAGCCCTTGGATGTCATGCAAGCAAATGACAATGCAGCTGTGCGAAACAGACTGCGGGCATTGAGATCTGGCATATATTAATCATGACTTGATTCAAGAATTGGTAATGAGTTATAGTAATGCCTTAATATGATATGAGTACAGATGAAATAATTTTATAAAGGATCTAAAGTGATGGCTAATTACCAATGCAGTACTAGGTTTCTGCCATAATCCAAACCTTTTTTCAAATGTGCTGAAAAAGCCAAAAAGCCCAGCAGTGTTAGAAGTCCAGCCAATTTTCAGGTTAGCACCATTATGTTATCCAGGAGCTCTGGACAGATGGCCAGATCCAAGAAATCAGGAAGTATAGAATGAAAAAACTCCTGTGTTTTCATGATCAGTTCCAAAGTAAAGAAACACGTGGAGATTGTAAGCAAATGCTGTAGATAGGAGGAAAAAAAAAAAGTACCTCAGAGTGTTAGTCATGACATTTACAGTTTAATAACTGCCAGATTGACAGTTCCAAATGTTCCTGCTTTGTCTGAACTCAGACCTGGAACTTGTATTTTTGTGTCTTCTGTGAAATGTTATTCAGCTCTCACATGTAAGTAAACTGAAACCAAGACCTGAAAAGAAGAAGATAATCCATTAATTGTTTTTAAGCACAGTAGATCCATGAATGTTCTTTTTGCTGGAAAGGCTATAATCTGCCACTTGCCTGAAGTGTGGAAGGGTTAATCTGTCTAAGAAATTTTATCTTTATAATTTTTATGTAAGAAAGATTCATTCAACACTTACTGAGCAATACTTATTTTCCAGAATCTATCTGAAAGTATTTGCCTGAGTATTGGGAATTTTCTGATAGCAATGTATAGGCAAGATTACGTTCATTTATTTTGATAAGATTAATTTTGTCTGCACAAGCCTAATTTCCTCCTCTGCCAGACCAGCTGAAGCAGTTGGAATTCAGGAGAGCACGGAGGACTAGGTCGCGTGGGGCTAGGCCAGCCCTGACAATTTCACTTTGGGGTTCTCTTTTTTTTTTTCCTTTGAAACAGTAGATAGCAAATGATTGAGTGTACTGAGAAAGCGTTTGAAGTCCCTCTTGAGAACAGACAGTATCTCACTGACAGTCCACACATCTTTTGGAAAACAAAGATTAATAGGGCGCACAGCAGACAAAGACTAGATAAGTCTAGAAGGGCGGTTGTGACTGCAAGGCTTTTTTTGACTCAGAAAAATAGAAGAAGAACATATGGAAACTTTGATCTGGATATTTTTTTTTTCCCTCAGTCTTAGAGACATTCCTAATGATTCTAGTGTCAGTTGTTGGGCTGCACATTCAGAAAGTAAGTGAAAAAGTGTAAAATAAATTTACTTTCACTCCATTTTTTTCTGTTACCGAGAGCCGCCAAGTAGGCAGGACAGCTCCTTCAAGTGAAAGCCCTTGTCAGGAAGAGCTCTAGGTCTGAGACTTGCCAGCTGATGTTAGAAAGGGGCGGGGGGTAGTCAGGGATGCAAGATTTTATTCTCATATTGAAGACAAATGAAAGAACACATACACCACGAATGGAGTTTATGTTGCCTGCTTCCAGACTGATTCTGAAACCTCTCGGTACTTATGCAAACAAAAATCTGACTGAAATAATTGGGTTAATCATGGAAATAGAAGATTATTTTCCTAGATGAAGGTATGATGACTGATCCTGTGATACTTTGATGTGTGAGTTACTCTGCAGTCCTCCTGGGGTTTTTTGTTTTGATGTTTACAGTCAGGCACCGTGATCCATTTGTAAAACTTGATTCATATTTTTATTTGTGTTACTAAAGAACTTAAAGGCTTTACTCATGGGATAGGACTCTGCTATGCTTTGAACGTTATACACATATGACAAAAAGATAGTTCCTTCCTAAAATCACTTAAAACTCTGCATAACAGACTAAGTAGATAGAAGATGATGGAGAAATATAACGGCCTCAAGTTGCGCCAGGGGAGGTTTCAATGGATATTAGGAAAAATTTCTTCACCGAAAGGGTTGTCAAGCATTGGAATAGGCTGCCCGGGGCAGCGGTGGAGTCACCATCCCTGGAGGTACTTAAAAGATGGGCAGACGTGGTGCTGAGGGACATGTTTTAGTGGTGGACTTGGCAGTGCTGGGTTAACGGTTGGACTGGATGATGTCAAGGGTCTTTTCCAACCTAAATGGTTCTATGATAAATGAAGCAGTAATGCAGTGTGGGTCACCATCTCAGCACTTTAACGATCTGCTGTTGTAGGAATCACAAAATGGACATTTAAGTAGGATTTTGTGTTACAAGAGAGATTTCCAGTTATTTATAGGTGACTCCTTCAAAATGTGAAGGACAGCAAAGGGGAACTCATAAATTTTGAAAATGTAACAACTAAGTGACAAAGGCTGGCATCAAAGGTAGGGCGGAAGGGAGATGACGTCTGGGATGAATCACAAAGAGCTTTGTAGTTGAGGACAAGAGGCTGGTATTTGTGGCTGAGAATGAGGGATCAATGAAGGAACAAACAGAGGGAATGACGTAATGTGGACTGTGAAGGGAAGAGCATTGAACATGGATAGAAGCAGGGGAGAACGCATTTGTGAAGAAAATGATGTTGCAGTAACTGATACAGGGGCGGCAGGCCTTGACAGTATGAGTTTTAGCTATGTGAATGAAAATGGAAAGCCATATATTAATTTATGAAGAAAGACTTTCCAGGTTTTATGTATGAACGTGGATGTGAGAGTCTAAGGAGAACTCTTTTCAAGAAATTTCTGGTGAAAACTATTGTGATGGGAAGGAGATAAATAGAAGCCTGGGTGCAATAGATGAAGAACTCTGTTTCAAGTCAGTCTTGAAATGAATAGAAGGAATAGAGAGTCTGAGATTGTAAAAGTAACTAAAGACTAACTTTGCTGATTTCACAAGTTTTGTTTTTTCTTATTTTGTGATGCTTTGTATTTTTTTTTACAATTTAGCAAAGCACTTCCTAATCAAACTCATTTGGATTTATTCAAGGATGTTGAGAAAGATTTTCCTATTCAAGTTTTTGAAGAAGAACACACTGCCCCAATTTCTGAGTGCAACTTGACTCCTGATGACAGAAGGTGACCATTTTCTATCTTAATTTATTAAAAAAAAAAGTGGTGGTTTGTGTGATTTCAAGGTTCAATTTCAGTGCATGTGGAAACACTTAGTACAGAATTTAGGACAAATAAATTGCTTTTTCAGTCTTTCCTGTGGTTTCCTAACTTGTACTACATCAAAGACAAAGTTATTTTGCTTACTTTTGTGCTCCATGGGAAGTCATTCTGTAATAATTTTGTCTTACATCTGCCTTCCTCCATACACTCCTCCTACTTCTTTCCATCCTTGCACTTTCATTTATGCTGTCCATACTCTGCTGGCAGACTGTTTACTGCCAGACTCCTCCATCCACATGAACTACCATAAGTCTCACCTTGTTCTCACCTACAATTTGTACAGGAGCTCTTAAATCTTTTCTGGTTTGCATATGGTGTCTGCTGAATTAAACAGGAACCTCTTTATTGTCTAAATTGCATGTTGGAATAGTCTGATAGATTATGGCCTCCTTCAGGGCAAAGGTCTTGTCTAATACTGTTCTTGAGTTATATGGTGCCGTAAGTCTATCTCTGACCTATGTTCTGAAAGGGGTATATAAATATACATCACTTGTATAAAAGAACAACATTGGATTAGCCAAGGTTCGGGGGTTCATCTGTCAGTGAGATTTATACCTTCATAAAAGTTCTCTTCTGTCTGTATTGTTTATTAATATTCTATAGCCTGTCCATTAAGCCTGTCTTGTCAGTTAAAGAAGAAATACATCGTAAGCCAGTGTCAATCTGCGGACACAATAATTAAAACAGCTGCAGCATATATTAACATTCAGTTAAGTAGGTCATGCAGTGCCTCCAGGGATGCTGTTTCTGGCATATTTTATCATTAAGTCATAGTTTAAATACATTTTTATCAGATTGTAGAGTTGACAGATTAGGTTTTTGATCACTGAATAGCACACATGCTATGCTGTCTACGGCAGTTCTGTATATTCTTGAAAATTGCTAAACAGCAAGTAAAATGCCATTGCATATGGCCCTGGAAACCACTCTCCAATCAAAAATGCTGCCGGTTCATAAACTTCCTGTGGTCTTTTGCATTACGTGTTTCTGTTCAGGAGCAGAGATTGTGTTGGTTGCAGAAGTATACACATATGGGGAAAATAAAAAGATTTTAATAATATAATTGTATTTTTAGTTGTTAGGATGTTAATGCATCGAGTTTCTTAGGTAAAATGCATTAAAGCGACAGTTTATGAACTTTATCAGAATAAAAAGTCACAATGCTACTAAAAATTTTTGTCACATCCAGTGACATTCATTATAAATATTATTTTAGATATTCGGGAATATTTTAGTAAAACTATGTGAGGGGAAAAAATTTTGACCTCCCATTTCATGGAAACCTGCCAGTTTTAGTAAACTTACTGAATAGCTTTGTTGTCTAATGTGGCTTTGTGTTTGTGCAGAGCAGTGTTTGTGGTAGAGGGTTACCCAGCAACGTAACCACTGAAAATCCGAAAAACCCTACTGACAAGAACACTTCACATTCATTAAAGACATCATAATGGCTGTAAAATTATTCTAACGTTAGAAATAATTAATTATCTTGTAATGGATAAAATGAAATTGAGTTGACTGCTTGCACTGGAAATTACATACATGACATTTTTGTTATTAGTTCCTATGTGAAATATAAATAATCCTTTTTTCAACTAAGCTATGCAGTACTTTTTGCTGTAGCCCCTAAAAATCTATTTTAAATTAGTGGTTGTGAGGCTGTCAAATCATTGTCAGAATTAAATGTTGTCATTTATTCTTTAAATACCTTCTTTTAAGTGAAAACATTGATTGCTGTTTTCATTCACATCATTTTTAGAGTGGTAACATCATCATACGATAACACTGTCAAGGCTTGGGATATGGAAACAGGAAAAATGCTTGTACGTATCCCTTTGAATGCATCTTGCAGAAGGTACAACTGTAAAATTCAGATTTTTTTGCTTTGTTATTGATAAATAAGGAAACAAAACATTCTTTGTTAGAGCAACACAATGTAGTTAGGGTGGGTAGGCTTGATTTTTTGTCCTACTTTTGGTACTGATAATTGCTTGATCTTGGGCAAGTCTCTTGATGAGCAGGTCTCAGTTATTTCAGATACAAACGGGTATGATAATAATAACCTGTCTCAGAAGATACATTTAAGATTGATTAAATTGACATTTTAGGATTTGAACAGGGTGCCTTTGTCTAATTTTAAGTTTATTGCTAATGCAGAAATAGAAAAATTGGATATAAAGACATCTATCAGCTTTCACCAAAACAAAGTAATATCAAAAGCCATCTTTCTGAACCTGTTACAGGTTATAGAAAGTCTGCTGTAAAACTCTCTCTAACCCTCAAGCATGTTTCTAAAACGTTTCATTTTCTCTTTAGTGGACAGTAGAACATGAAGGCATTGTAACTTCATGTAATATTTCTTGTGATGGTAGATATGTGGTATCTGGTTCAGACAAAGAAAATACCATATATATTTTTGATGCAGTAAGTGCAACAGTAGTGTCACATATCCAAGGTAAGACTTATCACTTTTACATCTTGTTTATGCAACTCTTATTTTTTTTAATTTCTTATTAAAAAATGAGAAAATTAATTAATTCAGTTCAGTTCAAATATCCTTATTTGAGAAAGGCAAAAGAAAGTTATCTGTAGGACATTAAACCCAGTATTTTTCAGAATAGGTTTATAAAAAGGAGATAATGGGCCAAAATTAGACCAACAGTGATTCTTTTTTGAAGCATACTTTCCTTTTGAAGGTAATTGCACTAGTGAGACCTCAGTCCCACGAGGCTTCCACTGGGGGCTGCAGGTCAGGGAGTTTGCCATTCCTGCAGAATCAGCTTCTAAATACATGAGCAGTCTTACAAATGTTAAATTAGCATATGGTTAACGTGCTCCCGTGAATCAAAGTCTGATGGTAAAATCATTTGCGTTAAAAAATAAGAAGTGCAGCAAATGGATTGAAATAGCTTCATTAGAACGGTCTCTGTTAGGTGACGCTACCAGGACATATTTTGTCTACATTATTTTGGTTGAGCTATTTGTGTTCTTAAGGTATAATTACCTGCTAAAGTGCTCCCTCAGAGTCCGAGCAGTTGGCTGTCACTGGCACCATGGGGCCACGCTTCCAGACTTCTTTTCAGGAATGGAGCAGAGAAATAAGTTACTACAGGGCAGCACGTGAATTTTCGTGAACTGTGTGCTGAGCGCCTGGGCACAGCTTCGTATTCCCTACTGCCTGCAGTGACGTTCGCGGAGAGGTCGGTGAGGAGGTGTCCTAGCCAGCGAAACAGCAATTTGGAAGTGACAGTGTTTTGGAAACAGATTGGTGCATAGGTGTTACGGGTAGTTCTGCCTTTCAGACCTGCGTTCTGAGATCCAGATGTAATTATTCAGAATAACTAATAGTCTCACTTGATGGTTTTTGTATAGGTCATCACAAAAGTACAATCACAAGATGTTGTTTTCACCCTGATAACCAAAGAGTGACTTCAGTATCATACGATAAGACCATAAAGCTCTGGGATATGACAACACGATCCACCTCAATGACAATTAATGAGTAAGAAACAATACTACAGTTAATTATGCATGGAATTATTTGCATCTTTTGCAATTACCAGTGAAATTTATGCTAAGATTTGTACTAGAGAAAATGAACAATTATTGTTGAATGAAATAAAGTAATACGCAAGCAAATGACATATATAGAAACCGTGAATAAAATGCTCTACTTAAGCTTCCTGCTGTAAATAATTGAAAAATCGTATTTTGATGATTGTAAGCATTTCTACTGCTATTTTTTTAGAGCTTCTAGGTTCTTGGGTATATATAGAGGCAGAAGATAGCATATGCAATATGGTACTGCAGTGTAAACTTCACGTTCTAATTTCTACTAATTAGGAAAAATGTGTAATCATTGATGATGAGGAGATAAAATATTATTTAGAATAGTGAAGTCTTTAAAAACATTATGGAGTGAAGCAAAAATAATACAGAGGAAAAGGAGAAGATATATCTAGATGTTGGGAACTGATAATCATGAGTTCTGATAGAATATTTTGTAATCACTAGGCTTTGCGCTGCAGCCAGATCACTTTAGCCCTTCATAAAATCCACGGGCCTCAGGGCAACAACAGGATGGTGCGCTCTGCTCCAAGTGAGCGCCAGTGAAGACCTCACAGGTTTCCAAACAATCTGTTCCGTTGCCTCACTGTGTTGATCATTGTAAAGGTTTTCCTAGGGTGGACTATTTTGGCTGCAGCTTAAGCTCACGTGTTTCTGTTTAGATCCACTGCAGACATGGAGATCAGATTATTCCCTTGTTTTCTTCTATGTTTTTATATATATGCAAGAACTTCTATTATATCTGCCGAGTCATCTTTTCAGTAGATTAAACCATCCTTATTAATTTAATATTTAATCGTTATTTCCTATTTTATTGATCATTCTTGGTGTTCATCTCGGAGATCTTTCCAATTGGCCCACATTTTTCTTGAATTATATGGCCCCATAATGTAAACAGTATTCCCTCTAACTGGAAAAGAATATAAATTAATTATTATTACATGCTTCTCTGTGGATGTGTGTGTGGATGTTCACACATCCTGGGATGAGATTTACTCTTTTGACAGCATGATGGTGAAGAGGAGTCAATATGCCTTGCATCCTTTTTTTGCAGAACTGTGATTTAGTCCATTGTTCCCACCCCTTATCTGTGCAGCTGATTATTTATGTTAGTACAGAATGTCAGACTTGACAAAATTGACCTGATCAGGCAGCACACAGATAATTGATTAAACACTATAAGACTCCTACAAATTGCCGTGACGACACATTCTGTCCTATAGAGACTGTTATAACCCTTTTATTTTCTTGATAATTTCTTCAATTTGTGAAGATAATTTTGAATTTGAATCTTCTGCCTTGTATAACTGCAGACTCTTTGGCTTCATTTCATATCTGTACTCTAGCTCATTATCTACATTGTTAATGGAAGTATGAAATAGGACTGGATTCAGGACAGATGCTCTGAACCACAACTCAATCTGTACTTCCATTTTCTCAGTGAACCAATTGTGGCCACTCTCTGAGTACAGCGGTGTCTTTTCCAGATAATTTTTCCTTATATGCTTTTGGAGAAGGTCGTGCCCAGTGCCAGAAGCCTCACTCAGTACGCTCTCCTGAGCCTTCATGTGCTAAACTCTTACATCTCTCACTGAAGTCAGTAATACAGTAAAAACATTATGTCAATTTAGGATATTGTTATCATTTTAAGAAGGAAGTATGCAATGATGGAGATGTCAAATCAACTGTTAAAAATATCAATGGCTTTAAATAAACTCAACCAATTTAGCTCTGAATTCTTAAAACAATAATCAGAGAGAGAGTCTGCCTTTAAACACTGTAATAAAATTGTCTTTGAGGAATTAGGAATTACTTTGGATGGGAAATTCAGTCTGGAACATTGTAATGTTTCTTTTAAATTGCAGTGATTACAGCATTGTTTCCTGTAAGAGATGCTCGTAATCCTTTCCCCACTGTAGGTTTCAGGAAGCACCGGAGTCCTCACCCAGTTCTGGAACGTCCAGGCTTCTTTTCTCATGGGTATCACTGCTTCCAAAATTGGACTTTGATATAGAATTGTTTAATCTTTTCCTCTAAATGTTTGATTTGAAATTTACATGCTGAGATAGATGCATGTCATTTATTTAATGAAAAATTGGTGGCTTTTTTGGTAACTTGCTTTTAGTAAAATGTGGTTGTGTTTTAGCTGCTGAACAGTTTCTCGTTAAGCTGTGTTCAACAAAAAAAATAGCTAGTCACTTGTCACTTAACAGCTAGGGTTCAATCCTGCAAAATGACCTAATCCGATAAGGGATTTAAGGCCCTGCTGGCTGTGAGGTTGTAAGCGGCTCCAGAGACGTTACAGAACTATTCATAGAATCATAGAATGGTTTAGGTTGGAAAGGACCTTGAAGATCATCGAGTTCCAACCCCCCTGCCATAGGCAGGGACACCTCCCACTAGACCNCTGTGAGGTTGTAAGCGGCTCCAGAGACGTTACAGAACTATTCATATGGTTAAAATTTGGAATATGCTTACGGTGCTTTACTGGATGGATACAAGGTGCTCAATGTAGCAGGAGGCTCTTTGAGAGATTTGTAATGGTTACAAAAGCTCGCTCTTCCTGTGTTTTTTGTCTGTGTTTCAGGGGACACAGCAATGCTATCTCAGATTGCTGCTTTACCTCTGATGGTCATTACTTGTGCACAGCATCCTGGGACAAAAGCTTAAAAATATGGGACATAAAGACAGGAGAATTTCAGTGTCATGAACCCGTTTCCTTGAGCCAAGGACATGAGGGTTCTGTTAGTTCCTGCCTTTTTAGCCAAGATGGTGAGTTATCTTAATATTAGTGCATGATGTATCTCAGTACCTATGTATGGGACGTCTCTATGGGATGAACCACAAGTGACCACTCCAATCTTGTAGGTAATTAATTCATCATTTCCAAGATAACATGTTTAATTATGAGAAAATGATGTCCATGTAAATAAGTAAATTGAAGTTGATGGTCTGTGTTCTGTCTTAACGAGGCAACTGGAACACTTGCTTAATTGATATACCCATCAAGAGATATAATAAAAAAATCATAATGGAGTAAAAGCACAATACGGTGTTAGAAGATTAACTTAGCACTTGTGGTTATTCTCCTAACATTAGTTCATTGAAAAAACCTGTTCAGTAAATACTGTACTGATCTGTAATACTTAGGAAAATGCGTATGTCTTTGTTAGTACACCCAAAAGTAATGTTACTTCACAGCCCAAACAACATGTGCTAGTAATGTAGTTGTGGAAAACTTCATGTCTGTTCTCAGCTATACTGATGGAGCACGTAAATTACCATGTTCAAAGTAGATGATACTTGTGAGTTATAGCAAGACAATTTGGCACCTGGCACTTGACGTCTCCTTGATGCTTGGATAAATAGGAGGAGAATAGGAGGAAGAAACAGACTCTCCAGTTTACCTGTATCTGGGGGTAGTGGGGAGCTGTTTCTTACTGCCCTAGTCTCATTACTTTCACTAGATCATAGACAACTGCGAGTGCCCCCACAACGTGAAATTAGTGTTGCTGCAAACTGCTACTGCACTGAAACACCTTCTCTTCTCTTCTCTTCTCTTCTCTTCTCTTCTCTTCTCTTCTCTTCTCTTCTCTTCTCTTCTCTGGGATGGACTAATATGAATTTCTGTACATAGTGATCTAATTGGCTGTTTTCTTTTGCAACTTCACATCTGAATGCTCCAGTAAAGATGACTCCTGAACTGCCGACAGCGGGTCAGTCTGCAGTCATACCCACACAGTGCCTGCTGAGTTAGGCAACTCAAATAAATAAACAAGTAAATAGCAACT
The DNA here is from genome assembly GCA_008711295.1 of Anarhynchus alexandrinus. Classification (NCBI taxonomy): domain Eukaryota; kingdom Metazoa; phylum Chordata; class Aves; order Charadriiformes; family Charadriidae; genus Anarhynchus; species Anarhynchus alexandrinus. The sequence goes on from VUYV01000150.1 coordinate 262,528, forward strand.
CTGTGGGGAAGAATGTACCTGTGGCTTGAAGACATGCAAATGCAGATAGGCCTATGAATATTGGAATCTGAAAGCATGCTTTCCACACCAAACTCTTTTTTGGGTTTATTCACAGTTGACCTAACAATTCTAAAATATTCCCTGTATTTTAATTTTTAAACAAGGCACTTCCTTAATTTTCTAAGTCAACAAAATTTTCATGTGTGTTTTTTTCCACTCAGTTGTGTGTTCGCTAAATTTATGTATTAATATTTAAAAAATTAGGAACATTAACAACAAGTAGCTGAAAGGAACTTCTGCTTTCTTGTTAAGGCATGATTAATAGCTCATTATTATAATTTTTTTTATAAAGTCTGACTCACTGTTAGAAGGGGCCTCTTTTATCAGTCTGTATGACAAAGCAAAGATAAAATAATAGTATTCTGATTTTATATTTCAGCATCACTTGTTGTGTCTGGCGGATATGACAAAACTATAGCTATATGGGATACAGAGGCAGGCTATAAAAAGCTAAGCTTAAAGGTACCGAGCTCTCATTTGGTCGCTAGTTTGATGAGAAGGTGTAAAATGTATTGCTGGTTTAAAAGCATTGTATATTTCATTATCTGACAAATACCCTTGCTCATTCCTTTTTAGATACAGGCAGGAATATATCCTGGATTTGTGCCATTTAATTTCCTAGAACAGTATGTTCTTATACAATTAGCTACGAAGATACTACCTTTGTCAAGTCAGTTGTTAATAAGCTATTACATTTCTCTTTTTATGCATCTCATTTAAGGATTATAGTGAATGGAGTTTTGTACCTATATTTTAGGAGAGAGTTTCTTCCAGCAAGTAACAAGAGCCTGGATAGTGCACATACTCATTTTGAAATGCCACACTCTTGCATATCTGCACATTTACGTGCTTGCTTATGTCCACAGAAAACAGTACATTTAAAAGGGAAGCATTATTAAACAAGTAAATATCGGTGTTGAGGCTGTCAAGCTTAGCTCAGTTCCTAGGTTACATCATTTACATTACTGCTTATAGTGACGGGGAAGTGGTCCACCATGTTACAGTACTTTTTAGGATGAACAATTCTGTAAATGAGTTATTTACATCCATATCCACGGTAATACTACCCAAAATTTGATGCAGTAATTCATTCCTGCCTAAAATAAAAAAACAGTCCAACTCTCGTTAGGTATTTTTTGTGCCATCATGACTTTATTTTTTGCAAACATACCATATTTTATTACGATACCTTTCATTTGTTTCTTATTTTAGTGGAAACAATCCACAAGATTTGAACTAATGATCAGACATGTGGGTCAAGAAAAGGATTAACAGTATTCATAAAGCTATGTGCATGCATTTTGCAAATACTAATTTCACAGAAGTTAAGCAATCTCAGAGTTCAGATTTGCAACCTTGGCTCTTTCCTGTCTTATGAAAATATGATTTTAATGGACTTTGTTTTTTCACTTACTGCATACGCTATTCAAGGCTTAGTTAAAACATTCATGAACAAACCCACTTGGAAGATCTCAAAAAAGACCACTTTCCTTCAAAACCTTGGGCTTAAAAATAGCTTTCAACTGCTGTCGCGTTCAAGATAGCACCTTCACGTAGGAGAGCTCATAAGCCTGTGCCTCACACCCGTTACCTTAAATTAAGCTTACCTACCCTCCGGAATTGGAACGGTACTGATTAAACCTTTTGAGCAGTAACAGTACATTCTCCACCGGCATCGGGCCTTTACGTAATACAGCTACTGCAGATTCCCTGGTTCACAGCAATCACTGTAAGTAACTCAGTTTCCCATAGAAAAGAAGGCATCTGTTTAAATCTTTGTAGCTATGGAGAATTCCAGTTTAGTATCCGTGCCGTGGTGTAATTATATTCTGGGCTCATGACTAAATTTAAAAACACGTTTTAAAGAGTCTGCTATAAACCCCACGTTTTATGTATGCATGTTTGACGAGTACTCTGTGCTGGAAAAATATATGTTCATCTTTTTATTGTGTTTCTCAGGTGTGGCATTTGTCTATCAAAATGACACCATGCCTTCCTAAACTCTAGGAATTTTATCTGTTAATACCATTCAATACTGTTTGAATAACCTCCCTAGCCGGAATAAATCATTTTAGATTTTAACCTGTTCCTATTCTCGTGCCAACTCAATGCTGTTGGCCTCAGCCCAGCTGTGCTGCTGTTGTCAGAAGGAGGATATCCCATACAGCTGCTTGACTTGGCTCTCAGAATTGCCTTCCTTCCCTTAAAATGGGGGGAAGCTGCCGTCTCTTCCCACAGCTCTTCCCTCCGTTATCACGTGATAAATAGCCACAAGGTTTTTTTAGGTAATAAGTATTAGAAGTCAAATCTCTCTTTACAATTCTTTATTAAACTATTTTACAAAAACACCTGTGCTTAAATGGAGCTTAAACCTGTAACTGCGTAGCTGTCATTCTTCTGAGCGCTACAGCTGGTGGTCTGGTTGCCAGAGATCCTAACAGCCACTGTCTTCAGGTATATGTAGGAAAGTATGGGCTTCGCAGTGACATTTTTTTTCTTGACCGGACATGAGGCAGTCTAGATAAGAATTTTTTTCTCTGCATTTCAAAATGGATTTATGGTACAAATAGTTATTTTATTATAATAAAAATAATAAAGTTTTTTTCCTTGTGTTATAGTTAAATTTTGCTTTACTGTAGGGTCATTGGGACTGGGTAACAGATGTTGCGATCAGCAAAAACAAGAAATGGATTCTTTCAGCCTCAAAGGTAATCACTAATTCCTGATGTGGTTTTAGGAGTTAGCTTATAAATGGATGTGAAGATTTCATCTCTTGTTTTCAGCTTTTTTGGATGAAATTTAACAACGGTGAAGTTGTTCATAAAAGTGCTAAGTTGTAATCAGTATTTACCTCAAGTAATTATAGAAAATCTTTAAAAGAATTTGATAAGTATGTTTATTTTTGGTTATTTTAAAATGTGCAGGCAGTTTTAAGATTGCTAAAGATTGTTTCCAAAGACATGATATTTAAATGTGAGAGAGTTTAGCGCTCATACTGAGAGGGTTCATCTGATGAGATGAGATTTCATCCTTATGGAAATGATGTAAATCACTCTTTTGCAATATGCAAATACCTCAAAATAATTGCATCTTTTTTTTCAGGATTCTACTTTGAGATTGTGGAATATTGAAAAGATGGATCATATTGCTTCAGTGACAGAAAGCAGAAAAGCAAGTGGCTCAAAAATTGCTCAGGTTCTATCGCTTTGTTTTTTAACCACACCTCATACTTTATTCAGAAAGAAAATTTGAATGTTAAAGGAAAGCTGTCAGATTTCCAGGCTGAAAACACAAACTGATTGTGTTTATTCTCTATTTGCAAAGATTGTCAAATCCCTTTTTGGGAGTGGGATGTAGTAATAACAGTTCTTTTTTTAAACTGATTTCGGTAGGGACACCAGTTTTCATATACAGGTGCATTTTTGGTTTTAGAAAACAGCCACATATGTGTACTTTTAAAAATAACCGTATTTTGGTTTTCTACAACGGATGCTTCTGCAGAGTAATTGGCCACTTATATAGGAGTATTACTAAACCAAGGCAGGTAATATTCATGTGCTCCTGGACATAAATCAGCTTATTCTGAGGAGTGTCTTTTTATAGCTGGGACTGCATGTATTGTGTCTTCTAAAACATGAATTATAAATAGATATTAGAAAATAAGAACATTAACAAGCTTAATGCCATTGAAACATACTTTTTGTTACTGTCCCTCAGTTGGTTTTGGTAGTGGATTTGAAAGATCTTGTGTGTATTTTTCTCCATGTCAATAACCATTAAGTGAAACTGCATGAAAAAGAACTAACTTTTAAAATTATTTCTATAATATTTTAATGAGATTTTCTTGTTGAATAGTAGGTATTCAAAAGCAGCGTACAGCTTTTTAAGCTTTTAAGTAAGTTTTATAAATGTGGCAGCAGTGACAATGTGTACGTTCCTAAAAGTAACAATTAACAGAAATTTGAGAAGAAAATTGGTACAGGAAAAGATTTTTTTGGTGCATTTTAGCAATACTTAAAAGCATACCAAACAATTAGAAAAATGTCTCAAATTTTTTGTAAATAGTTTCACAAGTAGTGAACTGGGAATCAATGTTACTTGACTCTGATAGAAGTGGCTTGAACTTCATGAGTATGTGTGTAGTCAGCAGAAAAACTTCTCTGTACTGACTGCAGTGGGTTAATAGTTAATCTAAAATTATTGTTATGTGTCAATTTTCCTTATTTTTATTTATTTTTTCTTTCTACATTTCTCCTTTAGTCAGATAATGGTCATGTAAAAAAAAGGGAAACAAAAAAAGCCCCAAACCACCTAGTGATTATCACCAAGACAGAACAGCTAAAAGCTGGATATCCATCAAGCCTCCCAAAAAGCAAAGTATGATACGGTATTACTTGAAAAAAATAAAATCAGATTTTACATAAAATATAGTTTTATTCAGGAAAAAACCTCCAAACCATTCATCACAGGAATGAATTTTGAGCAGCACTCTCTGAGTCAAGTTTAGGACAGCTACACGCACTCAGGCCGAGATACGTGTATCTCTGTGTGTGTATAGAGCTGTACCTTCACGAGTGAAATACCGCAGAGGATTAACTGAAATGCCATTTTTTGTTGTATTTACACCAGTGTGAAGAATGTGAAAAACCTTTCTTATGCCTGCAGCGTAGTGATTCTGAAATGATATCCAGGTGTGTGTTCTGTCGTCTGTCTTCTCCAGTGAGACAAATTCTGCCATTGCCACCTGCTGTTTCTCCTGATCTTTAAATTAATCTAGCAGTCTTGGGATGTCACCACATGTAAGCGTAAATGGAGTGTCTGTACATCTTTATGTTAATACATATATAAAGCTAAGACTTTCCTCTAACCTTGCTCTACTGTAGTATTCCGTATGAAGAATAATAAAATGCATCGTACTAACTCATTAAATAGCTGTGGCGTATTGGGTAAAGAATAAAATCCACAGGAGTAGAAATCTGATTTACACTGCGTGGTACTAGAGAATAAAATTACCTACTTGTCCTTTGGGAGATTTTAAACAATTTTAAATGAATACAGTAGTTCCGAGTTCAATTTACTGAAGAAAATATGTGGATATGTAAATTATTGGCAGGTTTCCTTCTGTTCTTTAAATACACCATTCTTCTATACCATGGCAGGCATAGAATCTTTGCTGTCAATGGACATCAGAAAGAGTTTTTTGAGTAAGTCCATGAACTTTTTTCTAACTTATTGCCAAAATTTTTGTAAAGGAGCTTGCAGGCATTGATAGAAAGTTGTGGGTCATGTCTGACATGATGACAAATTAGTTCTGTGTAACGAAGGCTCCCTCCAGCAAGGAGCATGGTATTTGGTCTGCCCTTTCTTAGGAGTGACCCTGAGAGGATTACATCTATTCACTATACATGAGAATGTCAATTATTAAAAGATTAAGTGTTTCAAAATATTTGGAAGCCTTTTTCCTAAAAATAGTTTTTTCAACCTTTTCAACATTTCTTTCTAAAAGGAACTTAAAGTGGGGAAAATAGTTGGAACTGGGCATGGGACAGCCTGGAGTGCAGTCAAGCTGTGGAATGCAAAGAAGTCTAAGTAGGTAGATTTTTTTTTTTCCCCCTTGTTTAAATTATCTGAATTGTGTAGCAACAATTACACATGAATCCAATGTTAAATGAAAAATATTTCTAGGGAATAGTATGGGTTTTTTTACAGGTTCATGGCTTTGAGAAGTATTAGGTGATAAACTGTATTATTTTCCAGCATTCTTTACACCTCTTTACTCTTTAGTTAAATATTATTGTTTTGTTACAGGGGCTAAAAGAAAATGCTGTGTCTATGCTCCTCATGTTTTGGCTTTTTTTAAAACAGATCACATAAAATATGTGTGTTTTATAGCTGAATTAATTTGGCTTTCATGTAGTTAGTAATACCGAAATAATTTCTGTATGTTAGAAAAGATTAGTCCTAGAATAATTAATCTTATATTAGAATCGAAAGTGTTGTTTCTTTCTTTACCCTTTTCAGCTGGAAAAATCAAAGCTCCAGTCTTTTTCCTGAAACAGGAAAAAAAGCAGTTGCTGTGTAGAGGCTGGTTCGTTTGGCGTTCGCAGTGTGAATAGGTTGGAGATCTTTTGAATGAATCCTCCGTTTCCCACATTGAGAAAAACAGGGGGAAATGAATTCTAGCATTCTGGTTTTCATGAAATCAGTAAGTTCCGTTGCTCGCTGCTGCTCGCCGCGCACCGTGCCCGGCCGCCCGCCGCCTCCGCGGCGCAGGTTTTGGGGAGAACGTGACGATCGCAATTAATTACAGGGAGATTTATGGGCATTTCCTCTGGCTCCTGCACCCCTCCGGTTGGACCGACTCGCTCAGTCCGGTCCGACGCCGTCAGAGCTGTGGGGCCGCCCGGGGCCGCCCCTCCGCGGCGGTTGTGCGACGGGCGACACCGCGGCGGGGCTGCAGACGCGCCCCCGCNGCGGCGGGCCGGGGCCGGGTCGCTCTATTGGGGCCGCGCGGAGGCTGCGCCTATTGCCCGGCGCCGTGGCTTAGTTGGTTAAAGCGCCTGTCTAGTAAACAGGAGATCCTGGGTTCGAATCCCAGCGGTGCCTGCGCGGGGCGGATCCGCCTTTTGCGCGCGCGCGCTGTTTTACCGCCGAGAGCGGCCGCCCAGGAGGGAAAAACCCGATCTGGGTGTAAATGTGGAGCGGTGCCTCGGGCAGCGCAGTGCCCCGCAGCGGGCCGCAAACCGCTCCCCCGCACCGCCCGGGGACGCCTCTCAAATATGTGTGTTTCTTGCCTCCGACTCACCGACGGCCTCTCGGTGCGGTAAACAAAGCTGTCCTTGCCTTTTTTCTTCCTTTACGGTTGGAGCGCATCTCGGTTGGGTGTCTGATGCTGCGGCCACTGTCACCCGCCAGTACCTGCTCCGGCCTTTCGCCTCTTCTCACCTGCGCGTGCGGTGTCACGTCTGTCCTTCCCAAACGACCGCTGTTCTAAGTGCTCGGCGCTGTCCCCACGCAGTCAGTGACACAGCAGGGGACAGGAGGGTTGTCTCGACATCTCTAAAAATCAGGGGCCGAATCCTGCCCTCTAGGCTTGTGAACTGGGTTCAGGGAAGTTGTTCCAAATTTGGGTTATTGTAGAATCCGTCCTCAGATCTAAAGATAAAAGGCTTAAGCCCCATTCAGAGAAGTCCCAGCCGTGTCCTCAGGCATTTTTGGGGGCTCATGCAGCAGCGATGGGAGTAAATGGATTCGCAGGCATGTTTGGAGGGTCAGGCGTTTGGGACTCCAATCTATGCCCAAATCGCGGTGGGGGGGATGGAGCTGTCAGTGGCCCCAAACGCAATGTGTAAGTCTAATGTTCAGGATCAGCATCTTCGGTTACATTTACCTACAGGAATCTTTCTTTGAGTAGTATTTACTGCAAAGATGCAACATAGATAGCACTTGATATGTGATAAATGTAAATAAACCATAATTGCAAGTTGCAATATGTTTTTTTTTAAATTATGAGTATCTTGGGATTAATTTCCCATAGATTGTCATTGTCTAAAAGAAAACAAAAAAAATCTAGAGTTTCAGACAATTGGAAAGTGCAAATTAAGGAAGGTTTGGGGAAAAGAAGCTGCAGTGAATGCTAGCCAGGTCCCCTGCCTCTCCTCAACCAGTGGCACTTTGGATCCTGTGGGAAACACGAATTTTGAAAATGAAAATCTTGTGAGGATGTTCCTGTTCCTCTGACCTTTGTAGTGGATACAAATCACATCACTTTCTAGCACCAATTTCGAGCTGCAGGTGAGGTGCAGAGTCCACGGACCTGTGGAATTTTAGTATCAAGAAAACCCAGCAGTTTAGTGTCAAATAAATCCGGCAGTCGTGGGCAGTGACACCACGGGACCAAACGGCTCTGGAGGGAAGGGTTGGTTGGGGCGCCGGGGGCTGGCAGGGGAGAGGCATGTCTGCGCCCCCCTGCCTCCCCAAATCGCCCAAACCCCCGGGGTCTGGCTGGTGGGACGGTGCTCTGGATGGTGGGACGGTGCTCGCTGCGCGCCTCTGCCTCTCCTGTTAGGGCCCCGCTGCCTCCGCTTGAGCAGAATAGTGCCTGGAATGAAGAACAAGGAAAAACAAACACCCTGACAGCTTTTGCACGTGCTGTTTGTCACCAAACAGACTTGTTCTCCGCTCTTGCACAGTAGAGAGAGATGACTTAGGGGTTCTTTATTGTGGATGCATGTATGTGCTGGTCACTCTGCTAGATTCCATCTCGTTTCTGTTCTTTAGCTTGCAGATGAGAACCAATGTTTATGAGTATGGAGGTGTTTGTATCAAAATCGTTAACACCCTTTGTTGATGCATCCGCAGGAACGGCACGATGAGCCAGCCAGGATGGCATGGGAGTGGGCTGGTCAGCGTGCACTCCAACACGGGCACCCTAAAAAAAGCCTCAAAACGTTCGAGGAAGGAGAACAAGATCGGAATCCGAATTGGTTCGGGAGCACAGACACCATTCATCTGGATTCTGTAAGAGTGACTCCATATTTTTATATATTAGTCACAAACATGGAGGCCCAGCTTCTGTAACGGATTTCTAGGATGATCTGCGTACTTATATGGGAAGTAATATTTTAAAGCAATATTTAGGCAAATTGAGTGAACTGTGGCATTGTTTTTTTGCATAGATTTAATGACACATAAATACATCATATAGGTTGCTTGTTTTGGCTCGTACTTGCATGTTTTAAATACACATTCAGGAAATCCCTTCATGTGAATGCTGAGGGTTTGGGTGAAGGGCCTGCTGTGCTGGACAATTTGCTATATTTCTTATTTAGGTAACAACATTAATAAGAATTCAACATTGTGAAATTCACTCGGATGTGCCTGTTCTGCTGACAGTAACAATATCTCAGTGTTCAGTTATTTCCAAGATTTGCCACCACAGCCTTTTCCTTGCAGAGGGGCTTTGGATACTTCACTTCAGACTGTAGTATGTCAGCATAAAAAGGTGTGAGTCCATCTGCTTTCGTCATTCACTTTTTCCAACATTTTGCACTACCTTTTGTCTTTTCCGTACAATTGCAAGGAGGAAGGGTAAGTGCTGTCTACAGAGAATGCAAAATTCAACAGTCTCCAGAAAGGTCGAGTTTTTTGAGTGTCCCAAAACAGGAAATATGGGTAGATTCCGGTTCACCAGTGGAAGCGGTGTCTATGCCTGTTGAAACTGGTCATCACCTCACTCATTTTCCTTGCAGGAGTCAGCGGGACTACTCAGTCAGTCCGGCTAACGTCAGTGGAACTATCCCCATACAAAAGTTTTTGCAGGATTAAGGCCTTTAGCTGTTCTTCTGTTACGGGTCATATTTAGTTCCTAAGTTGAGAGCCAGAGCGAGAAACCCAAAAAATGTACTCGTCAATGGGTTTTGTAAAGTGTTTTCATGGATGTGACAAAAACCCAAACCTCTGTTAAAATGTCAGAGTACTAGTCGTGCCAAAAAGATTCTATATTACTTACCGTGTGAAATTCTACAAAGGCAGGTTTCTAAGGTAGTTTAAAACTACTAAACAAATCACTAACACTTAAGCTAAATGTGCATGTTGAGTGTGTGTGGTCTTTTGGTTGTTTTTTCTTTTACATTTACATGGGGGAATAGGCCAGATGAGGGCCACTTAAATCTAAAGTAAAATTGTAGTTACAGATTTGTCAATAGCGTTAAAACTGCGTTAAAGCTTACGTGTGGCTTGCCGGGTAGTAACAGCTGTCTTTGCGTAAATATTTGCATTTTTATTTTTAATGTGATCTGAATTAGCTTCCTTCTCCCGCTCCTCACCCAAAGGTTACACCGTCGCATCAATGACCAGTGACGTGGAGCAGTTGTACTCTGTATATAATCATGTCGTCAACTGCTCTAAAAGACATCCAGTGGTGCTCGTAGGCGCCCTGGCCCTTACGCTACTGCCATTGGCAATGTTCTGTTTGAAAATACACCTATAACCACGTGTGATCTGTTTGATTCCCAGCAAGCGAGAGCGAGCCTGGCCGGACCGCCCTCGCGCGCGAGAGCGCTGCGCTGTGCTCTGCAGCCGCTCTTTGGCTCTGGACGTACTGCTCGTAACTTCTCATCTCTTGCCATCTGCAAAATTGCAATAATACTTACTGATCTCACAGAGCGGCTGGGAGAGTTAATTAATGTTGTATGAAGCACTCCGAGCTTTTGGATCAAATCAATATTATTAAAGCCGTGTTTTTATTTTTCTTCTCGGTAAGCTCAGACTTTCTGCAGTTAGGTCGTGCTGGTCCGAAGCCTCTGCAATAGTGCTGGCAGCGTGCACAGATGTGTATTTGGGCTGTTTCTGGGAAAAGGCGTCTGACTGACTTCATCTCAGCGGTGGGCTAGAAAAAAAACAAACTTGCAAATAAAACTTTTGAAGGGTTTAGATAAAGATGTTCCTTGAAAAATTAGTATGTGGGACTGTTTCAGTCTTCTTGTTGAAGGTGCTTATTAGCTGTTCAGATTGTTTTATGCTTACCTACAGAAATCTATGTAACACATGTTTTTACAGGCCAGTATTTTTCTGTCAAGATACTTTTCCTTTTTTAAACTCTCAAAGTATTACAACATTTTACATGAAGTTGTGTGATTATTATATCAATATATGATTGATATTGCCTGAGAAAAGGTGAGTGTAATAGGTAGCTTATGATGAATATTTAGAAAATACTTCAAAATCTTCCTAATGGTAAAAAATGCTATTTTTTTGATGCCAAGTCCAAACCAAATGGCCGCAATCTGTAAGAAAGAAGGATGCATACCGTNACAATCAACAAAAATGTTATTTTACAATAATTTACAAATTATTTTACAATTTATTATTGCTTACAATCTGTAAGAAAGAAGGATGCATACCGTATTTCTTATGACACGTTCCCATCATGACTGCCTCCCTCAAAGGGAACAAATTAACAGCTGGTAAAGACAGGGAGTCCTCGTAAGTTAAGTATGATAAACTATAACCTTTGTAAAAGCGTATTAGAGGAGCTCACACCGGACCTTGACCAATTCATGCAATAGACACAAATCCCTGGAATTGTTAATTGTGCCCTGGTCTGTTTATCCACAATGCACACAGCGCTCAACATTTTTAGAGCTGTAACAAATCTCCAAAATCATATTAAGGTGGAACCAAAGAAAAATTTAATTGCCAATAGTAAGTCTACTGTTTTCTTATTTAAGCTGGGAGAGCAAATCCACCTGCTTTTTTAAAATCTGGGATGAAGTAAATGGTATAAATTCTTGAGCAGTAACTGTTTGGGTCCTCTCTGTGGACTTACACATAGGTAATTTAAGCATGATTTTCTCTGGTTCCTAAAATGCGCTGTGTTTCCTTAATCATTACTCCTCTTTACCTTAATTTTCCAGCTTGTGCAGGCAAGGACAAAATACGTGAGACGTGGATTCACAGACAGGTCGGGAGCCTTCGGATTGTTCACGTGTAGTCTGTAACCAAACCCCCACGTAAGTAGTACAGCGCAGCCTCAGTCTCGGCAAAAACATTGTCATTTTAGAAATGCAGAGGTTTTATACATAAATACGTTGCCTTTGTATATTCAGTGGCTGTTTATATGACACCTGCCTCTGACTTGCTCTTGCATGGTTTAAATGCAAAGGATGCAAACCACACGCCAGCGGGACTTGGTCGGGTGACTGCAGCATGAGCCAGGTACACCAGTGCTCCCACCCGAACCCGCGTAGTGGTTTTCACGTGACGGTCTCATGTGCTGCGCGTTGATAGTAAAGCCTTGGCTTGAATCAGTCGAGCAAAACACTTTCCATCTGGAATAGAAAAGACCATAGTTCCGGGCTTTTATGAAAGCCTTAAAAATTAACTTTGGATGAATAAATAAAATACCTTTTTATGTGTGTAATTGGAAGAGAATTTTCTGTTCTAGCGGCTTTTCGTGCTTTATCCCAGTGGTGGCAAATTTACTGGGCTGAGAAAGAGAGAAACAAGGAATCTGACTGTGTATATTCACAAATAAAGTATGTTTCCTCTTGTTTTCTAACAGCAGCTACATCACTGGAAAATGTGTTCTAATGAGAATATTTATTTTTTAAATAGGAAACTAAACTATTGAAATAACACTGCTTTATAGAGCTCTGGATTGGGCCAAGTGACTTTTACAGCCCAGGAACTACATTTTTCAGAGGTGTCAGCTTAGATTCTAGCTTTGTTCTCAGCTGCTGCTGCGGTTTTTCCCATTTGGTGTCTGACATAATTCAAACAGTTAATATTTAACTTGCGTGTGTGAGGTGTACACCAGTGGTGGAAAAAGATGATGTATTGGCATACTTTATTTGCCTTAACCACAGCATATATACAGTACCTCTAAGGAGCTGTAGGGTAATAAATTTAAGTTATCCCGGTAAGTATATTTTTAATAAGCTTTTACTTTAGACAGTTGGCAAAAACTCCATAATTTGAACCTGTTATTGACTTATAGCTGAATTAGGAGCACAAAATTAACCTGTTTTTGAGAATCAGCTGCTGAGATACTATCAAGGTGCTATAGAAGAATAACACGTGAGGTAATATCTCAACAGCTTAGCATATATATACAAATATTGTGAAATGGTGAAATAAAAAGCCAGTGTCTGACATTGTAAAGAATTCTCAAAGTGGCAGGGATTGCTCCAGAAGATCTTTAACTCCTGTGCTGTTGTGACTAATAATTTTCCTAGGAGTTTCATAACCAGCTTGTTCTGTGAAATCGTATCCAGAACTCATCACCGTCACGGTGGCTCCATGCTACTGACTCGGTGAAGTTCAGTATGTTAAGTATCACTTGACGTAGGAAAATAACTCCACTCAAACAGATTGAGACCAAAGGTGCATCAAGCCCGGTGTCCTCTCTGTAGCCACGGCCAACAGCACATGTCTAGGGCAGAACATAAGTGTGGGGCAAACAGACGGTGATATTTTGCCGGAATACCCCACCAGCCTCCGGTGGTTTCCAGCTCAAGGTCCTGAACTCGCACATACAGACCTGATCAAATTTAATTTTTCACTTCTCCGTGTCGGTGAATAGGAAGAAGTGAAGTGACTCCTGCAGGCAGATGTGCATATTGGAGACAACTTTATCATAGGGACAGTTGCCTAAAGAAGGAAAATATTAAGAGCAGTCAAATGTTTAGTGGCTGTTTATTGCAGCAGTGACTGTAGGCTTAGGGGAAGAGGTTTTCCAGTTTGCCCGTGAGCTGGCGTTGCTTTCTGCACGTTATTCACAAAGATTTGGGTGAGAACATTTGATGGAAACATCCAGTGAAGCCACGTTGCCCGTTAACCCCGGTTTGTAAGGCTGCCCTTTCCTATTTCCCAACACGCTGTTCTGTGACGTGTCGAGCCTCGACAGGCATGTCCAGTTACGGTGTCATCCCGGTAAAACGTGATGTGATGTGTCATGAAAAGATTTGCCAGAGTGTGATGTGTCAGCTCTGGACTTTGTGCGGGGGGAACTGTTTGGGATACTGTAATCTGCATATTGGAAAATATGCAATTATTGTTTCACTGCTTGTAGAGAATATTGGCATGGATGGTTTAATTTGTAAGTAATTTGCAGAAATGATACCTGTTACTTGTAGACTTGTGGTAAGATTTTCATTGTCCATTCTTACAAAATAAGCAATGACATTAAAGTGTCTTATTGAGAAGAAAGTGACTTTCCCCGTCACCCAGCACATCAGTCCCTCCTGTATTCTGCTGTTGATATTTACATTCCAGACCTTTATGGAGGTAAAACCGGCCTGTGAACGTATGGATAGATATCGCATAGAGAGTCGCTTGAAAGACAGAAAATACAACAGAGGGCAGCAGTAGAGAGAGTCAGATGGGCACAGAGCAATTTGGGTTCTTCCCATTGAGGACCTGCGTCGCTCCATTCTCCAGTCAACCCAGCTCATGAGTACACCTGAACAGAAAAAAAACCCCCAAAATGGCTTTGCAAGCATGGCTGTATTTCAGTTCAGAAGGAAACCCAAGATTCTTCAAGCAGGGAAACAGGTTAGCTAGAAAATTGCAAGTTGTGTGCCTTCCTTCAGGAAAGCGGAGAATTTTATTTTTCATCCAAAAGGCTGAAATCCATATCCACAGAACGTGGGGTTCTGCGAGACCAGTGGGAGCAGTGAGGCAGTTTTGGAGATGTTCTCTGAAAAATGTTATTTCATTAGCTGTGCTTGGCTCAAGTTCAGAAGTTTACTTCCTTGAAGGTGTTTTCACTTCTCATGTTTTAAATGTATGTTGCCTGTCTTGGCAGTTTGGGTTTGTTTTATTAGATGGTGAAGCCATTACAATTCAGTTTATTTTCAGCTTAACCTTCTATTTCTGTTCCAATAGGTTATAAATGGATTAACAAATGTGTATATATAAAATTAATTTTTATATGTGGTTGTTGTGTAGGAGCAGTATGGATTTGGAAGCTGTGCAGCCTGATGTCCCAGGAGACCCATGTCCTCAGTGAGATCCAGGTGGTGTGAAGATGGACTTTGCAGTAAGAAATACCTGCCTGTAAAAATGTTGCCTAAAATGCTCTTACATGTCTGTAGCCTTATTGTTCATTTCGAGAATTATTTTAAAAACAATTGTGTTGAGCAAAGGGCAAGTGTTGTTAACACCTATGAAATAAAATCTACAATGTTAAGGCCTCCCACATGTACATTCCTTTTTGGCCGAAGAGCCCTCCAGTCCTCAAGGGAGTTGAAATTTAGTATGTTTTGAAGGTGTTTATGAATGGCTGTGGTCTCCGCTGAGTCTCTGTACGCCTCTTCCATTATGATTAAGGTGGTGAGGTGCGGAGGGACCGGCGGAACCTGCAGCGCGGTCCCTGCCCGCGAGCACTCCGCTCCGGGCTCACCGCATGAGCCTTGTTCGGGGATGTCCCCTTCCTCATCCTGGAGACGTAGGATCGCCCAGACGGCATGGGCACAGGGGCACTGCTAACGGGGCTGTGGGGACTTCTGTGTCACGCATCGGGAGGGCCGGCGTGCAGCTTTGGGTACGTGCAGCCACAGCAGAAAAGGCAGCACCTTATCTCTGTGTGAAGTCGTTTGGAAGGTAACGCCTGAGGTATATGAAACATGGAGGCATCTGTCTTTCCTTTTTGCAACAGGTCTGTCTGTCTTTCAAAAAACTGCAGTTAAGCTATGATTAAAGTTTAAATACACAAGGATATTTTTAGTATTAGTTGGTGAGGTAATCAAGCATGACCTCGCTGACGTCAATGGCAAAACTCCCACCAACTGTGCTGTAGTCAGGTTTTCATTCAATAAAAAGATAATAAAGAATCTGATTCATAATGAAGGTAGGAAAAGATGAATCAACCCAAGCTGTGTGGGTGGAGTTTTTCCTGTGTTATTAACTGTGCAGTGCCATCAAAACAAGGTCTGTCCTTATCTGCTGTATTATTTACCGTTATTCTTTACTTACATACGACTAAACACAATTAGACCTCACATTATTCCTGCCAAAGCGTGCGTTGAGCTCTCATTGTTGTCAATGGAAACTGTTGAGAGCTGAGTTTTTCTGAAAATCTCTTGATAATATTTTACACAAGAAGTAATTTTAAATTGTCATTGGGATTACAGCTTTTTTATGACATAAAGGTTGATTAGGTATTGTTTCTGGATGATTTTTTAAACAAATGAGCTTTTCAGTATGTATACTATATACAGGAAAAATATTTCTCTCTTTTTCTCCTGTGATAGCAAAATGTAATGGTCAAAACTATCGTAAGAGCAAATAATATAACAGTTTACATCTATAATTTCGTTTGACATATCTTACTGAATGAACATACTAGAATGTCATAGCCCAGAAATAATTTATCGTAGTGTCTCTAATTATTATGGATTTGGGTAAATATTTGGAAAAATGTCTGACATAAACTGTTCAATTAACTTTGTTTATTTTTGATGAATTATATTATATATAGTGCTTTTCTGTTAGAATAAATATTCACTGTCAGAAATTGTCAAGTAACAGTTAAGTCAGGTCTATTTGGCCAGCCCTAGGTGGCCATTATTTTCAGTATTAGAGTTTCTTTCTGGGTTTTTGTTTGTTTTTTTTTTTTTTTTTTNTTAATGTTTCAATTTGCTGGTCATTTTCAGGCAAAACAGGATCACTCCGTTTTTTCTCTGGTATGGGTTATGCTCTTTTATTCAGTGCTTCTCATGGTCATTTGGGTTATCTTTATATAATAAATATACATGAATGGATTACCTTAATTGAGTAGGGTACCAATATCCTATTATTTCCCTACCTTTAAAGGAACCCAAACCCAATCCTTATCCAGTATTATCTGTATTAGCCGAAGCTCGTTCTTTTGTTTTCCAATAGAATGTCCTTTAAAGTGTAAGAACTATGTGTCCTTAATCACAATGAGTGCATTCACACGTGTGGTGAAGGTTGGGATTGTGCAGACTGTTCGGGTACCACTATCACATGAAATCCTTTCCTTTTGCCTGAGAAAATGCATCCAAGGTATTTCTAGCAAATTCCTTAAATGAAACTAGAGTATGTAAGGTTTGCGTAGTGAATGAAAAAAACCCCAAAACCAAGGGTCCAGATTTTTACTTCTCATCTCTAACCAGCTGAAAAGATGCATGGGTCTCTGTGTCCTGCAGTTCTTTGACTACCCAGAAAAACAAACCATTCGGTGAATAGTTAACTTGGGACTCTTGGTCAAATTGAGTATACTGCCTTGGTTGCCACGGCCAAAATCTGCCCCTGTTAGATGTAAGATGGTACGAACAGGGTGAGCTTCATGTGCTGCTTTGATATTGTATCATGTGAGGTCAACGGCCGTTTCTTCTGGCGGTCTCGCTGGCTGCCGTCTGTGGAAACAGAACCTTTGAGATTAGGGGAAAATTAATGAATTAGTAGTTGCAAACACAAATTTGGAATGATTAGAGCCCAAGGCTGCTACGAGTTAGCATGTCTCTTAAAAAGGTGCTGGTAAAACCCGTAACACTGTAATTTAGATGCAGTGGTCCAAATTCTGTGTTACATGACTAGAAATTAGAGTAGGATTTGGTCACTTCTTTTGATGCCGTCCTGTTGGATCTCTGACTTAATAATTTCCAAATGATTTCACATAAATTGATTATGCAGTTGCTGCTGGTTTCCGTATTTCAGCAACTCCGAACGCGGGGCCCTCAGGAGAGCACGAAAATAGATTTGGGGCTGTCTCGGCACCAGTGGCTTCAGGGCTGCCTGGCACTGACCATCGCTAATTCGGCTGCAGAGCTCTTGGCTGGTACGGTACGATCTGAAACTGATCCAGACCGCTGCTCTGCGTCTGTTCTTCCCTGTGAAGAACTTCAGGAAGCATACTCAGTAATGACCACTGGAGTGAAAATTACCCGTAAGCGAGAGAGCATGCCTTATTCAGTAAATACAAATATTTCTGAAACAAAGTTATATTGTGGTAATATTAAAACTGTGAATGCTTGCACATCAAGATTTATGTATCGCTAATGTTTTTTGCATTAACTTTTTGTCCCCTGAACTCTGGACGTTACAGAGCTTTGCAGAAATTCTAACGAGCCCTTCTGTGCTGGAATGCATCAAGAAAATTGCCCGCAAATACAGCCAGACTTGTGCCGAGCTAGACGTGGGCACTGCGGTGAGTAATGGTAATTGTTTCCAACTGGGATTACTGTACTTTCAGTAAATCTGTAGACACGGGATGAAATATTTAAAGTTGCTTGGCAGTTAAATATTTGCTGGTGTGCCTCTCTTTTGAGAAACAGGAAACCTTTGTGATTCGTACCTCGGGTGTCGTTGCAATCAACGGGCACTGCTCTGCCATTAAGGTCAGGGAATGTGGGATTGAGAACAAACGAACTAATCAGAGGACAAAAGTTCTTTGCAATAGGGGAGACAAGAAGAATTGAGTCTGTGATTGCCACACCTGTGGCTGTGGAAACGGATCAATGCCACGTTGGCTAATGAAACAATGGTATTGAATATTATCTCTTTGGATCACTATTTTTTCCAAGCTGGTACAATGCCATTTTTATCAACGTAACTATCACTATTTTTTTTGTAGTTAAATCATAGAATCAATCATAGAATCATAGAATGGTTTAGGTTGGAAAGGACCTTGAAGGTCATCGAGTTCCAACCCCCCTGCCATAGGCAGGGACACCTCCCACCAGACCAGGTTGCCCAAGGCCACGTCCAGCCTGGCCTTGGACACCTCCAGGGATGGGGCCTCAACAACCTCTCTGGGCAACCTGTGCCAGTGCCTCACCACCCTCACAGGGAAAAACTTCTTCCTAATGTTCAATCTAAACCTGCCCTCTTCCAGTTTGAAGCAGAAAAGCATTGCATAAGTAAGATAAAAAAAAAAAACAATTACCATAATTACTTTCATTTATGAAAGTTGTCAAGTTACTTTAGCAGAATAATATTTTAAAATGCATAGGTTTTCCTAAGTTGCATGAAAATGGTACGTGAGCTGCCATATTTTTAGTACTCAACAACACGAATGCGTAAAAATATTTTTGTTCATTTTTTCCAAGATGGTCTGTGAATAATGATAGAATCATAAAAGCTAATTACAGCGAACTCCCAAAGCAACTGGTTGGTTGAGTTAGTAACTGAAAAATCAACACAACCTGTCTATAAATGATTCTGACAAAGTGAATACAAATTTAAGTATAAATAAATGCTTATTCTTTTATTCAAATAGGTTTGAAAACCGGTTTAATCTTCACAGCACCTCCCCAGACATGGACAAAGCAAAGAATATGCCGCCATGGGAAAAAGTGCTATAATGAAGGATATTTGAACACTGATATTTGTAAATGCACATGCCAGCCTGGGTATCACGGGAATTGCCATGGTATGTATATTGCATTACCCTGAACTCCTCTCAAATCTGTACAAGATCAAAGTACTTCTCTGTTAGCTACTTTTAATTTAGAATTTGTGACCCTGCTGGTTCTGTAGACCAGCTTGACTGCTTTCTGTTTAAGAGAATACACAAACATGTAATGTACAAATAAGGAGTATAAATTGGTTTTTATTATTGTTTTCTGTTGCGGTATTCTCTCCCCCCCAGCCCCTTTGGAACATCTGTTTACTTTAGAGATTTCCCAGACTGAGAACTCTGTAGAGAAAGTATATATTCAGAAAAGGTAAAATTACCTTCACATAATCCTGATTTTAAGTAGGTCCCGTTTTGTAACATTCCCGTTCATCTGCCTACGGCTCCAGATACTGGTGGATATTATCTTAAGTTGTTTTACTGCATTTTTTTTCCAATTTTTATTTCCTTATTTCTGTTAAAATAATATTTTTCATTAATTTAGTTGGCTTCTCTGTCTGGCACCTTCATCTCCCACTCAATTAAGGCAATGTTTTGACAGCCACACGAATACTCTGGGAAGGGGTGACATCTGGGGCAGTAGCAGGCAGCCATGCTGCTGTTGCCCTCAAGGATAAATAAACAAATGTCAGCTCAGGGAGTACCATTGATCCCCGTGAGAGGCAGATGCATGTGAAAGGGGATCTCGGATGACTCTACCTTCAGAAAAAGGAAGTGCCAGGGCAGGAATTTTCTCACATTTTTCCTTGACTTCTTCAGTTTTTGACTAATATTTTACTGCCTCTGTTTGGCACCGTGGTTACATATGATGTTGTATTATAACAATGTGTACAGTTACATAGTCCAGATCTTAAATTGTGCGAAGGATTTCCCCAAAATCTCTTGAAAGCTTTGTGAAGACAAGTACCTATGCTCTCTTAAAACGGATTTGATCCTCTAAATCACTAACTGTCCTCATACTCTTTCTTTCTTTTTTTTTTTCTTTTTATCTTTTCTCTCCAGGCACACTTACAGACTATGTGTGTATGAATCCACAGGGCTGCTGTCTTCTTCATTCGGCTACTTTCTTATGATGTGCTTCTTACACAATTATTGCAATGGTTTTCCCTTCACATCCTTCAGCCCATTTACCAGAGGCTCTTCTTTTATTTACGTGCTTTGGTCAGAACGTGCAACTGGCATCCGTAGTTCTGTTCCACAGTCTGAGTCATAGTTAAAGGGCATATTGGATTACGGGGAATTTCTTGATGCAAAAGAAAATCTGACTTTTCATGGTTTTAAGATCCGTTGAAGGTTGAAGCAGCTTTGATTCTTCTGCAAATCTCTTAACGTTAGTTTTGTTCCATGGTTTATGCTTATCCTCTTTTTATTTGCCTCATCTCTTCCAGTAATGTGGTCTGAATTAGCATGCAAAATGTTATTCGGTTTTATATTAATCAGATGGAGTTCACTTGCACGCTTCAGACAGCTTTTACTTGTTAGAGATTTTGTGGACTGTTCAATACTAAAAAATAGCCTAAGAGAGACGAAATCCTTACACCTTCAGGGCAGGTGTCATTTCCTACCTGTAGCCCCTGATATGTCCCTGTCCCGTCCAGTCGTGTCCCCCCCCCCCCATCCCTGATGACGTGCTTCCAGTTTTTGTCTGGCACACCGAGCGTTTACACAACAAACGCCCGTTCTTGCTGTTGCTGATAACAGTTGGTAGAATCACCCAGGTGCCAGAGAGTTTGTTTATTCAGTGTGACGCAGCAAAGCCAGCAGAGCTTTTTGTATGGTGGAAACACACCTCATGAAGCAGCAGCGATGGACTCGACGTGTCCCGTCTCCCTTTCATGGTAAGTATTGAACAGTGTCTGCGTAACGGTCTGACTGTCACACGTGAGCACACGTTGGTATTTCTGTTTCCTGGCGCTTTAAACTTGCTTTGACTTTTCGTGAAATTAGCTGACGGGATTATTGTCCTGATGAACCAATACATCGTCATCCTTATGTCCTTGTTGATACAATACCATGAGTCTGGCTGTATTATACCTGTGAAAACACAGGGAGGATTTTGTAGGTGAGCTCATGTGTTCCTTTACATCCTTTCTTATCTGTCCTGTGGAACAGCCTCACTGATGCATAGTTCCAAATTTTTCCTATGTTTTCTGTCTATGCATGTTAAGAAGAGCTTTGCAATCATTTGGGAAATAAGCTGTGATTTGCTCTTTTATGGACCCAGAAAACACTGTGCTATGAATATGTATTGAGAACTTAGAGAAAAAAATGCGGAAGAATTGTTGGTAATAATGATTTTGCTGATGCCGAGGACACTCTCATGCGGTAAAATCATTAGGACTTTTAAAACCGTGTGGGGTATTGCAGTGAATAAGAAGTGCAATGCTTTGTGCAGACTGGGTTTAACAGAAATTTGTTCTCAAAAACGTGCCACTGGAACTTTAAAAATACAGCTATAGTAGACAAATAAGGGAAATGAAGCCATAAATCAGTGTTAGCGACAACCCTTGGGACACATGGAACACAAGTTACATTCTCTACGACCAAATAAAGCCTCCAAGGAAGTGTCTTGGCCAAATTTTAATGAAAAGGAGTAGCCATAGCAGTTAGATTTTAGGTATTGGTAACACAATGAGTGGTAGACAAAAAAATGAAAAATTATCTAATTGCCAACGAGACATGGGAAGCCTGGTTATCCTCACCCTCTGCTGCGCTTCTCCTGCTGGACTGGGACTTGGATGCAGGTGAAATGGCAGTCTGTAAGGAGCGTACAGGATGGCGTAGCCTACCGCTGTATCTGGTCTACAGTGGAGTTGCTGAGGTGCTCGGAGTCCCGTTCAGAATGGTGCTGTGGGCGTTGCAGTGACTTTTACCCCGGCGGCGCTGGCAGAGCACCAGCTCCGAGTTACTCGCCGCACCGCTCCTCAAAGATCGGCTTGCTGAACGTCGTGCTCTGGCTAATTTATGTCAGTCTGCAGTCTTTGCACAAGTTTCCCAGGCGTCAGACTGGATGGGAGACCCAACCAGTGGGTGATGTTACGGCAGCGAGCGTTTCTCGCCGGCGGCGGGGACGGCACGGGGCAGCGTGGGAGGGGAGCTGCCCTGCGGCCTCGCCGTCTGCGCGGCAGCGGTGTGCAGCCCTGCTCCACACAGCACCAAAGCCGGTCACTGAACTCACTGGGAGGTGTCTGTTCAGTCCGAATTACATGTTTTGCTTTTCCGTGCATGCTCAATTTTAGATATGCCTGATTGCGTGCAACACCTTATTTAATTTCTATTCTTTTTCTTTTCTTTTTTTTTTTTTAACAGAATGGGAGGCTGGAAGCACATTGCTGAGCAACCTCATGTGGCTGTTTTCATCTGCTCTGATAACAATATGCATACTGAGCACAGAAAATATTTGTTCTCTCCCAAGGAGATGGTTTTAGTGCACATTCACTGTGTTCATCCTGTGACTTAGAGAAGCTTTCATGTTTCTAATTCCAATCTGTTCGATCTCCTACTTAAATTCTAAAATAAGCCTGTAGTAATTCATGCAGCTAGTGTGCGTTTGGCTAAGAATGTACTGGTAGTTTGTTTCATTTTCTTCTGTAGAAAAGACGTAAAGTAATAAAGACAACTTCAGGCCTTACTGCGCCCGTTATTGCCCCGAATTTCTGTATGTGAAGGGGAATCTGAAAACACATTCATACACCTGAAATGCGATTCAGCCTTATCGTGGCATTGCTCTTCTATCATTTACAAGCAGAAGACACTCACTTCTGAGTTACTTTAGCCCTCGTTTACCAAAGATTTTGTATGTCAAGGAGAGTAGTCAATCCTTTAATGATTCCAGCTGCCAGAGAGAGTCAGCCCCTAACATAACCAAAGCATAAAAGGATTTATCATAAACTAAATTAAATCGTCCAAACTGGGCTCATCAATAGGTATGAAGGAACGGGCGGAAGAGAGAAATCAATTTAGCATCTTAGTAGATCAGGGGACTCGCTGTTGTCTTGCAGTGCTTTTCCAGCACACAGATAATAAAAACTAGCATCACCGCAGTGTAAATCAATCCAAATACAGTTATTAAATGAAAAAGTCGCCGGGGAGGGGGAGGTGTGGTGCCTCGTACTGCGGAGCCACAAGTGCAGTGAATTTGCGGGGACCCCGCAGCGGCGCGAGCCACAGAGCCCCTGTGCGGAGCGGGGTGCCGGGAGGGCGCGGGGCCGGCGCCGGGGCCGCAGCGGGCAGCGGCGGGAGCGCGAGGGCAACGGACGGCGCCCGCCTCAAACAGTGCACGTGGGGGCTGGCACAAAACAGCGCCGGGAGGTTGTACCTCTAAAGCTGAATCACGCCGAGAATATTTAGAGGCAAAAGGAAGAGAGGAGCGAAACGGGGCAGGTCTTGGCACGGCTTTTTCCCTTCTGGGTGTCCGGAATGACTTGGTCTCCAGTGGAGCTTATTGGTAACGTGCAGCTTAACAGTTTTGATAAGGAACCCTGATAAACTTCCTCAAATTACTTCTGTAAGGAGGAGAAACGAAGACAATTCTAATCCTCTTCTGTAATCACGCTGCATGTTTCAAAACTCTGATCTCAATAACACTGTTAAATAAAAACGAGACCTAATTTACTTAATGGAGCAGGTTATGTAGACCTTCAGTTTTGTTAGGAGACCTTGTAAGTTATAAGTATAAAAAAAATTAAGATGCAATTAATGCCGCCTTGATAGTGGTTACAAAGACAACTGAACCCTTTCAAGAGACAATTATTTTATTTTATTTTTCAAGCAATTACCCTAATGTAATTGCTACTCATAATCTGGTCTGCTTGATACAAATTCAGGATTTCATTGAACGTTCAGAGTGTCACAGAGGAATATCACAGCTTTGCACTCTCTTTGGAAAAATGCCGATACGTTGGTGATCTTATTGTAGTATTTCTCCATCAAGCAATCTGGATTCGCTTTCCTGTAATGCCAAGTTGCGTACATTTATTCATCACATCACATTTCACAAAATGAATATGAATTACAACAGGGTTCTTTCAGCTCTTCGTAGAGTACATGAATAACAAATTCCTAAAGAAGAGTAAGGAAAATAGTTCACTGTGAAGTTTAGTAATGATTTATAATGGATCAAGACAGGAATAGCGTTGAAGTCGGAGCAGCAAAGTACCCTTGAGAATTTCTTCCCTTTCAGGGAGAGTGTAGTTGTCACTAAGTGTAAACCTTATTAAATCCAGCCAGATTGTGGTGTATGGTGGTGCAATATGAACCCTTGTAAAAATAAAGCTAGCGGTAAACTATACGAGATTGAGACAAATAATGCATGTTACCGCACCAAATGGTTTCTAACCAACTTTTTGTTAATGCCAGGTTTCACAAGGGAAGGGTGGTGATTAAAATATGCGGGATTGTAGGGTTGCTGATCCACACGACTCTGTATGTGCTGCCTTTGCACTGAAACTGATTTATGGTG
This sequence comes from Anarhynchus alexandrinus, assembly GCA_008711295.1. Taxonomy (NCBI): domain Eukaryota; kingdom Metazoa; phylum Chordata; class Aves; order Charadriiformes; family Charadriidae; genus Anarhynchus; species Anarhynchus alexandrinus. The sequence goes on from VUYV01000150.1 coordinate 286,932, forward strand.
AAAAAGAGATAAATGCATAGAAAAGCTTGTGGAACAAGTAAAATTATAGTCTTTGTTTACAGAAACCTCAACCAAATTAATCCAAAGAAAGATATGCTTGTAAAAGAAGCATAAGCTTTTATGAGTCACAAAAATTAGATACAGAGGGAACCGATGTCGAAAATGTAATAAAATTGTGTGTAGTCAAACCAAGACAGAGATTACATACGGAGACAAGATAAGGTTCCAAATTATGTTAACAATTTTAGTACTAATATTGATGAAATCCATAATGTCTTTGTCAACATTGCTGTATCATTTTATGATGTCTTAGTCTCTTTACTGCATATTTTAAAAAAGAACTTGTAATATCCCTTGATTACAGTTGGTAAAACTCTGTCAGAACTTTATTTTGGTGGTGTTAGGTGACTTTTTTGTGATCCAATTCTGTCAAAAGCATTAAAATGAATGATCATGCCTATAGCTCCAGCATATATAATGTATAAATTCTACTAGTGAAACTTCCCAGAGCCATCGCCATATCACCTCTTCTGAAAGGGGATGTGAAGCCTTGGCCCTTGGCTTGCAGTGATGGTTTAGCTTGGTGCAACTCTTTAACAGTGCTTTTAAAATGGTGATCTGCAAATCTTCCTGAAGCAGAGCACCTCGGATGGGATCTGCCGGTTGTGTTTTCAAGGTGTTTGTGTGGATGTTGTGATATGATCATGAATTCCCCCAGGCCAGTAGATGCTGGAGCATACGTATATATAGTTTCATGTGTAGTTTCCTAATTTGCGCATCTATTTCTGTGAACACAAAACTGTGTGACTGAAAATCAGGACTCGGAATTTTAAGTTTGTCTTGCATCAACACCGAAGCATAAGAACAATTCTTAAACTGAGTGGATTTTATCTGAACAACAAGTTAGAGGCATGGATAGAATCTGCTAAAAAGGAATGTGCATCCGTCGCTTTGCTTTCAGTCCTATATAGTCTACTGTTTCAGTGAGATGTACGGAAATTATTTAATGGCAATGAGAGATGCACTTTACTCATAATTATCATAAAAAGGGTTAATGCGGAACGTAGAGGTGACTAGATACATTATTTTATTACAATACTAGACTCGCTGAGGAAAATCTCTTTTATGACACATTCCATTATTGCTGTTACAGACCCGTAATTTGAAGATTACTGCTCAAAAACCCAGACAAAATGATTTTACAATCATGGGCCCATTAAAGGTTTAAGAATTGTCTGGTTAGATTAGGAAGAATTTAGTTGTGGAAAATGTTGTGTGATTTATTATGCTACTTAAAAAGGGCACAGACGCGTGTACTTGCGAAGCAGGCTGTGTCTGCAGAACAGCCGGGTCCCCTCCGCGCCGTGTGCGGGGCCTTCCCACCTACGGGTAAACTTTGTTTGTATTGATCCGCTTATTATTTCTGCATCTTTAGCATAGTAGAAGTATTTATTTTAACATCCAGTTCTCATCCCAAGTAGGCAAGACGTGATACTATTGATCCTCGGGCCAATCATCCATTAGGCATCCATTAAGATCCAGAGTGATAGACAAATGTGAATCGCAATTTTTATAATTCCATCAAAGGGCTGCTCAGATAAGGCACAAGTCCGTAGCTCAGCGAGGATAAGGATCACCTGAACCCCCAAGATATGACTGTAGCCACACTTCATATTGTTGAAATAAAAAGGCATAAAGCAGTATCTCGGTGTGCTGAGAAATGTCCTCCGGTGAACTGTGGTGCTTCCAGGCACTCGAGCCCTCAGCCCTCTGTTTCACCCCTCTGCCAGAGTTTTTCACTGTCAAATAAGAATCAGCAAAAGGGAACCTGAGTCTGTGCTTCGACTTTAATGTGCTTTCTATGTCCAATGCGATCTGCTTCCCGTAGACGCTCCAGAAAGCATCTGTCATCACCATTGCCCTAAATTAGTTTCAGCCTGGCCTGGCATTTTCTCATCCGTTTCTGCCTTTTCTTTCTCATCTGGTGTTTCCTTTCCCAGGCTACACTTTGGTCTTGTTCTCTACGTCCCTGGCCAAATCTGACTCTGAAACTTTCTGCTGAGTGGATTAATTTTAAACAAGATACGGTGCCATGAGAGTAGCTCTGTGGAATGGTTTTATTGTAGACGCATTTGAAAGTATTTGTTTAACTGAGCTGTGTGTTTAAAATTACACTCATGAGCTTATGGGCAAATGAGGATCATAGTTCTAATTAATATTTTTAAAGTGCACGGCACCCCAGGCAAATCAACTATGCTTTTCTCTCATATTTTAACCATATAAACAGATGTTTAGAATTGCGCAGCTGTTTTCCTCGATGGGGCACGTGTAATTAACAAATATTTGAAATACCTGTCCAAATGCGTACCTGGGTGTGCATCAAACGGCCCTTTGGTATGAGAGGGCTGATGATGGACAGGGCTGGGCCAGTTACCGCCACGGGCCCGGGAAACCCAGCGGCCCCCGCGGCCACTCGCTCCCTGCTGGGCCGCACCTACCGCCCCCCGCCCTGGCGGGGACGCCGGCCGGCGCTTGTGAGGCCCTCTGCGCCTCACTGGCCGTTAGACCTTCACGGTGGATGGAAAACCTCTCCCTTTCATGGGAAACTGGGTGCAATAACATGTTACTGGTTGCTTTGGCATGTTGATTCTACCGATCAATATTTAATTTAGCGATTGGAGAGTTTCTGTTGTAATTACCCACAGACTGCACATCTGGTGTCTCTCTTGTGATACAGCCACAGAATGCAGGTTTTTTAAAGCACGTAGGGGCATTTTTCTGTGTCTGCAGTGAAATGGGGCGAGACCTGTCTCTGCCCTGGGGGGCTTAAACGGTGCCCTGTAGCACGGCCCTCGCTTGTGGAGCTTAAGAAAAGGTGCTGCCACCGAGTTTTCTGTTGTTGGTACGTGCAGCCGAATCAAACTGCCGCTCGGTGGGCTGCGGCGCTCGCCTCGGGGCCGGCGGCAGCGCCGTCGGGCGCTGCTCCTTGGAAGGGAGAAACTGTGCCACCAGCAGAGGAGTTTTCTGGGGAGGACGTGAGCACCCGCAAAGGGGAAAACAACGAAAAGTTCAGGAAATACGCGAGGTAGAGCTGGTGCGTTGTAGCAGTCCGTCACTGGAACAGGCGTCTCTGTTCGGCCATTCCGCTCGTGAAGCTCCCGGTTAACTCTGGCGTCGTGCTGCTCGTGTCGAACACGTGAGACTGTCCACTTTCGGTGGCACAGGACGGTTTAACGCCGCTTCTATCGCTCCAAACCGCGCTGCCGCGCTGTGGGCGCGTAACCCCGTTGGCAGGGCCGGAGCGCTTCGGCCTCGCAGCCGGCAGGGCCTGAGGCGCGGGGTCCTGTCCCGTCCCTCCGGAGGAGTCACCGGGGCGGCGGGGACACCCGGGGCTCTCCTCCCGGTGCGCGCTGCCCCCGCCGGAGGCCTCCCCGGCGCTGCCCTCCGCGCCGCAGAGGCGGCGGCGGCCGCCCCTCAGCGCGGCCCCGGAGGGACGGCACCGCGCCCGCAGGGGACGCTCCGGCCCGCCCGGGCCCCGGCGGTTCCCCCCCGGCGCAGCCCGCCCGCGAGGCCGCCTCCCCGGCGGAACGGGGGCCTCAGATCGG
>VUYV01000150.1:291691-318434 GCA_008711295.1 Anarhynchus alexandrinus
TTTTTTTTTTTTTAACGTCAGTGCTTCCCTAGAAAAATGTAGGAAGTTAAAGTTTCTAAGCTGCTCTGGTTACTTCAAATGTATCTATTTTAATTAACGGAAGTGCAATGTAAAAAGCTATCTAAACTACAGAACGGTTTGAACATCCGTTCTAGCTGGTACAACTTTTTTTCTTTTGCAGAGACTTAAAGGGATGTCAGAGATGTGCACAGCGTGAGGATAATGTCTGCTGCGTGGTTTATTTAAAGTTAGAGGAAGATACAAGTTTCCACCATATCTCTGAATTTCTTGTTTGTTTTTTCTTTTTTGTGGCCTGGTCAGACCTTTGTTAAAGCTTTTGTTGTTTAACAGAAATGGCACAGTTATTGTTAAAATGACTAATAAGATAATAGAAGATTATGTAAACTCCGGAGTTTAAGTGAGAACGCTTCTTGTATTTAGCTGTGGGCAATGCCAGGTTGAAAGATGAGTAGATTTCTGCTTTCTATGACTTCCAGAATTTCACTGCCTGGCTCTTCTTTTCAGCCAGAATGTTTTACTCCTATTCCTTGCGCAACTGACAGTAGTGGAAGTTGAGAAACACGAGAGGTGGGAAGCTTGTGAGGTACTCTGCCTCAGTGAACCCGTGAGAATGTAATGCTGCTGCTTTAACTGGTTTTGTGTTTTACTTCCTGCCCATCTGTCCTTTCCTTTCGTCCTTATTTTTGGTTCTTGCCGTTCTTTTCTTTTACTTTGTGTTTTCCCGTAGGCTGTGTGTGGTGCTTGGTGTCTGTATCGGTGCACTGCCACCGACCGTGGCTGTATGGGGGCCTCGTCTGTAAACCGCTGCTCCAAAGGCTGGAACTGGGCTTGTTGCAACTGTTCTTTGATGAGGCCATGTTGTTTCTCGTTCTTGAGAAATTCTGGAGGACGTAGAACGTTATCGAATAGGAAGTAATTAAAACAGCAAAGCTGGTGTCTCTCCTTCTGGCTGTGGGAAAAGCCTGGTAGCTGTCGTTTGGTTTGGAGGTGCCAAGATGTAAATTTCCCTTTTGATCCAAATAACCGCTTTCCCAGCTGAAAACCTCACCCTGAGAATTATTTAGCAATCCAAATGAATGGTGCAGTAAGTTTCCTACGTGCAGTTCAAGCTGACTGAACTGCTTCTGTTTTTTCTGGCTTTCCCATAACTCTGCCCAACAGTTAAGACAAAGAGCATCTAGAAAACTTTCTGGTATACCCCTAGTCTCTCACCTATTTTCATTTTGACAAGATTCTGTTTTGACAAGAGACAAGAAAACCAGCAGGGAACGGCTGTTCTGTCTTTTGGGCCTCTGACACGTTGGAGAGCCGAGTGCTTCAGAAAATGCCAGTTTATGGCACTCTTGTGGTTTGGTTTGACGGTCTTGAGTGAGACCGAGAGTGAAGAAAACAAGTACTGGAAACTGTAAGCTTACTCGGTCGCTGGGGAAAGTACCTGATGTGAAACTTAGACTTGACGTTAAAGAACCGTTCTTGACTGCAGGCTTCTTAGCGTGAAAGAGTTTGAAAACGAGAGCAAAGAACTGGCGACAGCAGCCAATAGATGTTTTGCATTTGCAGAGGTAAAAGAGCGTTTTGGGGGGTTGTCTGCCTTGGGTATGTGCCAGGCCTGGTGTGCAGAGCTGCCTGTAACTCTGCCCTTCTGGTAGCAGGCGTGGGCTGCCTGTTTAACAGTCCTCAGAAGAAAGGGAGGTGGCTCTGCGTTGGCCGATTCACCCTGTCACACCCCTTGTCTTCTGCTGCTGACTTCCATCGAGAGGGCAGAGCGGTCCCCGTGCGAGGGAGCCTCTGCGTGGGAGCCCCTGTTCTGCTGTGGCCGTCGGCAAACCTCGGGTGGGAGACATGGGAGAAGATTGTGGGGTGGTGGTACAGACCCAGACGTTCCCATGCGGTGCATCATCAAACACTCCTCTCAGCGGTGGTGATCGTAGTTACGCAGAGTGTGTTCGCATACTCTCTTTGGAGCAAACCAACACCTTTTAATTTTCATGAAATTAAGTTTGTGAATTAATCTCTCGTTAGTTTCTTCTCAGTCTTTACGACTGTATTACTATGGTTACAGGAATAGCGGTGCTTTAACACGGTGTGATAAAGCGTTGTGTGGCTGTTATGGCTGTGGCCCGGGTTTGTCACAAACACAAACTGTGCCGCGGACCCGGAGTTACCGCGCCGCACCGTTCCCGGTACGGGGCGGTGGCGTTGCTCCGCGGGACACTTACTGACCTGCCAGAGCGAGCCAGCGCCATGGAACAAAGGAAGGAATTACACGGCACGTTGCTGTTACCATATAACAAATGTTACTGTACATCAATTATGTAAGAAAATCAGTGCTGTTAAGGTCCTTTGAACATTGTGTTAATGCTTATTAACACAAATCTGCCGCTCAGGCCTGTTTCTTCTCAAGCCGCAGCACACGTACGCTGCCGTTCGGTGGCCCTCCTTGCCTTGTGGGTTACCAGAGGCTCAACCCCACCACAGCGTAGCAGGAGCGAGGAGGAATCGCGGTCCTCTGCGAGGGCCGAGGCCGGCGGCGGTCATGCTCTCTGGTTTGCAGGGCCCCAGGTCCGTAGCGGCCCGCGCGCCGGCCGAAACCGCAGTCTGCATTTAGCTCTGGCCTCAGGAGGGGGAAGGCCCAGCCGGCGGGCGTCCGGGCGTCCGTCCGCGCTGTGCTGCTGTGGGCACCGGGGCTGCTGCGCTGTGGGGGGACCTCAGCCCACCACTGACCGAAAGCTGTGACGGGGCTCCGACGGGCACGCTGAGGGATCGTTTTGAGCTTTTTTAGCTTCTGTTCCCACCCCTGTAGCGGTAGTGTGCCGGTTTAGGTTATGCCAGAAGGCGGTCGGGGCGAGGGCCGTTGTTCGGCGATGAGTTTGGGGGTTGTCGAAGGCAGTGGGGGCCCACTCTCCTACGTGCTGCCCCGAGACATAAATGGTGTTGTCAGCAGCTTCCCCAGCGACTGCTGGGAACACGGACGGTTTCTCTTCCTCTCCTCTCCCATTGTTCTTTTTTTAATGATGTTTTTTACTAAAATACTTGCCAACAGATCGACTATAAAAAGATTTAGGACTTAACACGTGCAAAAAAAAGCCAAAGTGAGCGCTTGGGCTGGGATGTTGTAAATTAAGTTTTGGTAACCTTTTAGACCTTTCTAATTATTTTTAACATTTGTCGTTTTATTAATAGGCTGTCTTTGTAGATTACAGAGTACTGCTAAAATGAGAGCAGGTAGTGAAACACGCTGTAATCGTTAGAGAAGTGCCTTAAAGGATATATGGGGAAACTAATGCGGAGCTGCATGTGAACGCTCACCTCTGGAGCAGCAATGACACAGGAGAAATCTTATTTTGGCAGTAACTATTCTTACCAGATCACTCTAACGGTACATGCTGTGAGAGGAGACTTCTCTTCTGAAAGTGAAGGGTATTTGGAAACTAATTTGTAAGTCAGATGTGTGTTGCGAGCACCGCCTCATCCTGTTTTGATTTTACCAGTGGACCTTTTTGAAAACTTCATTGCCTTTGATTAGTCAAGGTAATCATGTTAGCTTTAGCAGTTTGTTTTCAAGGTGACATTTACCTGAGAGGAACAAACTTTGCTTTATTCAGAGGAGACTTATTTAAAGATATTAATCTCATTAGTTATTTCCCAGCATTTAAGCAGGTAAAGTGAATATCTGTGATGATGAATGTTTTAGTGTAATTGTTCTTCTGTCTTCCGCAATTAAAAAAAAACAAACAAACAACACAACCGAAAACCAAAACAACTGCAGAAGACAGAATAGGTTGGTGGTTGTTTCTTTTTGTAGCATATTTGACAGATACTGAACAAACATTGTGTGTTGACTTTTTTTATAGCTGGAGTGAAGGATAATAGTTGATTACATGTCCTGCCTGTGTCAATAAGCACAGTTCCTGTTGGAAGACTGCAATGCATTTGTATTAACGCCCCAGCAAACACCTAGAAATGGTTAACTGCTGACTGCCACCCTCTGCCCCTGGAACCTGCCTGAACCTTATTTTTCTGTCTTTACACAGTGAATCTCTTCCTGACTGGGAAAATAGAAAGTGCTGTTACCTCATTAGGTAAGACATACTTCTCTTATTTGTATTTACTGTTCTTTTCAGTTACTGTTTTTTCCCCATGCAGAAAGATCTTTTAACAAAACAGCATGACCTTTGTTTGAGAGAGAGTAACAATGACGTTTTAGGAAGTTTAGAACTTCTGCGTCTTCCTGCGGTTACAGATCCATCGGTGTCACTGTGCTAGGGAAAAACGGTGAGCGTGAGGCTAAGGTCATAGTACGTGCCGATATGTTCAGGGGGAAACTCTGTTTAGGAAATGTGCCTGGGAATATCAAACCAGGGACAGTGGCCCATTCCCAGGGGAGCTAAAACAAGAATGTTAAAAATGTCTCATGAATGTCAAAGTGGAAATTCAGCCAGAATCACAGCACTTGGTGTAATTTCCTTCCCTGTAGCAGTGCTGTGACTTACTGACATCAGGGGAACATTGCAGTCAGGGTCCTCTTAGCGATAAGGGCCCTCTCGTGCCAGTCCACCGTCGTGTTGGTGAGCGTACTTTATGCCCAAAAAGGTTGCAACTTAAGTTAAAACAGAAAAACCAAATAAGGGAAACAGGAGGAAAGGAAATGGGAAAACGCACAAATAATTCTAAGACGGTGAGTTGATTAATGTCGGAGCTTGAGCGTTCGAGTCAACACGGGGGTTTGAGAGAAGGTTTAAATCAGGAAAAGGTGGTAGTTTTATGATTAGGTAACTTCCTTAAATTTAGCGTAGGGGAAGTGTGGGTGCACCATATAGGACATGTGCTGTTTGCAACACAGTATTTCCATTCGTTCATTGGAAAAAAAATCCAGAACGCCATCTATGTCCTAGTCTGTTCTGCCTGGCTGGTTCTTCGGCTTTGGATGGAGTTTGACATCCATTGGCTGTAGGTATGAGAGTTTACAAAGTGTAACATAAGTGGTTATACAGTGTCTGGCCTACACCGGTGATACTGCCTCGGCCTGAAGTACGTAGCACTTTATCCAGTTGGCTCTACTGCTTTCTACTGCTGTTCTTTTGCTAGAAACAGTGAGTTGTAACATTTGGCTTTTATTCTTTCAAGTACGCTGAAAACCCGAGAGTGCTGTAGCCTTCATGTTTTCTTGTCTTGAGCTGCTTTGTCTCCTGACAGCGTAACTGGAGCAGGGGAGAAAAATGATGGTAAAAGGTCAGTGCAATAGTGTGATCCATGTGTGGCATCTCTGACCTGCGCGCTGGAGGGTGACAGGTTAGGGTGGCGCAGAGGACCTGCCGGGAATCGTCTCGCAGGAGATGTTCCTTAGAAGCCCTGATAGAAGTTGGGAGGAGCGCTTGCCATCCTGAGTGTGTCCTGACGGAGCAGCTTATCACAGCGTTGGCCTCTATGGTCAGGTACAGTGCAGGTTCTTTTCAGAAAGCGAGTGATAGCAGAAATAATGACTTCTGGAGAACTCTGCAGGTCGAGCCACCATCTCGGCTCTGTTTGTACAATGACCTTAAGCCGGAAAAGGTGCCGCTGCTGGGGAGCAGTCCCCCCCGGAGCCCCTGTCCCCGGGCGCGCGCTGGGACACGTCAGCCCGTTGGTCCCGCGCAGGGCGAGCTCAGGTCTCGGGTGGGCGCGTTGAGACGGGGGCTGCTGCCGGTTCTGAGGGGGGGCCGCAGCACCCCGCTGGAGGCAGGGTAGAGCGAAGGGCAGACTTAAGTCCCTTTTTTTCCCCAGGCGTAAGGCGTCTGCATTAAGCAATGTGTGCGAGCCCCCCTTGAGGGAGAACTCGGGGAGAGCGTCCTGCGGACCCCGGGAGAGCTGCCGAGGAGGGTGTCACGCCAAGCGTTCGGTTCTGAGATGGTTCCCTGTGGCGGGTGCAAACGGTCCTTGCTCCCGGCGCAGATGGCTGCGATGTGTCCCTCGGGACCGGGGCAGACCCCGGCGCATCGCAGGAGGGTGCGAAACTGCAGGGTTCATTTTCTGCTGGGATCGTCTGGAAATTTATTCCTGCACAGCTTAGTGCCCCCCATGCTGTCCTCTGGTGGAGCGCGACGGCTGTGCTGTTATACTTGATTTTGCAAAAATAGGGGTAATATTATTCATCTAAGGTTTTGGAAACTTTATTGCAAGTATTTGTGGCACGTTTAGCTGGCAGGGGGAATCTACTGCTGTTTACAGTAGAAGAAACCCATTTGATTATTATAGAAAGAGCCTCATTAAGATTTATGCCTGCCTGACAGAAACTCTCTGAACTCAAACCTTTTCTGGCATTTGTTTAAAGTTGTTTGTTTGGTTTTTTTTAAATTTATAAAAGATTCATTATTGTCTGTCTTCAGAATTTATCTTTCTTTAGAAGTACCATCTCTGTAAGATTTTTGGTGTGTTGGTTTGCCAAACCAAGGATCGGTATTCTCTTATATTTCTTCAGTAACCCTAAATGTGGAAAATGTAAGCCATTTGGGGCTCTTAATAAATTAGGTTTTTACTTCTTCTGGATTTGTGCAGAAAGGCTGCAGAAAGAGAGTTATAGAACAATTGTTGAAAAAACGTTGTCACTGCTCTTCTTGTGTGTTGTTGTCGCTGATGATAAGGCCGTCGGAATCCAGAACTGTACCTTTCTATTTAGAGACTTCCCTTTCCTTTAGATGTTTTGGCAATTTGAAAAGGCTTTTGTTTATTTTCCTGAAGGAATCACACTGTCATGCTGAAGCCCAACTCACTAACACAATACTTATGTGTGTATGTGATTCTACAAACTTCATGGCCAGGAGGAGGGAAGTGGGGTCCCTTTATTGACACTGAATCCCCAACAGTATGAAACTGTGCCCGTGTATATTTTTTCTGTTTTGTTGCCAGCACTGAAGGTGCTTTTTTTTTTTTTTTTTTTCCGGTTTTTNAAATTTAAGTAGGTGGAAAAACAGCTGCTGAAAGCAGCACTGGGGTCCTTCACCTGGTCTGCCCCACAGCAGTCGGTACGCGAGGAGCAGAGGCAGACGACTGGTTAGGAAGATCTATTGATATTTTGCAAATCCCGTAGTAATGAGCATTGATGGGAAATGAAAGGCATCAGAAGTGTAAGGCAATTAAGTGATGTTTGGGTAAACACAACAGTAGTTTTGGGGGGTGGATGGGTGTGTGTCCCCAGTTTGCTCCAGCAGGTTTAGGGGACTGCGGGCATATCCTTAAAATAGTGCAATTATGTTTTGGCAATATGAATTCTGATTAGTGGTCCGTTCAAATCGGGAGCCTTTGTAAGAGCAAAGCAGTTGTCCTTTTAGTTTTGAGTAGGGCAAGTCTGAAATGCTTGTTGTGTGTCAGAGGGGTAAAGCCATGGGAAAGTACTGAGCGACAATGCCCGTAGCCAGGTGAACTGCCCAAAATGGCATTTAGTGTCAGCGCAGCCCTTACCTTGCTGATGTCCTAAGATTTTCACAGCTGCAATTCTTCTGTTAAAATGGAAAATCTATTTCTTTTGTCTGTTCTTCTTTCCATGTGCCACGTTCGTAGCAGATGTGCAGTGTTAATAAGAAAAAGCATTTCTCACTGGGAACCTGAACTGTCATGTTACGTCAGATCTACTGCTTACAAATTAGGAAACTATATGTTATTGCAAAAGAAAAAATGCTCGTGATGTTGCTTCAAAAAAGCTGGGATACTTCAAATAACTATTGCTCAGGATCTTTGTAAATAATTCCTAAAACTGAGAAACAAGGTATTTGGGCGAACAGTAGCTCTGCTTAACGGCACTGATGAATGCGCGAGTGGAAGCGCTCACGCGGAGTCACCAGTGTGTCAATGGGGCTTCCTCGGAACGGAGACTAAAATAAGCTTTGAGTAATTATGATTCCATTCTAATGCATATACGATGAATAAGGGATTTTAATCCGGAGCAGTATTTGGTACAAGGGGAACAGAAATGTTTGCAGAGCTGTTGCTGGAAGCCCTGGATAGTGCTGTCTGGGCTATTTGCTCTTTCTCCTTTGTGCATTCTGTTTCCTTCCCATTGAGGAGTTTTAGTAATCTGGCAGTTAGGAAACGCGGTGTTTCCAGCTCCTTTTCTGTGGTTGCTAGCTCTGCGTCCTCTTACGCGGCTGTGATGCATTGATGCAGTGACAAGCCTGTGGAGGAGCACATTTACAGACCTAAACGGAGAACTGGAGTTGAAAAGTCCTGTGGATCTTACGTTTGCTTTTATAATTCTGTAGTTGCATCTTCATCTCGGTGTTTTGCCAGTATCTAGCGTGAGGCCTCTCTGGTTTTAGAAATGCGGTAACAAAAATGTTCTTGTTTTTTGTAACTGCCTTACTGCAAAATATTTGTTTGGAAAATAGATGTTTTCATGTATTTATGTATTCTGTATGCTATTGTGGCCTTTGAAACTAGTGGGAATTACATGCATCTGTTTCATTGGAACGCCCTGCTTGGAGAGTAAAAATAACGGCTTTTTATATGTTTTGCCTCAGGTAAGTTACTCACCTCCTGCTCTTTCTATTCCTGTGGCCCTCACTTGAGAAGCGCCCCCTGTGAGCAAGCGGAACGGTGCGAGGCACAGACGGTGGGGTGGGGGGACGCCACAGCCCCATCGCGGCGCCCGGCGGGCAGCCCCACACCGTCGCAGCCCCGCCAGCGCGGCTGCGCCCGGTCCCCACGCTCAGCTGAAAATGATGCGTTTGTGCGGCTGAGTTCCGAGCAGTGCTGTAAATCTGTGGTTTATAACGCAGTATATTTGGATGCGTGTGCACATGAGGAAACCTGAGGTATAGGCAGCCTTTTGCTTTTTCCTTGGCACCTTTTTAAGCTACGAGAAAGTAAGCTGCTGTCGAAAATTAGAATATTCAGCTGCAATCCACAAGTCATGCTCTAGATAGTAATTTGTTTTAAAAATAGTTTTAAAAATATTTTTGGAGAATGTTTAGAGTAGCTATTGCATTACGCAGAATTTCCCCTCCGGTAGCCTGCTGAGAGTACATTTTCCCATCAGCACAGCTTTCCCACTTGTCCTTGGAACACTTCACTTTCATTTTTGAATTGCTTAATTACAAATTATAAGTATTTGATGTAGCCTTAATTGGCCTGCTGTTTTCCATAGGAAGAACTGAAAGTGCTTTGAAAATACTGAGCTTTATTTAGCCCCGTTTGCTCCTTTCCCCGTCTGGAAAATTTCTCCTGTCTACGGGAGTTCAGAAGGAATTTAGCGTACTTAGTAACGTTCAATGAAAACATTTGACAACGGAGTCTGGTTTACTTTTTTATTGGGGTAACCATTACAAACTCTTCAGGTCTGCTGTATGGTTAGGAGGATAAACAACGTGTCCAGGAACATGTTACAACAAAATGAGCTTCTTTAGGTACTTTTCACTGAGTATGGATCGTCTTCCGTCGCTGGGTGACGCACCCAGGCTCTGAGGAGCTGGTAAGAAGGATTTCTGTATTGCACCCTCTTGGCAGATCCATGCGGTAATATTGATTGTCGCCTTCGGTAGATTCGTACAAGGTTACTGATTGATCCTGCATTGAAATGCAGGTTATGCTTACCTACACTTAGAGCGGGTGCTTTAATTAAAACCGGGGCAGGGAAGAAAGCAGTGGGAGGATAAAACTGTTGACTCTCATTTGTCTGCAGTCCCCAGAAACTGATGAAAGCTCTTGTAGCTAATGTGAATTGTTGATTAGGCAAAGCATTAACAATGATATTTTTTCCCCCTTATTAACAGCTGCTTGCAGTGGAGAACTGGAACAGCACACAGAGAGACGGGGAGTCATCTATAGTCCTGCTTGGCCATTGAACTATCCTCCGGCTGTAAACTGCAGCTGGTACATTCAAGGAGATCGTGGAGACATGATAACAATTAGGTATGGTTTGATATCCCATGGAGATAAAGGGCTGCTTTGCTGAAATGAAACAAAATGCGGGTTCTTATCTGATGCAGCAGTTATGAGGCTGTTTGTCGGCGCTACCGAACGGTCGGAGGAAGCTGAAGTTGATTACACTGGGGCGCGATCGCAGCTTGAGCACCTCTCTCGTTTTAGAAGTGTTCCACTGTGTCTTGTTTCTATAGGCTGCTTCTGACATCGGTTATTATATATGCAAGTCGCTTGTAGCCTTTTAATATATTTATCTTCCAGTACCCGGGTGAGATTTTGTCCACCTCTGATAGATGAAGAGGTGGGAAACAGTGATATATTGACTCAGGTTAAATAGTCCCCTTTCTCTTCATTGCTTGTAAGTAGGAATAGGTGGAGGCTGTAAAACCTGGAACAGCCTCAGTGGGATACGTAAAATTCTTGGAGCAAAAATGGCTTTTTCTGTAATGTCTTGAAATGGTCCTATGTTTAATTGACAGTTGAAGATAATCACTGCTTATTGTTACTTGTTAACCAAAAGGCACATGCTTTTCTGCTTAATATTTATTTCCAACAGAATTAAATAATAGTTAGCATTTGTGGCAAAATTTCGGTTCATTCAGTAAAAATACTGTTCAGAAAAGACTAGAATGTGTTACAAATGGTTTGTTCGGAATGTTTAGGCTATAATAGCAGCATACTGCGAATGTGCTTAATTTCTCTGGGCTAATCGTAGTATCCTTCTCAAACCAAGAATTTCATATTTAAAAAGAAGAAAAAGCAGCAAATCTAGGAAAGGGTTTTTTGTTTGGTTTTTAGTACTGTTGTATTTGACACCATCTGCTCATTCTTTGCTCAGCTGCTTAAAAGGACTGCAAACCTCTTCAACTGCAGATGCTCAGCAATTAAAAACAAATCTGCCACAGATGGAATAATAGGAGGGCTCCACCATCCGCAGTTCAAAATAGGAACTACTCATCAAAAGTAAGGAAGTAGATACCTGCCAGCATTTGAGAGCCATAAATAGAAACACGCTTTTAAACCCCATTAAATTGTATTGGACTCGGGGAATTTGTTCCAAAGCAGAGCCTGTTGGAACTCCGAGGAAGCATACCAATGAGAGACAGGACCGGCTCTGGAGAATAGCGCTGCAGTTTGTGCTGCGAAAACATCTCAGAGCTCCAGCCAGAATTAGGAGTCTCTTCTGCAAGTACGAGCGTAACCGAGGCTAAAGAAATGAAGGGAAGTCAGACGGGGAAGGTGGTAATCGTGTGTGTATACAGTTTAGATGTGTGCATAGCAATATGATTTGAAAGATTTCTTCTTAATGGGTTTGTTTGCTACCCCTGGATACGCAGCCGCGTCCTGCCCCCCTGCGCGCGTGCAAACAATGGCAGCTGTGTGTTTACATCCGAGGGAGCGCTGCCGTGCTGTTACCTTTCTGACTATAAATGTACTTGGGATGACTCACCCCAGTGTGTGAAATGCAAAATGTTACAGCGTCTGAGGGTTTCTTTAGGAGGTTGCAGCCCTCGTAATGCCAAGGACGTCGGCGCCAGGGCTGGCTTGCCTAGGCTAGCGTGGCGTGGGCAAACTGGGAAAGGGGCGTCACGTGCGGACATTTTTTCCTCTCAACTGTTGAGTGCGCTTCTTGTCCTAACAGTGTGCTGATAAGGGCGTAGAAGAGTAGCATTTCTAATTTTCCTGGGAAAATCAAACACGGTTCTTGCGATAACATCTGGATTTTGAAAGGTTTAAAAAACCCCCCACCTCCTTTGTGTTACATTACACTGAATGCGTTTCCTTTGATCTTGAATTCTCATTGACAGTAAGGCAGCGATGTTATGAAATATGATATTTGAGATACAGCAGGAGTCATTAAGGGATACCATTGCAGTTGAAAGTACTTTTGATTTCCAAAACATTTGCAGTCAGTGGTCATTTTTTAGAAACCTATTATTCAGCAGCTCTCAGTAGCGGAGTGCCCAGACCTGCGTGCGGGTGTAAGATGCTGGCTCCTGCGGGCATGTCCTTTGGAAGCTTGCTCTTCGTGTCTGCCTTTCATGTGGTGTATTGATTTGCTTCATATCCTCACATTTCCATGCTTATTGTTTTGCTTTATAGTTTACTTTTTAGAAATCCTCGAGGGAGACTTCGCAGGAACAGGAAATACATGGTTCTTTGTGCTTCTACCTCTGTTAATTATGCACGTTTCAGTACTGTCTTCCGAGTTTGTGCGTCTGGTGGAATGGTGCTGTTGAGACCTGGGAACAAGTGTGTGTAGCTACTGTTTTCCAGGACTGTGTTTTGTCACTTTAGATTAGGGTAATCAATCTGTTAGTTGTTGTTTTGGAAACCACTTGATTTTTTTTTCTTCCCATTTTCTCTGTTTTTTTTGTGGCCGTTTTCACAGAAGACTACATAAAAATCCTGTAAGATCAGATAAAGATGTCATATGCAGCAACTGCCTTGTACTATCCTTTACAGGCTTTATATGTGTATTTTTTCCTCATAGCTGAGAAAAAGATCAAAATCGTTTTTGCTTAGCAGTTGCTGTTACCTGATGGTTGTAATTAACCTAATGTGGGCAGAGTATAAATGAACTGCATTTTATTATGGGGATTTATGGGACTGAGAGTAAAATGTTCTCCACGTTCAGAATTCAAGATAACAGTATTGAGAAGTTATCTTAGTGACCCACCCAAGCTACCTCTTATTAATCGGAGCGGGGGGGGTGGGGATCACCTTCATTGGCTTTCACTTCCGTGCGTCACGTCATTGCCTTTGAAAAAATAAATTTCCAGATACCATCTGGGTTTCGATTTCTGAGTAAAACTGACGCCTGCTCAGGTAAAGGGTTGCTGCTCTACAAATGTATGAAGAATTAAAGGGGCTGCTTCATAGTCTATTTGCCCAACTCACAGTGTTTCAGAACTTGACGTTAACTGGATAAAAACTCATAATAGCCATTTATTTCATTCAGTTGCGTGTGCTCAGCCTTTGAAAACACCAGCCCCTGTGTCTCCTGCCTGAGGTTACCCAGCGAGCTGGTGCTTGGGAGCTGGGAGTGGAATAGAGCTTTCCTGACTCCCAGGTCCTCCTGCTTCAGTGGTTAAGCAGAAGTTTTTAATGAGCTAATTAAGTCATCAGTTGTTCACAGTCTGCACTTGCTGTGAGAGGTTGGCAAATAGAAGTAACTTTTCTTGCTTAATTGGCCGGTCTGTGTTATTTTTGGGACTGTGTTCTACTGATCTACCCATAATATTTATTCTCCAGTTTTTTTAATGAATTTAGAGGGCCAAATTGGACATTTAAAAAAAATTTATTTATTTACTAATTACTTTGATTCAGGTTTTACATCTTCTGGGCCTCCAACATTTTACCCCTTTTTTGTTCGTTTTCCTGATCATCCTGTGTTTGTCCTTTTCCAGTTATTAAGAAAATTTTTCTTTTGTTGCTTTAATCTGTAGTTGCTCATGCTTAAATTACTAAGAGGGTTGTAGGGAATTCCCTACATTATTTATAGAAGTACTTTTTTTTTTTCCTATCTGCTGCTGCTGCTTTCAGTGCAGATGGTGAAAAGCTTAGCTCTGCTAAGCATTAGTTTTGCAGGTAGCACATTTTTTTTTATATTTACAGAGTGCTAATGGATATTTATGATAATCTGGTTTCATGACGTTCTTTCCAGCACCATAAAAATACTTGTCAGCTAGTAGGAAAATACCGTTGTAGGCTACTGTTGCTTCATATGAGTAAATCGGTCAAGATCGATATATATGGCTGATTCTGTAATTTTCTGCAAGCTTCTCGAGTCTTGCTCAGTGTTTCACTGTTGGAGGTAACCTTTTTTCCGGTTTTACCTATTTCTGCAGAATTCTGTAAAAACAGATTTAGTGTTGCATGTGTCAGTTCACAATGAGTTTTTCTGAACCTCAGAGTCCAAATGCTTCCAGCGTTTAATAGATTATTCTTGTACTTTTGTATAAAATTAGGGGATTTTTTTAAAGGAATTAGCTGTGGAAGAGGCATTCCAAAAACAGGATAGCGGGACTTGGTGCTTTTGAATAGCATTTTTGCAGAAGAAGCAAAACCTGCAAAATTTGTTCCGATAATTTTGATCTCTTACGCCGGTCTCCTCCTCCGTCGCTGTGTTGTGTTGGAGATCACGGGGAGCAGCGAGAACAGCCTGAGGGCCAAAGCGTTTCAAAGGGAGTTCTGTGTGTGTGTGTTGGTGGGTGGGTGTTGTACTGTGTTAATGTTGTTAACGTTGCGGTTCCAAGTGCTGGAAGTACCAGCGTTGGGCTCCTGCAGGGCGGTCCTCTCCCTGTGCTCGGCCGTGGGCTCTGGTCACAGAGAGGAGAAGGGTCCGGAGGAGCGCCGCGCTCTCCTTCCCATCACCACCGAGGCGCCGGAGCGGAGGAGTGTTGCCCCATAAGTGAAGGTGTTGGGTGGAGGGGGTGTCTGTACCCCCGGAGCAGACGTGGTGGGGACGGCGGGAGTTGAGGGGTGCGAGGGCCGGCGCTCAGTGCCGCTGTGCGCTGCCGCTTGCATGGGGGGATGGACCTCTGGGTCCACAGCCCGCTCCCACAGACACGTCAGGGTGCTTTGCTGGAGGGCTTGGTGATGGAACGGACCTTTCTTTTGCTTTTCCCCCCAGTCCCTGTGCTTCCCTGCCCAAGATGTTTAAAAATACTGCAGTACTGTCTGGTGCTGCGTGAGATATGGGTGACGTTGTCCGTTAGTACTCCCTGTTTCAGTGCGGCTTGATTCCGTTCCTTGTTTTAATCACAGAAAGTGACGTTGGGTTTGGATACAAAGGGCCTGAGACCTCCCTCAAGAGCCGTAACTACAGACTTCATTCAGTACTTTTCCAGAGACTGTGAGATGTTTGTACAGCCCTACAAGCAGTACCAGTCCCTTATTTCCACTGTATACCATCACTCATTCAGCCACTGGACTAATCCTTTTGACAGAAAAATTTGCATTCCAGTTTGAGAAAGTTCAACTGAGTAAGTGAATGTCCCCGTGCTCTATTTTGTGGCTAGCAGCATTAAATTATTCTTCAGAAGACCGTAGCAGCAGCAGCACCAGATCTAATTACAGATGATGAAAGAAGTGAAGTAGCAGAGGTTGAACGCGGTATTCAGGACTCAGGTAAAATAAATCGGAGGGCCGTGTAATGTCGCATTTGTGTGGCAGAAACTTCTGACACAAAACCTTTTTTGTTGCAAATGCAGTATAAAGCAAAAACCAATTTTGCATATTTATACATGCACACATAGGTATTCATGTTGTTTCATATTTTGTTACAAAGGAGTGGTTTTTGTGGTGAGGTTGGCTGATGGCTCTTTCAAATATATCATGCTTTTGGTCTTGAGTAAAATCACCGTCAATTCAAATGGAGCAAAATTTGCTTCCAGTGGAGACAATAGAACTTAAAAGAATGATGGAGTGGAGTGACAATGCCTTAGTCAAAGCAAAATTTGTTCAAAACATGTCTGTTGATTAGTTTGCATGAGGTAGAACATAATTGATTTTCCTTTGCTTTTGCCCTTCGAAGAAGAAATTTTACAATTGCTGTTTTATCTATTATATGTAAAACTTTACATCAGAAGTAGAACATCTGTATTTCGGAGCAATTATGTTTATTCAGTGGTGTTTGAAACTCCTAGGCAGCTGTGATTAAGGTGCTTATTGTTTTTTTAGAAAGAGTTCTTTCTTGTGAGTGTTCCGTAGTGCCCTTTTCGGAACGCCAAGGCATTTGTTTCGGTGGCTCCCGTGTCCCTGAGAGGCACGGTGTTTTCAGGGAGGCTGTTAAAGGTGATGTGTCCTTGCAAGTCTATTCTGCCTCATTGCCGTTGCACTCAGTTGGTTTTGTGGCTAAAGCTTGGATTTCTGAGTGGAGAAGTGTGGGATTCTGCTCTGAACCTATTTCAGATCCACAACTGACACTCGGGAAAATCAGTCGCCCTCTGTGCCTGTGCTTCTGCTTTGGGAGGTGGGGCTGAAGTTTATTCCTCTTCCGCACCCTTTATGATAAACCAAAAAAAAAGCCTTTTATTAGCAGTGTACAATACTACATTCTCAGGGTGCAAGGAGAAGATATTGTTAATTATACACAAATGCAGGCTCTCCAGAGGTATTGCGGTCATCTGCAGAGGAGTTGTAGACCAGGCACGCACGCGTAGCAGACTTCTCTGTGCTCTTCCTTTCTGTGAATCAAGAGGTGTTAGACCTTTTCTTTTTGTCCCTCCCCCCGCCTTTTCTTTTTTTAACAGAAAGAAATGCGTTTTACTGTAAGGTGCAGACAGCTTATTGTATAAGCAAATCCCGCCTGGGGTGTGTGCAGTCTGTGGTGTGTAACAACGCGGTGGGTGAATTATTTCCCTGATAGACAAAAGCAGCTCTTTTCAGCAGAGCGGGGAAAGGACTCGGCTGGAGCGCTGGGAACTGGGTAGGATAGGAGGACCATGTGTTTAGCTCTTTAAGGTTGGCCCTGGTACATCTGAAGTAACTATAGATGTAAGAGATCAGAAGATTTAGTAAATGATCTTGTTTGTACCGCACGAGCAGATGTTTTGCAGTCATTCCCCCCTTCCCGGTTCCGAGTTTCCATTTCTTGATTCAGCGGCTGTTCCCTTTTCTTAAAAAATGTTTGGTTTTGGGCAGATAGGTATTTCTAATACTTATCCAAAAAGCCTTTATGACAAGAAGGCCCTACAAACAACCCTCCCACGTAGATGATAGAAACCTTTTCTGATGTCTGGTGCCAAAATGAGATAGAGAGCAAACCTGACGCTGTAGCTCAGTAATGCTGTCCCGCAGCTCTTGCCACAGGCTCCGTGTGGGTGCCCGTGGTTTCACTGGCGCTTTGTGCAGTTCCTTTTCATGCTGTAGTGCCTGTTTGTATGCTTTCTTGGTCATTAAACAGTTTTTTGCAGAATACCTGGGACAGATGCTCTTTAGTTTACCTTTGCATGGCTGAATACTTAAATCTTTTCGTTCTGACTGCACAGTCGTCTAAAACTTCCTTGCAAAATATGCTGGTTTCAGAAGCTTGATAAGATTGCTTATAGCAAAGAATTAGGTACTGTGGGAATATTTCTTCCCAGCTGGAAAGGCACACGGCGTGGTGGGAGAAAAAGTTAGAAAAGAGGGAGAATATACCTCTGGGTGGATTGTCCTTGCCTGCACATATGTTGTTGGGCATCTCTTAGTTTCCATTTTAACTTAACACTTTCCATGCTCTCTTCTCATTCTCTTGCTGAATTTTTTTTTTTTTCTGGAGAGTTATTAAGCTGATATGTTTGGCAGAACCTACAGGTGTGTGTAGGGTGGGTCTCCTGCGTAAATGAAGTGGCCAGTTTACGTAGTTACTGCTCTTTCCCTTCCACCTTCAAAGGCCAGGGTCCGGCAGGCATTGACAGCCATCTGTGAACACAAGCCGTATCAGAAGATTATCTTTCTGTTTATCTTTTTCAAAGAATGCGTCTTTTATGTTTGTGAAAAGTCCTTTGCGGAAGGAGGTCTGTATTATGTAGCAGCTTTTCAGCCTTTCTGAAAGTTCTGTCTCGGTGTTTGCGTGCAGTACGCACAAACTTCTACCAGGTTATTTTTGTGTAGCTGAGTTATATGAAAGAGGACCACAATTCATTTCTAAGTGTCCTGAACAGTGTCCCCTTTCTGAACGAGTGTGGTTCTCTGTGCAATGCTATTGCTGTTGCAGATTACTGAATGCAAATGTAATCGTTTTCATCAGACTGAACAATTAACCTGGATGGTTCCTCAGCGACAGGTTAGGGAGTATTATCTGGTTGTGTTGAGAGTTCTGCAAACAACTGGGGCACCTCTTTGCACTAGGTGAGGTACTATTGAACAATTACTGGGCTTGGGTCAGCGTCAGGGCTGGAGGTTTGACTGTAAGAGGTTACAGGCTTGTTTGCTCTGCGTTTGCATTCCGAGAAAGGGAATATTTTCATCTTTGAATTAAAAAATAATAGTGTTAGACTTTAGGTTCCATGTCTGCCCCTTATAGTCCTCTTGTTGCCCTTTCCCTGCCTATCCGTGTCTTGAAGAGTTGATTTTTGTGTCTTGTATTTATCCCTTTAGGGTTCTTTTTACTGCTCCCTATTGTTCTTTTTCCAAGACAGCAGTCTCCTCTCTTGTCCCATAGTTTCATAGCTTTTAAGGTTGGAAAAGACTGCTGAAAGGTGGGCCCATGTGAACTTCATGAAGTTCGACAAGGCCAAGTGCAAGGTCCTGCACGTGGGCCAGAGCAATCCCAAGCACAAATCCAGGCTGTGCAGAGAGTGGGTTGGGAGCAGCCCTGAGGAGAAGGACTTGGGGGTGTTGGTGGGTGAGAAGCTCAACATGAGCCGGCAATGTGCACTTGCAGCCCAGAAAGCCCCCGGCATCCCGGGCTGCATCCCCAGCAGTGTGGCCAGCAGGGTGAGGGGGGGATTCTGCCCCTCTACTCTGCTCTCCTGAGACCCCCCTGCAGTGCTGCTTCCATGTCGGGGGCCCTCAACAACAAAAGGACATGGACCTGTTGGAGTGGGGCCAGAGGAGGACCACAAAGATGATCAGAAGGCTGCGGCCCCTCTGCTGTGAGGACAGAAGTTGGAGGGGTTCAGCCTGGAGAAGAGAAGGCTCTGGGGAGACCTCAGAGCCCCTTCCGTTACCTAAAGGGGCTCCAGGAGAGCTGGGGAGGGACTCTTGATCAGGGAGGTGAGCGATGGGATGAGTTGGAAAGGGTTTAAACTGGAGGAGGGGAGATTTAGATTGGATATTAGGAAGAAGTTTTTCCCTGTGAGGCCGGTGAGCCCCTGGCGCAGGTTGCCCAGAGCAGCTGTGGCTGCCCCATCCCTGGAGGTGTTCAAGGCCAGGTTGGACGGGGCTTGGAGCAACCTGGGCTGGTGGGAGGTGTCCCTGCCCAGGGCAGGGGGTGGGAACTGGGTGATCTTTAAGGTCCCTTCCAACCCAAACCATTCTATCATATGATTCTAAATTAATCTACCTTCTGTATAATTTATTCTGTAATTTTGCTTTTGCTCGTATCTGTATTTTAGGAATCAGTTTTATTTAAGGACTCTTGAGTAAAAGAGGAATCATCCTCTCAGCTTTTGGAGCTACTCGGCGTGCTGTTTATGCCTGTGAGATGGGTGCTTTTCCAAATTGGGGGAATTCGAGTGCTCTGTTTATATGTACTCAAGATACTGTAGGTGTTTCATTATCTTTGGATGTGATCTCTTTATGTCAGCACTGCCTGGTGCAGAGTGTCATCTGTTACAGCCTGTTTTTTCTCTGTTTGGCTTTGTTCCAGATACATGTCCTTTTTGTAATTTGTGTTTTCTTTTGTTACTAACAGTTTTAAGAACTTTGATTTGGAAGACTCTCAGAAGTGTGCCGTAGACTGGTTGATGATTGGCCCTTCTTCCAAGAGGGAGGAGTACAAAGTGTGTGGGTCTTCCATACCTCCGTCTTTCATCTCTGCAAGGGACCACGTTTGGATATTTTTTCACTCAGATGCATCAAGCTCAGGACAGGCTCAGGGATTTCGCCTTTCTTACATTAGAGGTAAAACCTTACAGTTTTATTGGCTTCACTTGTAGTCTGTCTGGCAAAACTTGAAGATGGCAGTATTTTTTGTTGACAGGAGTCTTGGGCCAGTCTTGATGACTGCAAGGAGTTAGCATGGTAACACTCGTACTATTTCCACTTGGCCTTTTAACGGTATCCCTGTAGTGTACTGGTCTGACTGGTTGACTTGTGACATGCAAGGTAGTAGACCTAAAAAGCGACATCAGATTCTTCCAAAAGTTTTGATACTGACTTTTTTTCTCCCTGCCCTCTTTCACAGGAAAGATCGGTCAGGCTGTCTGCCAGTCAGATGAGTTCCGCTGTGCAAATGGGAAGTGTATCCCCAGTACTTGGAAGTGTAATTCCATGGATGAGTGTGGTGATAACTCGGACGAGAGAAATTGCACTGTCCCTCCAACAGAGCCTCCGTCCAGCATCTGTCCCTCAGGAATGTTCCAGTGCAGCGCAGCCCACTCCACTAAGTGCTTGGTGAACGAGCTGAGGTGTAATTCGGTAAAGGACTGCAGTGACGGTTCGGATGAAGATAATTGTCCTGATCTTTCCTGTGGCAAAAGGCTGGGTAATTTTTATGGATCTTTTGCTTCCCCAGACTTATTCCGTGCTGATCACAGCAGATCAGACCTTCGCTGCACGTGGTACGTGGACACACAAGATAACCGACACGTTCTGTTGCAGCTTGATTTGCAGTTAGGCTACAATGACTACGTAAAGGTGTATGATGGCATCGGAGAGAGAGGGGATAAATTAATGCAAACGTTTTCGTACCACAACAACAGGCATTCGGTGAGCGTGGAGTCATCAAAGGGCCAGCTCACTGTCTCGTATCACGCCCGTTCCAAGAGCACTGGCCATGGGTTCAATGCAACCTATCAGGTGAAAGGCTATTGCCTTCCTTGGGAACACCCTTGTGGAAGCGACGAAGAGTGTTTCACGGATAAGCAGCATTGTGACGGCTGGTGGCACTGTCCAAATGGCAAGGACGAGGAGAACTGTCCCGCGTGCCAGAAGAACGAATACCCGTGTGAAGGAAACAGTGGGCTTTGTTATTCAATATTTGACCGCTGTAATAACCAAAAGAACTGCCCAGATGGCTCGGATGAAAAAAACTGCTTTACTTGCCAGCCAGGAAACTTCCATTGTGGTACAAATCTATGCATCTTTGAGACTTGGCGCTGTGACGGCCAAGAAGACTGCCAGGATGGAAGCGATGAGCACAACTGCCTGGTGATCGTTCCCAGGAAGGTGATCACAGCTGCTCTCATCGGGAGTCTCGTGTGTGGCTTGCTGCTGGTCATAGCACTGGGCTGTGCATTTAAACTATATTCTCTGAGGACCCGGGAGTATAGGTAAGCATCTTGCTTTTATGATGCTTTTAATAGCTGTGGTGTTTTTGTTTTTCCTTTTTGTTTAAAGGAAAAGAAGTCGATTGTTAACCAGAGAATTTGCAAAATACTGTGAAATCAGTCCAAGGAATTGATGACAATTAAATAGCAGTCACTGCATTAGGCTTCGAGAAGAGTAAAGATTTTCAGAAGTAGTGAGAGGAATGTCAGCTCTTCTGTGATCTATGAGAAATACACATTTATTGTGCAGCCCGGCAGAACCCGTGTCTGACTTAGATCAGAACCGTTCTGAGCAATTTCCTCTCCCCCCTCCTCCCCCTGCAACAAACCCCTTGCCCCTGCCAAAAACCGAATGCTGAACTGTTCCAGCCGAGTCTTCGCTGGATCTGAACTGGATAACCCCCAACCGCCCCCCCCCCCCCCCAAATACTCTAGTTCCCAGTTCTGTTAAAAGCGGTGTCATGCAGTGGGGGGGCCCGTTCTGGGCAGGTTTTGCCTCCACTGTTCTCTCTGGGGCGAGCTGTGCCCCCTCCCCGGTCCCATACGCCTTTGGATGGGGTGTGTGTTCCTGTGCCTGCGTGTTGCGTGGCTCTGCCCTTCGGGAGAGGGTCGTAAGGGACGTTCTGATGCCCGTCTCTGGTCGTACGCGCCAGCGCTGTACCGTGCTGCCGACACCGCTTGTGTTTGCAGCACCGTGTGCTTTACCTTCTCCCCTGATCGAATCTGCATGGTTACGGAGCTGGAAGACGGCAGCCGTGCTACGTTGGGAAACCTCGGTGCTGGCAGGATAGCCGGAGCTCGCTGCAGCTGCGAGCTGCCCCCGTTGTGTGATTGTTTCCAGTTCTTAACGTAGTCTTTTCCAAAAATAACCTCTGGGCCCTTGCTGAACAAGTTACCACTGTTCCTGGCGTAAGCTGTCCCATTGAGAAAACTTCGGTCGCCGCAGAGTCCAACCTGGGGCTGCGCCAAAGCGTTTGCTGATTGGGTTCACTGATGCCTACACCCTGTACTCTGTTCCTTTGTTTATGTGAGCATCCTGGTGAGATCTCATGGAGCCAAGTTGAAGGTTTTTATTTTTGCTGTGTGTGAAGCCCTCTGCACTGCTCTTGCACGTTGATGTGAGGGAGGCAGGGCAGACTGACGGTGACTTCTCTTCCATGTCTTCCCTCTGCTTCTGTTTCCAGAGCGTTTGAGACCCAGATGACGCGACTCGAGGCAGAGTTTGTGCGGCGGGAAGCTCCACCTTCCTACGGACAGCTCATCGCACAAGGACTCATCCCCCCGGTTGAAGACTTCCCTGTGTACAACGCGTCACAAGTACGGAGACACCAGTGCCAATGACCCGATCCGCAGCCAAACCGCTGTGAATTAGATAGAATCAATCTGCAGCTGTATTCTTGCAGTAGCTGTGCTAATTATATGGAAGTCATATAAAAATGCGTATGTTTTACTTGGAGCTGAGCAACCAGTTACACATGTTGGTGCTGTGGGTAGTTTTGAACACGTGAAGTGTGTTTGCCGGGGAACTGCGGTGAGATAAGCACGTACTGTTTTGCTGTACATCAAGATAGAATGAACAGAGACAGGGAGAAAGGTCAGAAAGTAAACAGGAAAAAAGGCTTTTCAAGCTGAAACTGTAATGTGCCTGAAACGATAAGAAAGTAAGGTCTGTAGCAGTATTTTGGGGAAATTCTAGGATTATTTTTCATTTACAAACACATTACACTGGGAAGCCGTTGCCATTCTTCTATTTCATTGCCGAGTTCTCAAAAATCCCCTGTGCCCTGTCGAGAGTATCCAACTGTGATACAGTTCCTGGTGCGATAAAGCTCCTTTTGTTTGTTACTGGAGTGGAGGAGTAGTTTGCCTTGGCTTTTCTTCTCTGTGGTTGTCATCGGCTTTTGGGGCTCCTCTGCTGTTGCTGCCGGTAGAGGACTCGGCGGTCTGCAGTCTGGTTGTGTAGCGGTGATCTGATCGTGGGAGCGGAGCGTCTTCCTGGGCAGACAAGTAGAGCTTAAGCTCATAAAGATAACACTCCAAGGGAGAGTCTTTAGGTACAGGCAGAGCCGTCTTTGGTACTCTTAAACAGTTCATTAGAAAACGGGCATTTAACGAGGAAGTGTAGGGATCAAGTCTGAGAATTTTGGTAAAGTGGAGATAGTAGTGAAAAGAACAGGGTTTAGGACAAGTCTTTTGAGTACGTGTGGAATCACGGTTTGTTGCGTCTGTGTTACAGGCTTCTGTGCTGCAGAACATTCGAACGGCCATGAGGAGGCAGATGAGGCGACACTCGTCGAGACGGAGCTCGTCTCGGCGGCGCTTGGGCAGGCTCTGGAACAGACTCTTCCACAGACCTCGGGTGAGAGGACAGATCCCGCTCCTGACGCCCGCCCGCACGTCACAGACTACGCTGGGTGACGGGATCATCAACCGTGCTGACGGGACGGTTCGGAGCCCCCCACCCTCCCCCGAAGGACCTAGTTTAGAGGCAAACGCCCATGGCCCAGCCAGGGGCCTTCAAGAAGCTGGGTGTAACAGCTTGCAGCCAGAGACTGAAATCACAGAGCCATCGCCTTCAAATGTCTTACCGAGTACTTGCACAGCAGCACGTGTGGAGCCGGAGGCTGGGCGCGCTGATAAGTGTTTGGGCGCCGAGACCTCTGGCACTGAGCTCAAGCAGTCCAGTAAAGCGGATTCAGGAAAGACTTTCAGAGATCCTTTATCTGAAAGTGTTGCAGAAACGATCCATGGAGGGTCAGCGTCTAGGAGGACTGCCCCAGAGGACAGTAGTTTAAGTAGAAGTCATCCTCTGAGTGAAGAGCCATGTAGGTTGCCCCTAAAAAAGTGGGAGCCTGCCTATTCAGACAGCCCTGTGAATGTTCATATCCAAGTGGATGGACAAAACCGATGTTGCCCTAACTCATACCGGGAGGAGCCTTTGGGTATTCATGCGGCTTGTTGCCATTCTGTGGAAGTGCCAATGTTAGAGTCCTCTACTCCCCTCTCCGAAATCAATACCAGTGATGACGAATCTTTACTCGTTTGCTAATAAAAATTTTTGGTTTGGCCCTGTAAATTTTGTAACTTCATTGTTTATATGACAGTGCACTTTGATGATAGGTGGTTATGTCTGTGCTCTCGACTTTGTCTCTTAAAACCAGTGTGCTTTAATCCCGCGGGGAGTACAGTACGAGACTAAATGGGACAAGTTTTTGTCTTTGTTGCTATTCGTGAAGCTCCAGTGGGGCAGAAGTAGGCCAGTATGCGATGTCAGGGGCTGGGAGAGCAAGAATGTGTCACTGCAGTATCTCCATCCTCTGGTATTTCTTCTGTGCGTTTTTTCACTCTGCATTCAGGGAATTAGTGTTTCTTTGCTTTTCAAGTGGTCTTACTGAAACTAGAGAGAACTCTGTTGGAACCTGGGGCAGCCACCACTCACTGTAACTGAGTACTAAACTAGAAATAACATCATTCGTTGTCTTTTTAGGCATCATAATCTAATTAAAATGTAATAATTTTAATTACAAATACTTAGAAGGAAATAAAATCTTTTGTAGCTTCCTCTTTGTAGAAGTTGCTCCCTTCAGAAATGTTGATGGCCATACGTACCTTCCAGCGTCCACTGAAACCAAAGTTTCTGTATGGAATACCCGGAATGATACCGGCGTCGTACCTGCGACGGCTTTGTAGTGAGATGCGCAGTGTTCCGTATGAGCGGAGTGCGCTGAACCCCAGTTGCAGCAATATTTCTTTTTTGTGTTGTCGTACGTTACATTCTCTTCATAGTGATGTTGTGAAGGCTGAAGAATTGTTTGCTTTCTCCCCACCCTCTTCCCCCCCCCCCGCTTCTGTTTTCAGGACTTTCATGATTATACCACTTCGGGTGTGCCCTGAAGGGTACTGAGGCTTCACAGCTCCCGTCGGCTGCGGTAGGAAGCACTGAGCGCTTGGTAACTGTCAGGATCAGACTTCTGTTTTATTTTGAAGTCAAGTCTGCTTCACAAGTTTGCTTGTAAATCTGCTACCTCGGTGCAGATGTATAAATCAGGTTTTTTTTATTTTTAGAGGATGCTATTTTGTTTGCTTTTTTCTTTTAAGAACTAAAATAGGTCAGTGCCATTTTCAAAGTTGACACTGTGCGGATTGTACAACACTGAAATGTAAACTGGTGCCTTTTTGGTTTTTAGAGTGTAATGAAAAGCGAGCAAGTTGTTTACCTGGAAGATGGGTGACATTGCTTAGCCATGCGTGACTGCGCAGAAGGAGAGCACAGCGTGTTCCCCTGTGATGGCCTGGCCCTGGCGCCGTGGTTGGGGCTCCCCCGCGCCCTAACGAGCTCTGCTTCGATTCCCCCGTCGCACAGTGACTGAAACCCTTTATATAGGAATTAACAAGGAAGTTGATGCTGCTGCTCTGTAAATGC
Organism: Anarhynchus alexandrinus; assembly: GCA_008711295.1. Lineage (NCBI taxonomy): Eukaryota > Metazoa > Chordata > Aves > Charadriiformes > Charadriidae > Anarhynchus > Anarhynchus alexandrinus. Next base: position 316,952 of record VUYV01000150.1, read on the forward strand.
CCGAGTGCTCTGAAGCCTGTTTATTGCTGCAGGAATTCAGGCTGCCCAAAGTTATGAGCCGAATTGAGGTGGACTTTGGCGTCTGCGGAGCTGGGCTCTGCTGTGCGCCGGACCCTCCTGGCTGTCACGGCAAACAGGCTTTCCGTGAACGGTTAAGTTTTCATCAAAGTGTCAAAGATGTTTTCCCTTTAAATGGGCTATACTTTGCCCTGGATCTCTTCCTGGGACTCCCTTTGGGAGTGCCTGGAAAAGAACAAGGAATAGGACTTTGGCTTTACCGAAATGTAACGTGGAAGAATTAAATTGAAGTAATTTTTTTTTCTTTTTCTTTTTCCCCTCTCCAGTTGCAGATTTGTTTCATACTGTGCATTCCAGAGGCAGAAGATTGAAACTCCTTTAGGGCATTAATAGCAGGAAGGGCTTGTGGCAAAAAGCATAACAAATAAGAGTCGTAGTTACATAAAATAAATACTGCACAACCATTTATTCCAAGTGCTTCTGTGATCAGAATTCATCAAAGGAAATGTAGTTTTGAAAGAGATCTTGCTTTCATGGCGTTTGTAAACATTTTAGGCACATTCCACCTTTGCAAGGGCATGTGCTGTAGTCATTACACTGCCGGGGTTGTTTGCCTCTAAGGCTACAGGTTTTAGTGTCTTTTTTTTTTGGTCTAAAGGTAATTTTAAATACGTAGAATTGTATATGTAAAGTAGTTAATTATAATTGGGAGGAAGATTATATTTCAATAACTTAGAAATAAGTGTATATTTAATTCTGTTACAGAAATGTATTTCTATAATAAAATCATGTTGCTCATACTATGCCTTAAACTGTCACTGCTGTAAGGCTCTTAAAATTGAAGTATCTACTTCAGAATACTGCTGTATTTTAGGAACAACACTGAACAGCTAACACTGTATTTTATTTTAACGTGTAACTTCACCTAATTTCTAGCATATGCATATTTTGTGTACCGATCCATTTGGTAACTCAGTGGAAATTTCATTGAGAAGGTTTTATTTTTGGAAAATCAAAAAAATCCAGGTTAATGAAAATTTGATGCTTGAAGCGTGCAGAAACGTCCACAGCCCTCAATACTGGGATTTGTAGCCTCAATGAGAGGTGGGAGCCCGGGGCTCTTGGTAAGCACCACCTTGTGTTCTGCAAGGCAGAATACAGCTCTCCCAGCTCCCCCAGCTCATTCCTCGGAGGGAAAAGTCACAAATTTACTGTTAATTTTGCAGAAGAAATCTCTCTGGGCTGTGAGCACGAAGAAGGGCGTTGCAGTGTCCCGGAACGTCAGTCCCTGAGGAAGGGCGCACTCCGCCGTAGCGCGGCTGCCCTTCCTCCGGCTCTTGCGACCGTCAACCACTGAATCAGCCCTCCTGGGAGACTCCTGCCTTCTGTCCCCTGTAAGCTGCAGGGGCTTGGGGCTGTATTCAGAACGTCCAAAATGTGTAAAAAAAAAAAAAAAAAAAAAAAA
>VUYV01000150.1:318460-420006 GCA_008711295.1 Anarhynchus alexandrinus
TGGGGAAACTGCAACTATGCCAGACGTGAACACAGAGATCTCACTGTTACATTTCTTTGCTCTGTGGAAAATACCACACTTAAAAGACTATACATCCTAAAGTTAATCAGCTAATGAACTTGATAAATTTTTTGTTATTTTAATAATGCTTTTCTGCACTATAAATATTTTTGTAGACAGAAGGGAAACAAAGTATTTAAGATAGTGGGGTTTTGTTGTGGTTTTGGGGTTGGTTTTTTTTTTGGTTTTTTTTTGGGTTTTTTTTAAGGTACAAAACCTCCCTGTCCAAGCAGCCAAANAAATCCTTTCCTTTAAAAAAAAAAAAAAATCTGAGTAGAGAAGAATACCTACACTGGTTTAAGAAGAACGGAAGCTCACAGGCAGCGTTAAGGGATAAGTGATCCCCCTTTATTTTCTCGTACTGCTATTAACACATGGGGAATATTTCTGTTTGAAATCCTGGCACCTTCCAGCTTGTGTTTGACTCTGTAACATCCCTTGAATGTACTTGTTTTCTTTTTCTGTTCTCTGCTTTGTGGGTTTTGTTTGTTTGTTTTATTTACATGTTGTATATATTCATTTAGATATAATGTTTTTACCATAACGTATGTACAGGTACATGGTTCAGGTATGGCATCGCGGTTGCCGGTGTCTGCTGGTTCCTGGACGATGACACTAAGCAAGTAAGATGCTGGGCATCACTGTACTTTGCTCTCGCTTTGGATCTCTTAATTTTTAATAAAATTTCACGTGCCCAGCGACTGTGGGTTTCTGACTGTCACTCCAACGCCAACGACGGAGTGTGCCTGAGTTGTGCTCCCGCAGCCTTTGTGTGGCTGACTGCATATGCCAACCCATCGCTCAGTATGTTGACGTGAGTATGAATGGTGTGGCTTTATTGGTTTGGTTTGGTTTTTGGTTTGGGTGTTTGTTTTTTTTTTTTTTATTATCTGCTTTTTCTGGTAGCTGAAGCTGTGGAGGTGCAGCACTGTTTTTAGACAGTACATGTGAAATCTTAGCACTAGCAATTCGCTGTTGCATACAACTGCCTTTAAAATGTGTGTACGCATATACCCCCAATAACAAAAAGAAGCCCTGAAGCGTGTGACGGTTTAGGTGGTTAAAAACCCCACATTTCTGAAGTACAGCCTGTCATTCCCGTTGCCGAGGGCAACGCTTGTGCCGATGCTTCCCCTTCCCGGTCTGTGCTTTGGGGTACCGCTGGCTCTGTCCTGATGTTTGGCTGGAGAAGGTGGAGGCTGAGTTATTTGGTGTTGACAGAGTTTTACTCTGCAGGCTTGGAAATCTTTATCTTGGTCATCTGGATTTATCCATAGCCATGAAGGATGGGAGGACAGAGCTTGATGCGGAGGGGTAACACCGCCTAAGCTAGTAGAGAGTTTGCTGTGCTTCCTCGAGAAGCGCTGGCTCAGCTGCAGCGGCACAAACCGCCTCCTGATGTGAGGCTGAAATGGATGTAGCCCATAAAATGGAAATAGAGTAATAAACGATACCTGTGTGTTCGCAGCAGAGTTTGTTGACAGCCTGTGCAATAGATATGTCAGACGACAGACCAAGGAGCTAACTCGAAAAGCCGTGAGGGAATTATGTATTTTTTTAACCAGACCTTCCTCTGAGAGGGAGAACTGCTTTTGCTTATTTAGGAGTTTTGGTCTTTGCGGGAAACTGAGTTTTAATCTGTCGGGCAGGTGTTAGGATTTAAAACCCAGTGCAAATGGCTGTCTGCCCGTGACCTGGACCTGGCAGGTATCAAACCTCACCTCCTGCCTCTCGGCAGCCTGTTACCCAGCAAACTCCGCGCCGCTGCGGATTCCGGCTCTTGTGATCCCGGGTACAGGGATCAAACGGTGGCCAAGGCTGATGCGAGAGGTTTATGTTTTATTCCCTCTGTTCTTAGTTTCCTGCCCTACGATGCCTTCAAGGTCTCCCTCGCTTCTATTACTATCTCTTACCTTAGGACTTAAGGACAAATTTCTTTTTGGCCTCTCGGCATCTCTTGGTCACTTTCTAATCCTTTTCCTTGGATTTTCATTTTTCATTTGTCCAAGTGCAGAAGTTTCCTGTTGAAGTTAGAGCACTGGTGAGAAGCGTCAGGGACTGAGGAGGGAAGTTCAAAAAGCCAAAGAGGTTTTGGCTGTATCACAGCTGGAGTCGGGGGTGGACAGTGTGCACCCATCTGAACTCTAAAGCTTTAGGAAAAGACAAATTCCAAGCAAGGTTTACCCTTTTTTTTTTTTTTTTAAATTTTTTTTTTTTAACATCTCCTCCAATTNTTTAACATTTTCATTTTTGACATCTACTTCAATATCTCTCATAAAACTCCTCAGCAGCTGAATAATTGCTAACTCCTTGTCATTTGGTGCTTGAGGGGCTGGAGAGCAGATGGGTTTTGTTTCCAAGGTTTCAAGAAGCCACAGCTGAGAGCGCGAGACATGAGCCGCACGGTGACAAGGGGCTCTGAGACCGCCGGGTGGGACAGCGCGTTTGCTGGGGGCTGGCGGTTGGTTCGTTTGTGTGCTTTCCCCTCAAAGATGAGTCATTTTGTTCAGCTTCAGCTGCGGGGCAGGGGAAGCAGGGTCACGGTCACGGTCACGGGCAGGAGGTGGTGGTGGGCTCTGTCCCGGGCTGCCCCGGTGGCCACAGCTCCTCCGTGGGGACCCTGGGGAGCCCCCGGCCATGCTTGGGAGGGGGGAGTGAGCGAGCACGGCTAAGGAAATCTTGTCTGCATTTTTTTGGATACATTTTTTGCAAAGATGCTTCCAACTCAAATGCAATATGAAATACGTGGTGACTCATCGATCCTTTCTGAGTTGGAAGAAAGCTCTGACCTGATACGAGTCTCTTACCTTGACCCTGCTAGGTCAAACTCTTTTGGTTTGTGTACTAACCCAAACTGACAACAACCGATGCCTTTATGGAGCTGAGGAGCGCGGCCGGGCAGCAGCGGCACCTCTGCCTCGTTCTCCCAGCGGTGCCCACCCAGCTCCGCTTTCCCGTTGAACCCCATCTCATCGGCAGAGGGACACCTCCACAGTCCACGCCTCGCACAGCGCACAGCGTAGTGGTGGTGGGACCTGCTGCTGCTGCTGCTGCTTCCCTCCGTGCTGCGGCGATGCAGATAACAATAATCCAAACACATCTTTTATTGACTTTGCCGGCTGTGAAGCTGACGTACAGGTGATACTCTTGTTAATACTTGCGTTGCCTTGTTTTGTCTCCAGAATTCCCTGAATGCTGTATTATTGCCAGCGCTAAAAACAGCCCAGAGTATTTTTCTGCATTGTAGCCTCTAATATTTTATGCTACGTAGATACAATAGCGTAAAATATATAGTCTTACATAGTATTGCATTGCTTATAAAACTCTGTTTAAACTCCTTTCTTTTGGAAATGACTTGCTCTTCCGTATCAAGTATCACAATGTTCTTGATGTGCTCGTAGCGTCAGCTGTCCTCAGGGTTTTTCTTTTGTTCAGTGGGCTTTAAAATACTAGCGATTATGCCTCCTTTGGGCCTTTTGCTTCATCTTTTGGAAAAATCATGCTTAGACAGGGTTGAGCACGCTGCTAAATTTCACTTAGCATATGAATTTATCTTTCTAGTTCCGTATGTTGATTTCTATGGTTAGAAATTGCACACATTAGGAACTAACTTTTGCAAAGTCTTTAAAAAATAATGTATGTGATGTTGGAAGCACAGATGAAGCTGTTCCTAAAAATGAAGTAAGACAGCGTGGAACAGCTTTTGGGGATTGGTATGTAATTCGAAGATGAGCTCTACTAAACCACCCTGTTCTGAATTCAGCCGTCTGATTTAAGGTCAAATGTCGATTGTTTTAAAGCGTGGCAGTATAATCAGGGAAAATTTGAACCAAACCCAGTTAACAACTATGAGGCAATTGGTCCTTTAATCTTGCTTTTGATTTCCTTAAACAATAGCCAAGGAAAGCCTTGGTAGCAGCTGCAGCATATTATTATTATTATTATTATTATTATTACTACTACTACTACTACTACCTTTCTCATTACCATACAGACTTGTCTCAAGAGGTGCAAAGTTTCTGTGCTGGCTGATTTCCATACCTTAATTATTTAAACAAACAAAAATAAAACCACACCAAAACTTAGCAGTTCTGAAAGAAATCATTATTGTTGGTGCTATAATGCATTTAATTTGCCCACTAGATAATAAAATTATTAGAAAAAATAATCTGTTGGAAATTATACCACAGGAAGTTGATTTTGAACTATGGAAAATAAGACTCAGCCATGAGAGCCTCTGACACAGATTAAGTGGTGGGGTGATGCTTTGCCAGTAGAAATAGGGGAGGTGTGCTGTCAGTTTTGGGTTTTTTTTTTAAAGCTGAATATAAATTATTTTCATTAGCAAACTTTATATATTCATAACATTATTTAAAATGTGGAATCTCTCTTTACATGTGTGCATATGTACACACAAAACCACACCTTTTTCTTTAGCTGAATATATATTTTAATCTCTTATGAATAACAGCTTTATACAAAGAGAATAGTGTAAGCTGTGGGTTTTAGTGTCTGCCATCTGAAATTTTGGGAGAGAGATGGATAGATATTTAAAAATAAAAATACTTTGAATAATGCATTGTGTTGGAAAGATACGTTCCTTGAGCTTGCTCCTTATTTTGAGTCTGTTCTTAAATCTTTGTAGAGCGTGTGGTACTTGACACACTAAGAGATTAATGAATGCTTAATTTTTGTACTAGGGCCTGCAACACATAGAAAGATACTTTTAAAATTAAATTCGCATAGCTGTTGCCAAGGCTACTGGACGTGATAGTTTTTGTTTTCAAAAGTTGCAAAAGCATAGTAGCGATTCAAAATATTGCTCGGAGCTGTTTTGCATTTTCAAAAGATTCTTTGGTGTGAAAGTGGCCATATTGCTGCAGCAGCAAGCCTCTATGTATTAATTAAATATGTGAACTAGATTTTTTTTTTTTTGCTAGTGTTTGCCACAAATAAAATATGCAAAACACCTTCTAAAGAGCATCTGATGTGAGAATGATTTAGGCTTGTTACTTGGCTGAGCGCAGTTGCAATGGGGAGTTTCTCTCTGAAGCGATGTGACATCTCCTGACACTGCAGTGAAAAGGAGAAAGGCCGGGCTTCATTCCCGTTTCCCTCCGGTTCCCTCTGCCGAGCCCGCTGCACACCCCTCCACATCTCCGTCGGCACCCGGGTCCTGCTGAGCTCCCGTGCGGTGCCACGAGCTCCGGCCCCAGCCGGCGTACAGGAACCCAGCTCCGCCTTTATAAAACTGCTTCAAAATTGAGATACTTGAGATTTTTATCACTACTTCTGTATATTTTTTTCTGTGTCACCAGATAATGCCTGAACAATCAAGCAGAGGTGGGCCCGGGCTGGTCAGCGTTCAGCGCGGTGATGCCGGAGGGCGGCCGTGCCGGTGCTCGGCCGGGTGCGCTCTGCTCCTGCGGGTGTGTGGAAGGGTGATGCTCTGGGTGGTACCTTTGACACCTCACGTGTCACGTGGGGATTCAGCCCACCCAGGGACAGCCACAGGAATTTTCCTGCTGGAGTGGGTGTCCCAGGGTCTCCTCGCCTTCTCTTGATTTCTCCACTCTGATTCTGCATCGGGAGCTGTCCTACTTTTGAAATGCCTAAATTTGTGTGTCTCTGATGGACCCTCATGGCTGCTAAAATCAGTATTCCAGAGCTGTATCTGTGCTGCTTTCCCCTGCTGAGCAAGTACGCTGCCAGAAAAACACAACCAGCGCCTTATTTTATATTTTATTTCTTTTTTTCTTCTTTTTTCCTTTTTTTTTTTTAGGGAAAAACTAAAAGCTACAGATGCCATAAAGGGTGTAGCTCATTTTATGGGCTTCACTATTGGAGCTCTAAAAACATTTTTTTTTTTTTCCAGAAAAACTTTTTGCAAAAATGAGCATGTAAACAAGAAGCCACTTCAACCTCGGAGGCCGTGTCGCTATTTCCTCGCAGCCGTCTCGCTCACGGGTCGCAGAGAGCGGGCTGAGGGCGCCTCCTCCTCCTCCGCAACTCCCCCCTGAGGGTAGACCACAAAACACAGCTTCTGTCCCCAGCACGTCATGGACTCTGTGAAGAGCAAACGTGTGGGTGGTTAATGGGGATGCTCAGGCTCTCCTGAGCAAAAGCGCGATGCTGGGGCAATCCAACGCGTGAATGACGCGCAGCCTCCAGGGAGGAAAGCAGGGCAGGGGGGAGGCAAAGCTCTTGGCCATTTATTAGTCCTTTTGGGATAGCTCATTTAGCCTCCGTGTCATTAAGGTTATGCTCCTGAGCGTCTGCTCTGGGACAGGCTGCTGTGAGCGAGCTGAGTGGACGGGGAGCAGCACAGGGGCACACAAGGAGGCGGGAGGGAGCAGCCCAGTTGCCCAAAGGCAAGCACTGTCTGGTCACTTTGTGCCCGTGACCAAGAGCAGTGGTCGGGCTCACGCAGCCGGTTCCCTGGATGTTTGAGTGCCGATGCGCTGGAGGTTGAGCAGATCCCCGCAGACCCGAGCCCAACCAGTGGCCCCAGGAGTGCAGCGAGGCACCGCGGCGCTGGCTTACCTATTAGCCTATTTACACACTTTGGTTTGTTTCTCCAGTAGACTCCAAGGAAGAACACTGGCACTCCAGTTAAAATGATAATGAGTCCAACTCCGCAGACGACCGGCTCGGAGTATAAGCTGAAGATCAGCAGAAATGCCCAAAACGCCAGGTAAGTGATAGGGATGAGGAGATTCACCTACCGGGAGAGAGCAGAGCAGAGCAGAGCGTGACTGTGCAGAGCAACAGTGGTGGCCGACCGGTGGTGGGGCTGCAGGGGGCTGCGCGCAACGCTGTGGCTTCAGGACCCCCTGTGGGTCTTGCCTGCTCCTTCCCTCTGCCACTGTTGTCCTCTCTGCCCATCCCGACAGGTTCGCAAGGGGTCTGCCTGTGTATCCTGTTTTCATGCTGGTGGCACTTTGGGACCTTAAAACATTACTATTACCTCAAAAAATAAACTGTCCTTCAAAATGGGAGGATAGAGCACTTGGTGTGCCCGTCCCGCGCTTGGCATCGCTGTTGCAACCAAGAGATTTAGCTTTAGTATTCTCACCTTGATGGGTCTGAAGATTTTGGGTTTCTTCCAGCGTAACACGATCAGGCCTATAATTGTCACTCCGTAGCAGAGGTAGTTAATAAATGACACGTAGTTGATTAGCGTGTATGTGTCTCCAACAAGCATGATGATAAGAGTGGCCAAACACTGCAATGAGAGAAGCATAGCCTTACTTGAGTCATTACTAGAAAAGGTAGCTTAAAACCAACAAAAACAAGCAAAAACCCCATCAAAGCAGTTGAACTCCTTTTGTTTATGGCCCCTGCCAGGCACCTGCTGCCTCCCGCGCTGCGGCGCGTTGTCCCTGAGTGGTCCTGCTGGGGCTTAATGGGGACCCAGGGCTATTGGGGCAGCTGGAGCCAGGACCAGCGGGTCTGTTGGCAAACGCCCCGGGGGCGCTGGCAGAGGTGGCCCTGCGGCCGGTGGCCAGGCAGGGCCGGGAGGACCAGCAGAGCTCCCCGCCGCCCCACTCCCCCCATCGCTGCTGCCTGGTTTAAAGGGTGTTGACCCCCATGGTGAGGACTGGTGATGAGCGAAGGATTTCTTGCAGGCTAACGGGTTGTGGTCAGCGCGCTACGATGCTGCAGGTGCCCGGTGTACTACAAAGAGTGAGAGCTTTCCCCCCACCGGCCCTTGGCTCACGCTGCAGATGACCGGTGTCATTCATCTTTTGAGCATTGCTCGTGTTTGCAAATGGGCAGCTGGAGGGTGGAAATTTCTGTGCCTGCGCTTGCTTGTTTGTACGTATTTCAGCACAGCTCTGTGGATCCAGGAGGGCTGGCTTGGGTGTTGGGGGGCTGTTCCTCGCGTCTGCACCCCTGCCGGCCGGTACCCCGGGAGCTGAGCCGAGCCCCAGCCTGTGCCACCAACCCATCCTGTGAACATCATCTGCTGGTGGCCGGAGCCTGAGGGAAACTAAATATCCAAACCCTCCAGAGTGCTCAGGATTTGCTCTGTGCTACTCCAGGCTCTCTTTTTGCTTATGTGCCTTTTTCTCAATTGGCTGTTTCAATAGCAAAGCCCCCTCGGGAGGGAGGGCTTCTGCACCAGGAGTCCGGCACCACCGCAGTCAAACGACCCTTTGGTCCCTGTGCTCCCCTCTTCAAAGCCTGGCAGGGGGATTTCAACACCTTGAGCAGTCTCCCCACAAAATGGATTTTAAATGGGACAGTGTTTTATATGGGCGTCATGTAACATGTTCCCTGCTTTCCTCTGACAGGCGCACAGTGTCGTAGGCACAGACAACCCTCTCCTGCCCCTAACGGGCTTTGTGGCACCACCGATGCCGCTGGGAGTGGTGAGGACTCATGCATGGGTGACACTGAGGTGTCAGCTCCGTTCCCGGCGTGGGCGCGATCCTTGGGTGGCAGGAGGGCAGAGGGGGTGCTGCTCCCCGTCGCTGGCTGCAGTCGCACGGCCGGTGGGAGAGCTCTTGCAAAAAAAAACCCAGTCTGTTTATTTTACATTTAGCTTGGCCCCTTGTTTTTTGAAAGGATTAGTAAAAATACAGGTCTCACTGGTGATGTTAAAAAGGCCTTTCTCCATGTACAAAGAAACCTTTCTCCATTCAAAGAGCTAGGTGTGATTCATTGGAAGAGAAGAAGGAAACTCATGTATTAATTAGGTTTGCCTAAAGTCTGACCCGGTTTGCTATTGTAGCTGCCTACGCTATAGTATTTTTATATATTTCTATTTGTTAAGAGATTAATGTTTCCTGGCAGCATTTGATATACCCTGAGCTGCATTAAAACGCCTTCAAATGATGAATGGCTGCGCAGCGCTGGTCCTGTGATCAGCACTGTAATTCACGGGGACGATTTGAGCAGAGCGGGGGTGGCGCACGCCGCGTGGGTCGGCCAGCTCAGCTCGGGCAGCCCCCTCCTGTCGGGGCTGGTTCACAGCGAAACGGCCTCTGAAACTCAGCGTGTCGTTTCAGCCGATAAATTTTTAGCGCAGGGCAGGGCAGGCTGTGGGCAGCTTACCCCAAAACCCTGCATAGGCAGCACGCGAGATGTTCATGATAGGGCACAAAGCCCCGGGAACACCGTAAAGCCTCAGCTAGACACTTATTTTGTCATAAAATCGGAATGTGCAGGAGGCTTATTTGGTGAAATTTGGTTTGGGTGTATAGTTCCAGAACTGCTGTTAGAGCTGGGAGACACATAAATGCGCACCTTCCTCGTACATCTGGGGTCAAACCCTCGCTGTTTTGATACCGGTGGCTGACCTGCAGTTGGCAGCAGTTGATGCAGCTGAGATTTCAAGCAAATGCCCTTCAGGGAATCCCCTTGCTCAGGCCATGCAGCTGTGGATGGCAGCACCGGGAGTAATTTTCTGCTTTAATGTCTTCTATGCTACAGTAAAACCCACCACATAGCCTAGCTTCACTATTGGTAAAAGTGTATGAAGCTCTTTGTTTCAAATAATAACTTCTCTAAGTCATTAGTATCATGGAAATTTACGCTGTATAAAAAGTGAGGAAAATCTTCTTCCCATGGGAGCACACCATCATCCTGACCAGCCCCAAACCCCGCCAGCGCTTGGCTCGATGGTTTGTGATGTTTTCAGGTGACCTTTTGTCTGCCTGATGTACCATTCGGCAGATGCGTTATTCAGGGCCATTGTAATCATTGTCCCTACTTAATTTTTTGGCCCATGGAAAAGGAATACCCCTGATCCTCAGAGCACTGCCCGATCATCCCTCATGAGATGTCTTGCTCCTTGAGAGTAAGTGACTTTGGGAGCACTTTGTCCTCTCCCTGTGACCCACCATGTCTCTGGCTTGGGTGGCAGGATCTAAACCAGCCCTGCCCGTAGCAGTGGCCACGGGGATTTCCAGATGTTTGTGGAAGGCGGGCAAAACTGGGCAAAAGCGCTCATCTCTTCTTAAATGAAGTGTCTCTGTTTCAAAAGCCAGTCTCTACCTCTGCTGTGGGGAGGACAAGTGCTGATGGGCTTAAATTGCAGCTCAAGTTGGGCATGAGGGGACCGCTCCGAGCGCCGGGGTGGTCGGGAGCAGAGGGATTACTGCCGAGGCCGACGGCTGCTCCTCTCTGGGGCCGCCGGAGCTGCTCGGCCGGTGCCCACCGGCAGCACTTGGGGACGACGTGCATCTCCTCCGGGGTACAATGGCCTCCCAGGGGATTTCCCAGCCCTCCTCCCCGTGATTCAGTGTCTCTAAAAGCAGGTTACGGGGTGTCAGGGTAAATGTCACGGTAAGTCATGGTAAAACTTACGCAGACGAGCAGGGCGGGGATGGGCGTGCAGTGCTTGACGTGGATCATGGCAAGCAAACTCGGCAAATGGCCTTCTCGGGCACCGGAGAAACATAACCTGGAAATAAGGATAGCGACGCTGAATCCACTGGGTGCGCAACAGCCCCTTCGACATCTATCCGTGTAACGTCCCTAACCTCACCCCCCGCGTGGGTCCCGCCATGGGGGGGAGCCGCGGCCTGTGGGTGCCGGGCTGCCAGCGGGGAGGCAACCGGGCACCGACCGCCCGCGTAACCCCCGTGCGTTATTTAAACTAGACCCCTCCCTATACGAGGCCCTTAACGGCTAATGTCGTCTGTGACACGACCCGCTCTGAGATGCGGAAGCACCTCTGAGGGGGAGGCCGGGAACCCTCCAGGCGCTGTGGGCCGGCCGGCCTTGCTGCCTCACCCAGGGTGGGACGAGCGCCGCCTTGAAGGGTGTGTGGGGATCAGCCACGCAGAGCCACGGCATAAAACCCCTCATAGATAACGGTTCCAGTGTCAAAAGGGTTTTGGATGAGGTTTAACGTGCCTTAACATTTCACTTTTAAGCGCATAACCTGTTACATATGCACTCAGTTTTGTTGCATCTCATACTCACGAAATTGCTGAGAAATAACTTTCCCAAGGTACTTAAGGCTTGACTCGTTTCCTCGAAAAAAATTTTATAACTTTTTAATTAGGTTCAGAGAGGCCAATTAATATAAATAGGCTTTACAGACTACAATATAATAGACTTTACAGATCCTGGCCCCGCTATCAGCAGCGTGCAGGCAAAGGATCTTGCCTGGAAGGAGTTTTTTCCAGCACGGGGATGGAAATGTCTGTAACTGGGAACAGCACCAGGCACTAAAACTCCTCTTTGAGCAAAGCACAGTTTTGTAGCTACTGGAACTTTATTGATGTAAAATGACTCTTGGTTCCACGCTAAAGCCGTGTTTCGCTGTTACTGTGAGTTATTCCACATCTGCAGACACTTTCAGTAGCTCATAAGGATTATTTTGCAAGAGATTCCACAATTCAATATTATATTTGCTGATTCAAAACAGAGCAATTCGTAACTAAACGTATCCAACGCGCCCAACAACAGCCTCATGCTCTACAACATCCAAAATGTCTATCTAGCATTTCTTTATCAAATGAAATTAAAACAGCCCCTCCCCAAATTAGATAACGTTCATAAAATTGTACTCCATCTAACCTTGATGAGGTAAAAAGGTATCCATTTATTCCTCCAAATGTAGATAGGGCCACTGAGACTGGCATAACCCAGGAAAAATAGCCCAGTAACTTTTCACCAAATGTCTAAAGCAACAGAAGGCAGAGAAACTGAAATACACTGCAAAGCACAGAACCGACATCAAAGTGTATTTTAGACATCCAGGGAATGGTTTACTTACTACCGCCACAGCGTTGGAGGACAAGAGCTCTTGGGGTGACATGGCAGTGAAATATGCAATGTTGGTGAACGTATACACGAATGTCACCAATGGGATGGATATGAATATGGCACGAGGTAGGTTCCTAATAAAAGAATTAGGAGGGTAGATAAGAAATTACAGTCATGCACAGCGAGACCACAACACCCGTGTACGGCCCCAGGGAGGTCACCCAGATGGGTGGGTTCCTCAGCTGTTTCTCTGGAGGGAAACGCGCTTCCATCGGCTCTGTCACCCGCTGCAGGTTGGAGAAGGCTAAAAGCGCTACAAAACGCTGCGTCTGCAGGGGCGCTCCCTGGGACAGAAGCACCATGTCTCCCTTTGGGCTGTGGTTTGGGATGGAAGCAGCGTGCTGCTGAAAAACTAAATGGCCATTTCTCAAAAGCCCTATGTACAGGCACCAGCGGTGGAATAAGATGCCTTGTTTTGCTCTACCTTCACCTGCTCTGGAAAGGAACGGGACCCTGCTGTTGAGGTGGGTGCCTTGGCCTGTCCCATGCCATAAACCTGGTCAGGTCATGCAGCACCATGGCAGCTTACAGCAGTACTGGTGTACTTCACCTCCGATCCAGAGACCTCCTTAGAGGTGGACAGCTGACCTGTTCTGTATCTAATGCAATAATGCGTGTTTCTCTGTGTGTCAGATTTGGAAAAAAGTTTTTGAAAAATGTATTTAACCTTTGTGATTTTGAACAGGTTTAGTAAACATGGGAAGGATTTTTGGTTGTCCAATTATTTTTTGTATTTTAGTTTCCCTTCAGAGGCTGCAAAAATAATTAAAAAAGGCCATTTGCTCCCTTTTCTCTTTATTTCTCAACTAGAGCCATATTTGCCTTATTTAAGTCATAACTTATCATTATTCAGCTTTGAAATTGTGGTGGTCCATTAAAATGTTGGTGTTTTATTGAGGGTACACATTACCACACGTTCCTCATTCCTGCCAAGATCTCTGGGTATGCACTTTGCCATTCACCAGTGTGACAGCGTGTGCAGAGCTGCTCGTAAGGCTGCAGCTTTAATTCATTCCCATCCAGGCTGTGCAATAGCTTAAATTTCTCCTTGTTTAATTGCTGTGTGCATTGGATGCTTAGAAATAAATAACGCTCCAAGGAGCTGCTCTTGGCATTTGTCGTTCCACTTCATCAGCTCAGAAATGTTGAAACATTTGAGCTTTGCTTTACTAAACTAAAAATCACTTTCCCTCCAGCTTTCCCAGCCTGCTCATGATAAATCATTTCCAAGCTCCTGCCCATAGCCAGGACCAGCAGCAACCCAACGCCGGTCCCCCCATCCATGCTGGGGCACGGAGCGCTGCCTTCACTGCCCGATGTTTTAATCTTCTCTTTCAGGTGACTGTGGGAGATCCCCTTTGGGTGAAAAAGCAAAGGACTTCCAGCATAATTCAATATTATTCTAATAGAAGTGATTCTCCCTACAGATACTTGTGTGGCATCTCATCAATGCTTAATTTTTTGCCATAGAAGCACTGTATGATTGAATAGTGCCATAAAGACACTGCTTTGTCTATAGGCTGGTTTGGTTGAGTTATTGCCTAGGAATTAAAAATGTATTTTTAATTTCATTGTTTCTTTAACTTGCCTGCTGTCTGTTCTAAACAAAAAATCCCTCTCTTCTTTAGAAAGACTGGTCCCATAGACAGGGAAGGACATCGCTGCAGCTTATTAAATGAATAATATTACCAGATGGGTCCGACGTCTCAGCACTTCAAGAAAATGTGGATGGCATGGAAATGGATACTTGCCTGCGGGGATCAACCAGTTCTTCTGTTACATAGTTCAAGAAGTTCCAGCCACTGAACGCAAACGACCCTTGAAGAAAAGCTAACGCTAAATGCCCCACGGATGGAGTCATCCAAAAATTGAATGCGTTGCTTGGTGTCAGCTCTTCGTAGTTTCCTGCACAGAGAGCGCAAGCAAGAGGTTAAGCCACCCCTACCTACCAGAGACACCGGAAAATAGGTAAACTTTTGCTTTTCAGTCTTTATTTTTATTCTTGATTCCTTATTGGATTTGGGACTTCATGCTCTTCATGTCAGCGTGGGCTGGCACTGCACTTGCAGTGCTTCTGTGGGACGGTGTCCTGGGGAGGCATCTCGGGCTGTCGGCACGGGCGTCCCTCGCTGCAGCTGTGCCACCGCACCGGTGCCACTGCCGCCACTCACGGGAGCCTTTGCCAACCTGCACTGTCTGAGGACGGCTCCTTGGTGGGGTGAATTCCTACCTGTTCTGTTCTTGATGCGGTTTTCTTCTACAGGAGTTTGGTGTTGTTCAGTAGAAATACTGAAAAATAAAATGTCTATGGGCCTGGAAGATTTGTCAAGATTGTGGGACTATTACCACTGAGAAAATAAGTTTTCTGCTCTCTGCAAATGATGTATTTCATATTCCTTTATATGACTCTTCATATATATGATAAAAGCATTGTGACCCCTTTGTGTTCTCTGCTTTCCATTAAGTTAGTGAATCAGCGGGACTTCTTTTTGCCTAGTTTTAATCTTGTAAGTGACTTTTGGTAGGAAATTGGACTCGTGCCCAAAATGAAGCAGGTGTCTTCCTGCCGTGGGCAAGGCATCGCTTATGCATTTCACACCCAGAGCACTTCAAATTTAAGGAACATACAACAGAATAAAAAGTTTAGTAACTATGCCGAAACATGCTCAGCTGCCCTCCTTTATTCTATCAAACCTGACAAGGTGGGCTGGAAAGGGACTTGTTTAAGGGGATACCGCTGATTTCTCTGTCGTGCCATCCTCTCCATGGCTGTGTGAGCACACAGCCCCGCGGCTCAGCCAAACCCAGCGCTCCATTGGGTCGGTTTGTAAGGAGGAAACACTGCAGTAAGTGAGAAAAATCAAGTCTATCAACAGTACCATACCCGTGTTAGAGCTATCTCACAGAGTACCTTTAAAGATCTGTATGAAGCCCACAGTAATGATAAGGGCCAGGGCTAAGAGTTTTCCTGCTGTAAATATATCCTGAATGCGCGTTGCCCATCGAACACTGGAGCTGTTCACCCAGGTCAGGAGGACTGGAGAGCAAAAGACGGAATTCAGTGAAATGAAATTATTTTTATTTAAGAACACACAGTCAAAGCGTTGAAAGACACGGACTGACGCGCACGTTCCTGCGGGGGGGCTCTAGCGGGGCCGGGAGCGAGGGTGAGGAGGAGCATTGCCTTGGCCCTAGGGGACTCCCAGCTCGGGGGCATCCCTGGCAGCTGGCAGCCTCCCCCCGCCCCGGGCGCTGCCGGCCGGGGCTCCCCCAGCTCGAGTGACTGTGCCTGAGCAGTGCTCAGCATGCAGGGATCGCTGCCTGCCCACGGAAACGGTGAACATCTTCAGTCCCCGCAGCTCTGGTTTGCTTTTGCCGGCTCCGTAAGTAATTAACGCAGAGCCAGTGGTGTGCTGTGCTTCCCACACACTCGCATTTGTGAACGTAAAAGAAGACTAGGAAGGGCTCGAATGGTGGTGGGTAATCTGCTTGAGTGGGTCACCTGTGCCGGTGGGTCACCTGTGCCGGTGGGTAACCTGTGCCATTGGGTCACCCATGCTGGTGGGTCACCCATGCCGGGTGCCCATGGCTCTGCAGGGAGCACAGCACTGCCCCATCCCACAAGCTCACCAGCCGCCCCTTTCCCTGGGACCCACCGGGATTCGGGTGCTGTTGTGCCCCGCTCCGGCCCGCTGTGCCTGGTGTGGGCAAGTGAGAAGGGACTGAATATCCCGCACCCGTCATGGTGCCTGTCCTGGGACCTCCCTGCTTGCCTTTCGGGTTGTGGCCGTGACCCCAGCCTGGCTGAGGCGGCCCCTCGAGTGGTCCCATACAAAACCGAGGCAAGCTTTGTGTGTGCGCGAGAAGCAAATACTCACGTAAACACACCATGGAGAGGATCCTGGAGGCATTATAGGGGGGGATACAGTTAGGGAAGACGGGCTGCAGGACATAGTTTGAGAAGGTCAGCGCAATGACGGCCAGGCTGGTAGGGTACATGATAAGCACTGCGCTCCACAGCAGCAGGAACCTGAAAACACAAGAAAAACCACAAGACGCAGTGCTGGGGGTGTGCTGGAGGAGGTAATGCATGCTCGGCTGTGTGGCACTTTGGGACTGCTCCTGAGGCATTGGGACCGAGTGCCTTCGTCCCAGTCACACCTAACAGTCACCTACTTGTGCCTCTCCTCATCCCTTTTCCCATGTTCCCAGCGCAATCTGCATTTTAAGTTAAACGTTTTAAAGCGAATCACAGTTCAGGGACGTATGGAAGAGTGAGGAATATGCCCAGTGGGCACACTTTGATTTAGTGCTGTACATCAAAGCGAAAGCATCTCTGCTGCTGCTGGGCTGGCGTGTTACCCCAGCAGACGGCAGTGCCTCCACTGGGGGCATCTCTGATGGGTTTCACCAGGGCACAGCCAGCTGCGCTCTCGGGGATGCCACCGGCTCCCCCTTGGTCACTGGGGGGGTTTCTTGTCACTGTTCGGGTTGGCTCTGTGACCTGTGCCGGGGCAGCTCAGTGCGGCAGCACTCTGCGATCGCCCGTCCGGGGCCACCCGGGCTGGCTGTCTGCCTCCCGCTGCGGCTGACGGCGACTGCACCAAACGAGGTTCCCTTGCAAAGATGAAGTGAAAGATTTTTTGGTTTCTCTCTCTGGGAAAAGGAAAACAATACTTGCCTTACAAAAGCAGCAGTGGATCTGTTTTAGTGTTTTAAAATATTTGAAGTACTATTATTTCTGTAGTGAGATGTGGCCATTGCGAGAAAGCAAAATCCTTCTTGCTGTGTACATATACACACCGATACGTACACATTAATTGATACGTACACATTAATTCATTCATACACATGCATAAATGTAGTGTGCAGGGAGGCCCAGCGCAAATGAGGGGCAGGAATGACATTTCCAAACAAGACGGTGTAATTTCTCAACTACATGGGCAGCTCTTTCAGAAGCTGCTCCCTCCCGCCAGCCCCTCAGACCTGGCACGGCCGGGGGTGCGGGTGCCTTGGCCCGAGGGAGGGCGGCAGGGAGGGAGGGAGTGCTGCTCACCGGCTGCTCCTCGGGCTGAGTGTTTCTCGGCCCTGTCCTTTACTTTGCGCTGTTGTTGCTGAGAAGCGTGGGGCAATCTCACACTTCCTTTTTCTTATTAACTACCAGAGAGTTAATTTGGTGAACGGGCATGATGCAAGAGCTGGTTACCTTCCCAAATGGCACTACTGTTTTTAAAACTTGGGGTTTTTTTTCCTTTTGTCCTGGTTTGAGGACACCTTTCTCTTTATTTTGTTGTGTTACTCCTTTTATTTTTTCCAATTTCTAATGTTTTTCATTGTCCAGAGCAGTTTCCTCCAGTAATTGCTGTGTGCTCGTCGGTGCTGTGGGTGGTGTAGCTTTGGGGTTCCCTGTTCAGTTTGGGGTAGCTCTGCAGACCCCGCTCGCTGCGTGAGTTAACCCAACTGGTCCCCACTGAAGACTAAATATGACTTAAAGACTGTGATAATAATTTGCGGATAGGGTTAGGGTGCTGGCAGTGCTGAGCGAGGCCAAGTTCAGCCCTCGTTGCCCCTGCAGGAGCCCCAGCTGTGTGTGCCCGTGGGGCCACGGGGTTTGGTGGGCAGAGGCCACCAGCTCGTCCCCATTGTGTTTATCTTAGTCCATGCAATTTATCTAGGCTGAGAACTGTGTTCAGCTAAAAACGTTCAGTGGGGAGAACGACACGGAGAGCAGGATTTCAGGCAGAAGTGGCCCTTGCTTCTTTGTTGTATTGTGGAGTGCATTACAGTTGGTATTGGGTAGAATATGGTTTAATGGGAATGTGAATAATTCAACAGATTTCTGACAGTCAATTTGTTTCATGCTGAATTGAAATGCATGCAGGACTGATAACACCAATTAAAGTAAATGCAGAATTTTAGCAGAGGATGACGAAGTTGCACTGTCAAACGGGAAGCTCAAACGAGGCAGGGCATTAAAATAAGAAGGAAGCTTGCCTGAGGTGTAGGCCCACTTTTACCTTGTTTTTTCCCAGGTAAGTTTTAATCAAAGCCTGGTTCTGAGAAAAGGACATCCATGCTGGTCCCTGGGCTAACGCTGAGGTCCCTGCTCTCCCGGGGCCAGGCTGCGCTGCGAGCACTTGCCGGGCTCTCGCGGTGCCGCCAGCGGCCGCAGGAGCAGGAGCGGGAGCCGGAGGTCTGGCTGGGGCGGCTGTTCTTGAGTTAGACCGCTCGTGGGGAGGTGGCATTTGCTGTGGCTGGCAGGCAGGAATTAATCCCAACACTGAGTCTTCTAGGAAGCCTTTGCTTTTAAAGCACCACCTTTTATCATCTGTTGTGTGGGAAGAGTTAAGCGTACAACTTCCTTAGCAAAGAACAACGGTTCCAAATCAGCTATAATTAATTTAAGTGACACAGGGCTGAAATTTCCTGCAGACGTAACTGAGTTTCAGATGTCCTTGCTCTTGCAGCGCAGACAATTTGACAAATCGAGGTCCAAGCGGAAGGGCTGGAGGGGGCTTCTGCCCTGGGCAGTCGTGCAGAGAGCGCAGAGTCCAGCTGGAAGCAGGGAGATGCCATCGCGGTACAGCTGGAGTTACTTTGCCCGGTTCTTCGGGTGGAAAGTGGGGGAATCGCTGCCCCGAGGGCTGAGCTGTGGCACTGAGGGGGTCCGGAGCTGAACCCTATCCCATAGGCTTTCACAGCTACTCAGTAATTTATGGCACTACAAGAACCCCAGAAGTTAAATCTTCTCTCCTTGCTGACTAAGAAGCAATCAGACCTTTAGAAACAGGCTCGAGACAGCTGAATGTAGAGATAAAGGAAGATGCGGCTGCTCTTGTGATTTTTTTTTCCTCTCTCTCGTTTTTTATTTTTTGGGGGTTTTTTTTGTGTCCCCTGAGCATTGGAGTTTGAGTGGGAAATCTGAGCTTCTGCATGTGCTGATGGCGAAAGGACTGGTAAAATAACCTCCCCGCCTGTACTCTGAGCAAACTGTGGTTGTGTGTAGCGAGCATCAATAGCTGCTCGCTGGATGGCCTCTGCTGTGTTTTGGTGTTGAGTCTGATCCAAAACCCATTGAAGTTAATGGCTATCCTCCCATCAATGTGCATGTGCATTAGATAATGTCTCTAATTAGATCTCCCCCCCCCCCCCATTTTAGAAACACGCTGGAATAAGTGACGCTCCATGGTGGGACATGTGGCTTTTGGGAAGGTGTGGCATTCATGCAGAAGTGCTGGTCACCCCTGGACCAAACCTGAATTTTTTGCAGATATCTCTGCATACTAATTTCCTCACCTGTGGAGAGAAATGAACAGCATGGTTTGATCTGGGCCTCTAATAGTCTAGTGGATTTGGTGAAACTGGTTCTCAAACATGTATTTGGGATGTGCCTGCAGTCCCAAGAGGATCTTATGTTAGATATAAAATACCATGGAGTCAAAGTAGCCTGTGAAAACAGAAAATTAAAGCGTACCCTATTTGTGCACAGTTTGAAATAGATGCTGTAGTACAGATCACCTTATCGTGGGAAAAGCTGAACTGGTTTAGGAATGTTGGAGCTATTTTAAATATTATTAATAATTATATTATTACCCTACATTGCTGAAAGAATTATTGCCTTTGGAACCTTTAGATTTTTGCAGCAATGGCAACAACAAAAAGGAAACATAGAAGTATATTTGAAGCATGTTTTACTTGCAGTTTGGAGCGGCACTTATCAAAGCTTTGGCTTAGAGCTGTGTGATGATTTCAATACTATTGATTTTTAGCGAGGACGCATGTCCATCGTCAGTCACTGCTGGTGAAGCAGCTATGGTAGTTGCAACGTTATTGCTGAGCATTCAGAAGACTTTGTATTTATCAGAAATGCACTATTAGGTTTTTCACGAAGCTGAATTTAGTCATTGTCTTCTGCAAGAATACTTTGTTGGGTTTTTTTTTTTTGCCTATCATTTACTATTTTGGGCAATGTTCCTTTTATGACCTGCACAGCCGTGCAAGGCCATACGCGTGTAGGATGTGCTGTGCTCAGACGGCTCCGGCAGCACGGGATGAGACACGATCCCTGCAGTCAGTGTGCTCGTACACAGAGGCTGTTTAAAACCCAAATGATTTCTAAATGAAGACGAAAGCGGGAAGTCTGCTCTCTGGTACCAGACCAGAGCCCAGCGCAAGAGGAGCCCTCCCTCTCCTCTTCCTTCTCCCCTGGCCGGGGCTGCCGAGCGGTGTCCCTTCTGCAGGGCCGTCCCCAGCTGAGTCTGGCCACCACTGCTACCTGCAACAGCATTTCATGCACCGTCCTTTCGCCGGACTGGGACCTGGAGCAGAGCTGCTGCTCTGCTGCCACAGCTCCTGACGGCTCAGGAGATGGACCTGCCCTGCCTCCCTCTCTTTTATTCCAGTCACCTTCTTACAGCACACATAGCAGTGTTACGGTTTTTAATTTTCCTATTATTTACACAGCCAGCTAGCAATGCCGCCAGGCGCAGAAGCTGGGGAATGTAGTACTCCAGTGGCTGTTACAATCAAATAGTACTTCTTTGTTCCTTATACCTACGCAGGAAAACACAGTAAATGGGGAGGATTTTGGGGGTCAGGGACAAGACAACAGAAGTGAAGAGGAAATGTCATGGTCTGGGTGAGCATGGCACGAGCTCCTATAATAAACATCTTCGTGTGAATGGACCAAACTATCCAGATTCGCCATTGGAAAAATCCTTTGGCAGATGCACTAAAGCTTTGTGTGCTGAATGCGATGTCTTTGCTGTAGAAGGATTAAATCAGAAGAGAAAAATTGAAATTTGGAAGTGAAGTTTTGGAAATGGAAGAAGCAGTGTCTTTTGTCTCGGGGAGGCACGACCAGGGTCCCGAAGGGCCCCTTTCAGCTCACAGCCTCACGTGCGAGTGCCAGTGGGAGAACGGCCGCTTCCCAAGTGGAATGCTGAAGGTGCTTGTGAGGGTTCCCCAAAGCTGCAAGCTTCAGGTGGTGGCGCAGCAGGGCACGATCCCAGCCCGGCTTTACTGGCAAATATGACTGAGTCCCCCCTTTTTACACCAAAACCAACCTGGAGGATTCTTGCCCGAGGCAACCCTTTGTCATACTTAGAGATGGTTTATTTTCTTGGGAGAAAAGTCTCTTTGCAAAGCACGAACGGGAGCCCTGCTTCCCTTTGGGTGACAAGGTTGTGCTTTTTTGGTATGGGTTGTGCATGGAAAGCGGGACAGCAAGCGAGCGGCTGCTGCAGCAGAGAGCTCCCTGCTGAGGGAGGCGAGAGCATCGCTCTGCCCCCAGGTAGTGATGGATCAACAGGCACGTGGTTTGTTACAGCAACTGCGTAGCCTGGTGCTTTCCAGGACCATGCAAATTTTCTGAACATGGCACAGAGTGAGCTGAGGAACAGCTACACCAGGTTTAGTTGTACCCAATTTCTAATTACTTTCTTTTTCTCCCCTAGAAAGCATAATTCTTTTGGTTTTAGAATCTTAGAATACTTTGGGTTGGAAGGGACCTTTAAAGGCCATCTAGTCCACACCCTCTGCAATGAGCAGGGACATCTTCAGCTAGACCAACCTGGCCTTGAACACCTCCAGGGATGGGGCAGCCACAGCTTCTCTGGGCAACCTGTGCCAGGGGCTCACCACCCTCACAGCCAAGAATTTCTTCCTAATATCTAATCTAAATATACCTTCTTTAAATTTAAAGCCATTCCCCCTCATCCCATCGCTCCCCTCCCTGATCAAGAGTCCCTCCCCAGCTCTCCTGTAGCCCCTTTAGGGACTGGAGGGGGCTCTAAGGTCTGCCCGGAGCCTTCTCTTCTCCAGGCTGAACCCCCCCAACTCTCCCAGCCTGTCCTCCCAGCAGAGGGGCTCCAGCCCTCGCAGCATCTCCGGGGCCTCCTCTGGCCCCGCTCCAACAGCTCCGTGTCCTTCTGCTGTGGGGACCCCCCGAGCTGGAGGCAGCACTGCAGGGGGGTCTCCCCAGAGCAGAGCAGAGCAGAGTGCAGCAGAGGGGCAGAATCCCCCCCTCGCCCTGCTGACCACGCTGCTGGGGATGCAGCCCGGGATGCGGGTGGCAAGCACGATACCTCCTGTAGCTGGAGTAAGGCGGCTTCATCAATTTTTTGTGAAACTCTGATGGTTTCTGGCCTCCCTCACAGCGATATTTCAAGGACAGCACTTGTGACCGCTTGTGCAGTTCTATGCTCTTTCACGTTCATGTTCCGTGGCTGCAGACCCTGTTCCCGGGAGCCGGCGATGGGGGAAGCTGCTGACTGCCTCTGCAGCGTCCCGGGGGAGTGCGGGGGCTTTGCCGTGCAGCTCCCGCCCCCCGTGAGAGAACAAACCTCACTGCAGATGAGCTGAGATTTTGGTTAACCAAGCCAATGTTGTTGTCACCTCAACCTGTGCTGTGACGCCAGCGTAGTTTTTCTCTGCAAAGTGGGAAAATGTTCAGAGGAGTGATTCCTCCAACTGAAGAAACACGGATTTTCATGAGAACTAGTACAAGGCAACGGCTTAAGTCTGACAAGCATCAGGAAACCACCTCGTCACCTCCTGTGTTCAGACACTGACTGTGTCCAGTGCCCGGCCGGCACTGAGCCGAGGCAGGCACGGGCGAGGGGACAGCCCACGGGACGGGGGGACAGCCCGCCCACGTTACGCCCGTGCTGATTTACTCCAGCTCAACTGTTACGAGCTTGTTTTCCATCTCAAATGAGAAGGAATATTCTTTTCTTTTTTGCCGCCTTCTCTCCCTAGTTCGCAGTCACGGTGCTTATTTTTCACAGGTAAAACACCGACACGCGCCATGGCCTCTACCTGCAAATGAGCGAGCTGGCCAGAAAGTTTTGGTGCTTCCCTAGTGAGCTGTGAGCACAGGCTGTCGGTTCCAGTTTTCTTGTTGAAGACACAATAAAATATACAGACAAATATAAAAATGACCTCTTCTCCCTTCCTCCCTCAGCCACACTACTCTGTTTGTGGTATTTTCAAAGAGAAATCATTCCCTGAGTTGGCATTTCCCCCGCTTTGACTTTGCAGCAGTGATTTCGTGCAGTGGCAGTCAGCGAGGCGGCGCTGCGAGCGGGGACCTGTGCCTGGGACGCTGCTGTGGGCAAATCTCCTTCTCCAGCAATTTTCTGTATTCTGCTGCAGGAAGGTCTCGCAATGCAACGCCATAGAAATATCTGCTGCCTCCTGCACCGGCAGGTAAAGGAGGGCTTTGGTTTACGACCCGGAGCTCCAGCCTGGCCCCCCGATGCCTGAAGCTCCTCAATGCAAGGTACCGATCATTCGTGGCCGGCACGCAGGCAGGGCACTTGGGCACAGCATCATTTACAGCGCCCTTCTTTCCTTTCACAGGCTTTACTGAGTCAGAGGGGGAGGGGAAAGGTCCATAGCTCTGCGCAGGGGCAATTTGGTATTTCTAATGAGAGCAGAAAGAATGACTTTGCAAAAGCATTTTATTGACAAATGTTCCCCGTCTCTTCCAAGTCAGATATCTTTTCCACACTTAATATACTGAGCATAAACGTGTTTTCAAATTACTTTATAGAGATAGGGTACTTACCCAGCTAACCCACCAAAAATCTCTGTGACGTAGGAATAATCCCCTCCCGATTTGGGGATAGTGACTCCCAGTTCGGCGTAACATAGCGAGCCAAGGGCAGCCACCCCACCGCCAAGCACCCAAATAATGAGAGCGAGTCCCACCGAGCCGGTGTGCTCCAAAACTCCTTTTGGCGAAATAAAAATCCCAGAACCAATGATATTACCTGGAAAGGACAAAAGGATTGCAGTGAGGTAAAAGAAAGTGAGAAATGCACTTGCATTTTCTTTTTTTTAATTAAAAAAAAGGGAAACAAACCCACAGCCCCCACCCAGCCGAACAGCAGCCCCCCACCAAACCCTCTCTTCCAGATCTTGATTGCATTTTATCTGGTTGTGCCCCGGGGACAGCTCTGCCGTTTACCAGCAGCGAAGACGGGTAAGCGCGTGCCCGGCTCTGCTGGAGCATGGCAAGACTCGGGTGAGCATCCGCGTTCGCAACGAGCGGTTTTGTGGCGCTAACTCAGACAGCTCTGTCGCCCGCCATGCCCCGGTATTTTATCGGAAGGAGTTAGAAGTGCCTTTTTAATGAGGATTTTAATCTCCTCCTGAGAGGACTCTAAACAAAATAAGGCCCACCTTCAGGGCAGGTTGGGAAGTCAAAACCCCCTCCGTAGCATTATCTATCATGTAGGGGCAAAGAGGTGCTGTTGCCACTGGGGCAGGTTTAGGA
Source organism: Anarhynchus alexandrinus (assembly GCA_008711295.1). NCBI lineage: Eukaryota > Metazoa > Chordata > Aves > Charadriiformes > Charadriidae > Anarhynchus > Anarhynchus alexandrinus. The sequence continues at coordinate 342,585 of VUYV01000150.1, forward strand.
TTGTGCTTGAAAAGTCATCTAAAGTCTGGAATATTAGAAATTAATTAATGTTTTATATTTGCAATACCTGTGCTGCTTAGTCATTGCACATAGATTTTTAAAGGGATATTGTGGGGTGACTGAAATATCAGACAATGTGGACTTTGTCCTACTCGTTTCGGCTAATCAGCGTGTGAGCCGAGGTAGTGCTGGGTGTAGAGGGGAGTGCGGGGTATCCCAGATGCTCTTTGTTCGCGTGGGGCCGTGGCACGGCTGTGCCCCCACACCAGCGGGAGCTGCTCCGCAAGAGGTGTTTCACAGCTGCTCAGGGTCTGGAAGGAGAGGTTTCTTTTGTCACTCTCGGCACTTTTAAAGTGATACCTCTTCTCCCAAAAGGATGTGAAGACCCCGCTGCTGTAGGAGTCTGCCGAGGCCTTTCTTCTTTTATGAGTTAGTATTAAAATCCTCACTGATAGAATTAAATTTCAGCCTATGCTGTTGAACAGCACCCCTTATCAGTGTAGATACGAAAACAAAACACTGGATACTGGTCGTTAATGAGGTATTGTCATCTAAACCAGCTTCTCAGCAGCCTTTGAACCTGCGCGTCATCAAATCTAAGCTCTCTTCCTCCCCTCTGCTTTTTAAATGCTTTTCAGCTTGCAATGTATAGTGAGTTCCCCAAACACATCTAGTTATGCCAAATTTTGCTGCATTTGGCTTCAATTCTGTCCTCGTGTTTCTTAAAGCAGCTTCTGGAAGTGCGGCTCATCCAACCGGTCTTTAGCCGTGGAGGGAATCCCTGGGGAAGAGCGAGGCATCTCCCAGCTGAGCCCTCCTGCTGCAGGTGGGACAGACACCCCCTGGGACCAGAAGCGCTTTCTGTGCATTTTTAAAAAAACAATCAGGCCAGGGATGTAGATGTTATCAAAACTAGATCATACTAGAATAACAGCAAAATTAAATATTGGTGTACGTTAGGCGAAGCAGCACTGGGAGCCCTAACCACTGCTGCAGCATCGGTCCCGCAGCTCGCTCTGAAGGAACGGGGCTCGGTGCGGATGAGTCGCACAACACTTCACAGCGCCGATAGAGTTGTCCTGGGTCTTCCCGACTGGGGAGCTGCACGGATGGAGCGGAGTGGTGAAATCTTTCAAGAAGATAGGTGAGGAGTTAATGTATTGCTACAGCATACATAATACTTGATAAAATTCATGGGTCTTTTTGGTCATGGTTTCTCCTGCTGGCTGAAGCGTTGCAGCGTATTTAAAACAAACACGCTTTTCTGGCAGTCCGGTTGTGCCCTGCTCAGGAACTGTAACCAATCCTGAATTTAAGCTGAAAAAGAAACACCTGCCGTAGCAGTTTAAAAACTGCCTCGACAAAGTCTCCGGCACTGGTGTGTGCTGCGGTTGTGTTATACTCGCGCATGTGGAGAAAGGCCTTAAGCTATAAAGGACCCTAAAAAATTATTCTCTGCCTGCCAGCATAGATAGCTGTGTGTATCTATTTTTCACAGATCAATGCACCCCAAAATATGGCAATTTTGGGAGGAGCCAGTGGTATTTTGGGGAACATACTGAATTTAGGACATGCTGCTTTTCACCCCAATAGGTCTGCAGGTTTTACTCCCCTCTTTGGGACGGGACAGTGCTCGTTCCTGTTCTGGCAACCCCAGTACTGAACAAACAGGAATCGCCCAGAGATGGAATAACCCATGAGTGAGTCCGCTGTCTCCTCTCGCACCGTCTCCTCCTGCTCAGGGCTCGCTTTTACCTTAGCTCAGGTTTGCTGCGGATTTTGGCAGCAAACAGCAGATGCAAATGCCCACCCTTCAGCACACGCTGGGTGAAATCCTTTCTGCTGCAGTCACTCGAGAGTTTGTAAGAGAGATACTTGAGAGCCTTGAACTTCACAAATTCCATTGATTTATTTTTTTTGCTTATTCACAGAAACAACAGTCTGTGACAGGGATGAGCAGAAAGGTAAGATCTCACACCTATGCCTGCTTGATGTTTAAGAAAAGCATTTTTGTTCTTAGCTCAGAGGAACTGGCCCATAAAATTGCTCAGGAGCTGCTCCTCGGTGTGAAAAGCCGACCCCAGCAGGAGCGGCAGAGCCAGCGAGACCGTGGGTGAGCGGCTCCCGCACGGCGGGTCACGCGCGTTCACCGAGACCCTGGGGAGCTCTCGCTCCGCCACGCAGCGCTGCCGCATGTGTTACCTCACCAGAGAGGTGAGAAGACGCAGCCATTTCTTCCCCCCTCTTTTTTTTTTTTAATTTCCCCCCCTCTTTTCTATTTTTCTAAGATATGGAAATCACTCTCAACATTGTCCAAAAAACCCAACAATCATGACATCTTAGAACTTAGAAGAAGAACTTAGAACATCTTAGATCTTAGAAGTGGTATGTTTCAGGCTATTTTCCTTGCCTTCTGTGTTTTGTAAATTTTTTTCAAGGCTTCGTGGTTCAGATTTTGACAATTTTCTAAAACAACTCCTAAGGGTTAGGAACATAACTTTTAAAGAAAAGCTGAGGTTCTCATGGAATAATACCACTTCAAGAGTTATTGTGAAAGGAGGGGAAAAAAAGGCAGCAAACACCTAGACAGAAGAGATGACAAAATATGGCGCTGTACCTGGGAAAGAGGGCATATTGTGGCAACTGGCTATGGGGAGACAATAGGATGCAGGTAACAAAGGAAAAAAATTCCTATGACATAGGAATTTATGCTTTTTAATTTTTTTTAATACTGAACAAATCTTTTCCCAGCTGCACTTTGCATGCGGCGCTGTAACCTGCTGCCGGGGAGTTTTATCCCAGGACGGAGCTCAGCCTGTCCCCTGTGAGCAACGCTCACAGCCCGAACGGCCCCGTGATGCCTTCGAGCCCGCTGGGGGTCGGACAAATCCAAACCAGCCGCTGTACCACGGCGGAGAACTGTGCGTAAGCGAGTTCAGACTGCCATCAGCCACGCTCCGTCTCCGCCGGCTCACTGGAAGTGGGTCCCACACCAGGATTTTGCCAAACAGAATGCGAAAACCCCCGTCCTTTCAAATTTCCAGCCCGTTATCGGATTACGCCTGGGATCCTTTGTGCTTGTCGCTTTGACGCCGAGACCTGGCCCTGCGATGGGTTTCCCGACCCGCCGCCTGCACACGCAGCCCGGGGTTTTGCGCACAGGTCAGCGCCTCGCGCCGATCACAACCACTCGGGATCCGGCACCCACCCGAAAATTAGGGCATGGGGCTTTAGTGAAAAATCCAGTGCTTTCAGCTCGCTTCTGGCTTTTGAACTATGAGACTGCGCTTGGGGTCAGGTTTTTATGTTTTTCAATGTAACTCCAGGAGTTGAAACTCATCTTTTAAACAAAAGCTGAATTCTCATTAAAACACATAAGGAACTGCATTTTAAGGGAATACACTAAATATCACTGCGTTTGTGAGAAAAAAAAGGGATCTGGTAACACTTTGCACATTCACTTAGCATGCAAAGCCCTTAGGGCACCTTTTATTTATCTGCAGCACACAATCCACGCGGACTGTAAAAATAATGCATCTTGTGGCCTGTTGAAAGTATTCAGCAGTTCTTTGGGAATGGCCTTACTGACTGTATTTAGAAACCATAATTCTGATAAAACTAAGCAATTTCCTGTGTGGTTAGCAAAGAAAAACATCGCTCATGCCTTTTTACTGCTCGTGAATTTCATTAAAGATCTACATTATAAATCTGAATTTCTGAATGGGTCTGCAACACGGACTAGAAATTTGTCTGAGCAGCTCCTTCCCCTACAGAGTGAAATATTAACAACAGAAATTCTGTGCCTTTTCCTTTGGCTGCAGTCAGGTAAATCACTTTGTGACTGTGTTCAGTGAAGGATTACAGCGGGCAACAATCCCAAAAACCTGTGTGTGGTTCACGAGCATAAATCCCGCCAGACTCCCACGTTCACCGAGTGCTGTTCGTTGTCCCCAGGAGACGGTGCTGCAAGGCGGACGGGGGGTCGCGCAGCACGCGGCAGCACCTCGCGCGGGGAGAGGCGACGTCCACAGGCAGCGCCGGCGGAGGGGACGCCTGCGGTACCTGGGCGTCTCGCGTCCTTCAGCACCGTTGCAGAGGTGCGTCCCGGGCGTGCCGGATGAACGCAGGGGTTAGGCAGGCAGGAGCCCGCATCCTCAGGGACTATACTGCCCAGCTGTACCGGGGCGCTCCCTCGCGAGAGCCGTAACCGACCGTCTGAGTGTGTGTCTGGGTACCGCTATGAAGGGCAACGCCAGCATCCTCTCTCAGGGCCGATGTGGGGAACGTACACCATTATTTTTTAAAATGAAATGTTTGAGACCAACCTGGTTTCAGTTTCAGCTTTCTTTTGATATATTGGTATACTGTATCCTCAACAGTAGACACAGACAGTTTTCCCTGACAGCTGGGAATAGAGGGATAACCAAAAGTCCACCCGTCCTCTCAGGACTCCCACATCTCAGCAGACATTGTCCGGGCCAACAGGGTGACAGCCTGTGCCATTATCTAAAATGGCACTCTTACAAACCAGTGCTGAAGCTGTGCATCCTGCCTGCGCGTTAATAAATAAATATATGTTACTTGAGTAGGAAATATTGTAAAGACTCGAGATCACTGCTTAACAGCAAGAAAAAAAGCGTAGTCAAAAGGAATCGTGCTTTACAAATTGTTTAAATCCAAACTGAATATGAGGTGGATTATGTCAATAATAGCGATGATGTAAATCAGTGTGGATATTTATTTATATATTACGTTAGCAGAAAACTGCTAAACTAAGCAGCCTTTAGTCCAGCTAATTGCCAGTTACTAATTGGCCCTCGGAAGTTAAGCACTGCTAATTGAGGACATTAGTGACGGGTTTTGATTGTCACTGCCTGTCGGTGCACCCGGGGCACGACACACCTACAAACCCGGCCAAGCAGGAGCACGCGTCGCACACAACGTTGGTGTGGCAGCACGGGCGCTCCCTCCGGCTGTGCTCATTTCCAGTAAACACACTTGTGGCTCTGCCCTGTCCCACGTGCCGGCAGTGCCGGCCGCCCCGCGCCGGAGCTGTGCCGCGCCGCCCAACGGGACGGACGGGCACGAGGTGCCGCTCGGCCGGTGCCCGGCTCCTCTCCAGCTTATTCACACAAGTGTGGCATTTAATACAAGAGATTACAAGTGCCCCCTGCCTTTAAAATACAAAGGGTTGGGGAAGTTCTGAATCAACAAAGCAGTTGGGCTTAAAAAATTACTAGGATATAGGGATCTGGCTGAATGAAAGCCCGCAAACCCTCCAAGTGCGCTTCCTTAACCGCTAGTCAAGCACGAATTCAGGCTACATGGCAGCGCTTCAGACATTTCATGTAACGGCCTTGAACTTCTCTGCTTTTAAATCGCGTTCCCAAAACTCTTAATGAAGAATGGATGAAGAATAAAAGAATCTATAGAGCTTGGCATTAAAGTAATAGACATTTAACTTCCTACGTGAGTAAAAAATCCAACTACTGTACCAGTGGAAAATGAATTATGGCTCCTCTGCTAATACGCTTGCAAAGGAAAATCCAAAAAAAGGCTACAAAAATAACAGTGATAATTTAATGTCTACGGGGATTGGTATTTAACAAAATTAAATGATCTTAAAATCTGACTTCAGTTCAAATATTTATGTTAAAATTCTTAGCAAGTAAGAACATGACCAGCCATTATAAACTGCAATTCCAGCATTCCAAGTGGGTTTTACTGGGTTAAGAATTTATAATCTGATTATGCTACACCCAACTTTAAAGATTTTAAAAATCAGGTTACTTAAAATACTAACAAAAGTGTTTTCTTTAACTTGTCATGGATTTATAAAAAAGGTATTTGCCTTTTGAGCACTAAAATACAGGTGAAGTCCATGAGGACTTGAAGAACCATTTTCTTCTAAGAATGAAGGTGTGGGTAGAACAGAAACCTGAGTAAAGGGAAGTATTTCAGGCATAACTTCAGTAACAGTAACAGATGTGCTCCGCAGAGGGTGCGATACTCTGGTTCAGTACGAGGGTTAGATTTTGCTATTGCATAGGGTACTATGGCGATTTGCCAATCATTTTAATATTTGTATATTAAAATTTAATATCTATATATTAAAATGAGCTACAGCATCCTCCAAAGGAGGAAATTCATAGTATTGCCTTTTCCCGACTAGAATATTTAATAAGCCGGGCTCGGTTTCCCGGAAAACCGTTTCACTTAAGAAAAATTAACAAAAAAATCCTGTAATGAATGTAAAACCCCAAAGAAATATGGTCGTTTTTTGCAGCCCTTCCCTTTTCTCCAGCAACCAGGGTGCAGCGGTGCGGGGGGCAGGAGGGGCCGGCATCGCCCGGGCCGTTCCCGCTGCCGGGCCCAGCTCATGGGTGGTGGGAAAAGGGCGAAATCAAGCGGTGACACGAGCTGGGGAACAGCGGGGACCGGAAAGCGCCCTTTCCCTGGGCAGCTCGGGGAGCTGTGGCACGGATGGGACATCCTTCACCTGAATTTTAGGGATTATTATTGGGGCTGTCACGTTTTCGGTTTGCCGTTTTCCTCAGCGATACTGTAGTCAAACCTGTCTGCGAGACGATTGCATCCGTCTCTGCCTTGAGAGAGAATAACCTCTGTTTTCTTGTCTTTGATACATTAAGAAAACAAAAGACCAATTAAATTGCACAGAGCCCCGATGAGCAGCACCGGCCAGTGGCTTCGACTTGCACACGAGGGCTGCTTTTGGCGATCTGGGGCTGTGCTAGGCAGCTGTGCTGCAATTAGACGAAAAACGCACAATGTAGAGAAGAGCAATCAAAGCAAATTTGTGAGAACCGCTAACCTCAGTCTTCCCGGGACCTTTAATACATCTGGGGCCATTTGAATAGTCCTTTAACAGTAGTAAGCAGCACATCTGGCTCTGGCTTAAGGTGCATAAACCGCTTAATAACGACTGTTGGTTCGGAATCCCTTTCCACCCGCGGCCTCAGAGGGACGCAGCACTTGCAAAACCTGCCAGGAGCGTTCGCCGCCGTCAGCTGAAGCCTGCGGCTCACCGCCCGAGGCTGACCGCGCTCACACCGTCGCCGGCCCAACCTCTGCCGAGGTACCCGACAGCTTAAAAACAGAAAAGGTGGCAGTTTAAAATTTCTACCGTTCTCAAAGGGGATGCTCTTTTATCTTCTTTTTGTAAAATTAGCGATAACCTGTCAATCGCTTTTCTTCTACAGAAGGTGGCTAACCAAGAGAAACTTCACCAACAAAGCTTTTCAGCCTCTATTTTGGTAACACGACCGTCACAAAATGATCTGCTGCTTGAACCGCATTCAGAGGAGGTTACAGTGGCAGGGGCTGACTGTGCGTGTAGGAAGGGCACATCCGCGCGGTAAAGACCTCACTGCAAAAGACATGACGTGGGGCATTACCACGACCGCACTTAGAGTCAGAGGCAAATGCTCCCCGAACCACAACCAGCACTGGACGCGCTGATCCCGTTCTCTGGCTCGCATCGCACTCCTGCGTACGCACGGGGCACACACCAGCTCGCAGACCTGCGTGTTCAGACCCGCAGGGCCCAGCTGGGCGCCTGGAAGGAGACGCGGCTGTCCCCCCAGTCGGGCAGTGCCCACGCGTGGGATGACCCCCCGCGCTGGAGGCCACACGTTGGGATGACACGTGCCGAGGACGGACGTGCACCGAGGCAGATGGACGGAGAGGAGGTGCCGGCGATGAGGCCTCTTAGGAGCGTGTGAAATAATAAAGGAGGAGACGCGCGGCTGCTAGTGCATGGTTTTATTCCATTTTATTTGAGTAATGCTGCTGCAATGTGTTTATATCAAAGGAGAAGTTAAAGCCTGTATGATGGGATTTTTGTTGTCGTTCTAAATTGGGAACTCCTTTCATTCTGCTAATCCTTTCACCGGCCGCAGGCTCTGTCTGCTCTTTTCAGGCTCACAGTCCGCTGCTTTATTTCCTGCTCCTCTGTTCTGACTCCTGTACTCGGTCTCATTTCTCTGCTTCCTTAACTTCTGACTCGTTCTCCTCTTCTCTTGCCAGTGTTGGGATATGTGGGCTGCATGTCATTACCACGGAGCGCAAACCTCAGCCTCCCGCGCCCTTCCCGATACACTGCAACAAACACCACCAACGAGGCAGAAATATTGGGAAAAGCCTTCTAGGGACTGGGAGGCATTTTTGTCGGGATTTTTCTCACCGGCGTAACCCTGAGCGAGCTCCAGCGTGCCGCCGCGCTGGAAGCAGCGCGTGCAGCAGCGGGGCTGTGCCCAGGCAGGGGCTACGACCGGCCACCTTTGCTGAGCTCCGTGTTGCACCTTCCTCTCCTGCCTCCTCCCCGACATCGGGGACCTCCAGCGGGGCTCGTGTCAGCGCCGCGCTGGCAGGTGAAGACGCGGGGCTCCAACAGAGAGCTGCAGAGCAGTCCTTTTTGGTGGGTGCCACTGCACCGCCACTGACAGCGGTGCGGGGCCGCAGGGAACAGGGGCTCCAACCACCCCTTCACTGCGGGACTCCAGCACATGAAGGAGCTACTGTGACCCTGGAAGCCGAGCACTCCTCTGGCATCAGAGAATGCTTCGACCTTTCCACCAGTTTCCAAAGAGAAACTGAATGCCAAACCTACCTTGGTGCCGTGAGAGGGGTGTGGAGGAACCCCCCCCCAACACTCCTGAAGCGCCCGGGCTGCTCCGGTGAGAGTGCAGCACAGCACGCCACTCTAGAAATACTGCAGCTTTACGCTGTGTTAGCCCTTGTTACCTGTCCGACATCTGCTTCTGTGCTCTCTGGACCCCAATATCCTGACCTGGAATTTCACCTGCAAATGGCAGAACAGCGTCGTTAAATCCCCCGATGCTGAAATGCGCAGTTCCTGGTGCCCTGCCCCGCCGGCACGCCGGAGGAGGCGCAGGTCCTCTCCAGGACACCGCTGGACTGATTGCTGCCAGATAAAGCCTGATTTTAAGGAAAGCAACTGATGGTGGAGCATGGTCCCCACATAGCGGCTTAAGAGGCAGCCGCCAGCCCGTGCAGCCGATTTAATGTCTGTCCCTGGGCTGAGAAATGCCGCAGGGGACATCTGCGCCTCTGGGACAGCTCTCACGGTGGCATCTGCACCTCCAACGGTTTTCAGCATTTATCAAGAAGAAAAGCGATTACAAAACGCTGCTGTAAAGCTCACCAACTTAGCTTTAACAACAGCCTCAGAGCTGGGCTGTGTCGGGGAGTGCTGCAGGTCAGACAAGGACACGGACAGCCCTCTGCCAGCCCAGACTCAGCCCTGCTCACGCCAACGGCGGGGACCTTCGCACCACCTCTGAAGCATAATTTGTTTCATGGAAAATGCTGTGGGGTTTTTTTTGTTTTTTTTTGTTTCTTTTTTTCTCCCCCTAGCTCTATACTTCTCGCTCATTGTGCCTGAGCACGGTAAACAGATTACAAGAACAGTATGGAAAATTTATCGGCAGCTGCCGCCCAGTGGGAAAGCCTCTTCCCGTCCATCCGCAAAAGCTGTCACTCCGCACGGCAGTACCATCGTTTGCCTAACTAGAAAGACGAAATAAAATGGCAGTACGCAATTTCAAGAGTTACACAGCCCTCTGATGCAAGTGCACAGAAGGATCTTTTTAGTGAGAGGAGCCCAGGCTCCAGGGGAAGAAGCCTGCGTGGGCGCGGGCGCCATCCCTCTGCCCCGCCGCTGCCCGCAGCCCCGCGGCACCCCCTGCTCACCTCGCACAGCACCACGCTGCAGCTCCTGGCTGGGAAAAGTGTTCCTCCTTGCAAATTAAAAACTCTCTTTGCACGCATTGGTGCCCTTTCCACGCTCAGCTGTGGCTACCGAGAACCCCCCCAGGAGCCGTGTTTGCCCCGGGGCTCCGCTGCCACAAAGGGGCACGGGGGGACTCATGGGGCAGCACGACGGGAACGAGCAGTCTGGAGAAAAGACAGATTGACCTGGTTTGCTCCACTGTAAATAAGGCACAACTTAATTCCCACTCTTGCCCCTCATCTTCTCTCAAATTATTGGGTTTTATGCCTTCTGCTCTGACCCCCCCGAGATGAGCCCTGCAAAACTGCGCCCAGACTCAGGCCAGCTGGTGGATTTTAGGACCACGCTCATGTAGCTTCTGCAAAGCTGTGACATTATAACCTGGGATCCATTAAGAAGAGCATCTCTAAACTAGGCATCACTTGACCCTTAACCTCTGAGGGGGTATAATGGGAATTTAAGCATGTTAAACTTTTAAGGTAAAGCCTACTCTTCAGTGTTGTCCCCAACAACGTTAAATGCTGAAGTAAAGGGGTTAAATGCTGAAAGTGCCTTCCTGAATCGACATTCCAGGCAATACATATTCAAAACAAAGCAATACCAAAGTAGCAGTAACAAGCAATCCAAACACACCAACTGTTGTGTTATAGCTCAGGTTACATTATTGGGAAGAAAGATCGACTCAGAACCTCCTATAAGGTCCACTGCCATTGCCGGGGATCCTACACAAACCTTATCCCGGATGCAGACGCCAACAAGACGTGAGCTCTTTAGCAAAGTTCGCTGTTCTTGCAGGTTTCACAGCTCCTGGATCGGAAATCATTCTGGCCCTCAACTTTACATTCCTCTGGTTGTAAATCTGTGTTAGCAAATTCTGGTGTAGTTAGTTTTACCTCTGCCAGCACGGTATCACTACATCTCTAAATGGCTTTGTCGCCCTCTTAGCAAAGAATACAAAAATAGGCTTATGTTTCACTATAGTCAATGAACTGAGGTGGAATTTAAAAGCAAAAAAATGGTATTTATGCTTCCTGGGGTATGCACAGCTGTTGCATATTGATATTTGATTTAAAACCTGGACTTAATTTTAAGTGCACTTTGGTAACTAGCTCAACCTGAGTTTAAATGGGATTTACAGGTACATATCAGCTTAGTACACACTTGTCCAGGCATCACTTACAATGCCGTGTTGCTGTCCTCGTGAATTTAGAAATCGGTGCTGACTTGTATCTTGACTTTATTTTATTTTTTTTTAAATTTATTTTTAAAGAATACTTTTAGATAATTTTACTGACAGGAACTAGAGACTTCTTGACTTCTGAAAGAAATGGCAGATTTCCTTGAAGCTCTTGAATATCGATGATCCGGGAATTCAAGGAAAATGCCAGACCTGTTGTAATACGATCTCAAGAGTTAGCAATATTACCATATAATTTTCTTTTGTGCATGTGAATCCTGTGTTAGCAAATACCACAACTATCTCTTGAAATTAAGTATCTTCAGAATTAGTAGACTTCATTTTGCTCACTGATGTCTTTACGTATCAGGTTTGTCTAAGCAGCTGACCAGCTGCATAAAAAATTCCTCAAAAAAAAGTCACTCCTTCCCCCTGGATGGAAACTCTTGCTTACGGAATGTTTTGAGTACACAGAAACATGGAATGAAATTAGCTAATCCTGCAAAACAGAGATTAACCCAGACCTGGACACGCCTGCCATCGCAATGCGTAGGACCCTGGATACAACACGCTCTCTGCTCCAGTTCCGCCACAGATCAGAGATGTTTGATTTGTCTTGTTTTTCTTCTTTCCTAGTTTCCGACAGCAATAGACCTCTGCTTGAAGTAGTTCTTTATAAATGTCACGTTACAGTAGCTTTGTCACTGGTTTCGAGGTTTTTGCATTCTGGTGCTTCTGAGCAGCTAAACCTCAGCTGAGAAGTCCTGGGGCTATCTCAGAGGGCCACAGAGGGAAACGCGGGGATTTCAGCAGAGCCCTGTCTGCAGGAGGTCCTGCGAGCTGGTGGCTGGAAGTGCATTTGCGCCTCTCGGCCTTTGTGCGCCCCTTGCCCCGTCTCTGCGACGGAGGGGACGATGCCCACCTGCGCAAAGGGCAGTTGGGATGCTGGGGCAGCTCCGGTGCCCTGACCGCCTGTGGTCAACGGCAAGTGTTTTCAGTATTGGATTTGGGGCAAAGGGAACGTACGCGACCGGCCCCCGTAACTGTAATTAATGAGAACAGATTACAGTTGTCGCCGTTGCACTGCGCTGTGCAGCCTGAGCACCGCACGGTCCATCCCCACCCGACGTCACGGGTACGACTGCCAGCCTCGCTCGGCTGTGGGGGGAACAAAGCATTAACGTGCTCCCTACCGAGCTGCTTTAATTTAATTAGGGCCTGATCCTATCAGGCAGTGAGGTCCTCTGCTCTCGCTGACTTCAGTAGCGTTGGAGGGACTTGGGACCTGTTAAGAAAAGGGTCTTTAATCTTCCGTCGGCAGCCCAAGCACGCGAAGGGGAGCTATTCCTTCTGCACGCTCTCCTAATATGTACGGGATTTGGGTACCTTTTGTAATAGTCTGCTTAAAACTTAATGCGTTGCTAGGGAACTGGCCTTGTCCACAACCAACAAACATGTAGACGTTGTGTCCTACTGGTCTCTGGCAGAGTTTACCGTAAGAAATGGCTTTATTGCAACAAGATCTACTAGCAGTAGTACAAAAAAGTAGTTTGTCAGCTTTTTTTTAATTACAAATATTTTAATTCTATCGCACAAATAGAAATCCCTTCCAAGCTGAAGGCTAGGCATGTGAGGACACCACCCAGAATCAAGTACTTCTTTCCCTCATTCTTTAAAATATTGATTGAGCTATTTTTTAATTTACTTGGGTCTAAGTACAGCGCTTGGAAGCTTAAAAACCTTGAATACTTTCTGCTCTCTTGTACTAACTAATGCTCTTACTATTTTCAAGACACTTATAAAAAGAGCTGATTATTTATGTTTCCAAAGCGTATGGCTCTTCAAGTTTTCAGACTGCATTTAAGAGTATCAGAAATGATGAAACTTTTGTGTTTATGGAGTCCTAGAATGCCGCTTCTGAAATGGTTTCATCTCCCTTTCATGAACATCAGAAGTGTCTGCATTGTTCTAAATTAGTGATAAAACAAGGCTTGAAACCCCAACTACCAAAGAAATAAGTCTGCTATCAAACAGGACAAAATCTGGGCAGAGAAAAAAAAAAAAGTCACGGGGAAATGGAAATGAAACATAGTCTGAGATGACCTCCCTAAAAACGAGCAAGCAAACCCTGTTCTATTCAGCTCTCAGGAGAGCTGCTAAAGAATTTTGAAATAATCCAGAGAAGGAACTCACCCCCTCATTTTCATTCTTCTCGGTCCATTCCTCGCAACTCCCCAAGAAAAACTGATCCCTTGGGTGTTTTGTACAAAAGCACGGATTTTTATGACATAGAAGCACACAGCTTAAAGCTGTAAATCCTCATATTCCTTGGCAGTCGTTATCTTCAGGTTTGCGGAGAAGCAGATATCGATCCTTTCCAAGGCATGGGTTGGCAGGGAGGCAAGGCACACTCTTCTGGATCCATCAGCCTTTCTTGTGGGGCCCGAGCAGGAGCGACCTCACAGCACAACGCAGGACTACTGCAAGCCCATCATATATGGCACCTGCTAATAGTTTTTCTCCTTGTCTCAAGGTGGTTGCACAACGTAACAGCAAAAAGACGGAAGACAGTTAGGGACTGCAAGAGACTAGGCAACTAATGATGCTTCTTCTTGTCCGATCTCTAGCTTATTACATCATGCACATGTATTCAAGTGCAATGACCTTCTTCCAAAACTGCTTTAGTTATAGAGAGGGTGCTTCAGTATTCAGAGCTCAACTTCTGTCCTCCGCTGTCTAAATGCATCTCTACACTCAGAAAGCAACTTTTTCTAGCCCGACTGCTCATCCCTGCATGGTTATCTGACCCAGAGCTAATGTAGCATAATTAACATGTCTGCGGGTTGTCCAGTGCCACAGGTGAACGGGAGGTTTTGTGATGGGCAGCCTTGTGACATCCCTTGTCATAGATCATATTATATTGTGGATTTTAGTTCTCTGACCCAGTGTATTCAATAGAATGAGATTCTTCCTTAATTTGATTTTTCCTGGCTTTTCTGACTCTAAATAAGGTCCTTATGTCGTTTAACCATAATTTTTGTGGTATATTATATAAAGATGTTTGGCCTGATCTAGATTATGCGGCTTCATGTAACTGATGAAAGAGCTATTGTTTTTCAGGGCAGACAAACTGCCACTCATCCAGGTCACTGACCTGTTTCTTGGAGTCAGAAGTAACCTTTCTCAAGTCTTACTGACTTTTAATGCTATGCTTTACACGGTTGATCTTGAAGCCCCATGTTTGAAGTGTGATTACAACAGTATTTAAGGAGCAGATAAAAAATTTAAACTTAATTTTCAGATGCAGAAAGATTTTATTTTTCCGTAAGTTTTGGTACTATTCTAAAGACTGTGTTAAATGAATCACAGCAATTAAGCCGCGGAGGTAATTCCATTACTCAATGATACTGAAATTCCTCAGGCTTAAACATCACCAGTATATTCCTCTCCACCTTTCTTTCTTTGAAATCCAGTGGAATTGGTCTCTGTTGTCTGAAAGAGTTGATGAACCATGTCCAGGAGCAAGAATTTAATCGGCTCACCCTATTGCTAAATTGCGCTATTCCTCACCCTGAAATCAGAAAAAGAGAATCTCCAAGTTCCTGAAGATGGGAACAATTTGTAGACAAACACTCCTCCAATCTTGCTTTTCAGCCCTGACGTGCAGAGCCCAGTGCCAGAAGAACACATCAGGAGAATAAACTAATGCTGCATAAAGAGATTTTGTGGAGGCTGGCACGTGAAGAAATGTATTTACCATTATACATGGCTTTCCTCTGCAGGAGAACAGGGCTTGCCTATTCTTTATGCTTTCTCACTCTACAGAGGGATACAGGCCCTTAAAATGGAATTAGGATGCTGAGATGCTCAGCCCATGCTGGATTGCTGACTCCCTGCTCTTCGCTGTGGAACATCTGCTACAGAACTCTTTGGGAGACTTCTGGGTTTTTCAGGACCAGCAGAGAAAGCAACACTGTTAGGATGTTTTATATTTGGGGCACTTTGGTACTGACAAATGCCTTCTCATTTTATCATGCTGCAATCAAGATGACAAAAAAGTGTGGCAGCTAGTAGAAACTCCCCCCACAGCCCAACAAAAAAACGGGGTCTTGAAAGGAAAAGTTTGGCACGCAAAAAGCTCCAAACACAAAAAAGCTAAACCTCTACCGAACCATTTCTGCTTGTTGTGAGCCTGCCAAAGCAGAACAGACTTTCCCAACAGAAAAGGCTACATTATGCTGGAAGGAAATGAGCTGCAAGGCACAGGAAAAGGGAACACGAGTGGAGATTTATGGCAGCGCTGAAAGCAGGCACTGTACTGCCAGAGGAGGAGTAAGACACTACCAAAGGATGCTACCTTTGTTTGCCCATCTATCGAGGAAGAAGGAGAGTTTCTGTCGCAGGGTATCTGCCTCCATCGCAGAAAGCCCATCGCTTCAGCCTTCCGAGTCACTGTGTCCCAAACACAATTTTCTACTTTTTTAGAAGAAGGAAAAAAGACAACTAGCACAACCCACCCAAACCAAACCCACCCGTCCATTAATACCTGGCCGTGAATAACCTGGGAACAGAACTGAGTTGCAAATGTTGCAAGTTTTGCTCAAGTATCACTGACTTTATAAAGTGAAAGTTGAGCTTTTTATTTCCAAAAAATCCTCAGTATGCCCCACTGCTGCTCCTGATGATCGTCTAGGAAGGATTTGTTCATGTTGACATTTTTTACTTTGGTGGTTCCNATTGTACACGAGGGACTTCACATGCTGAATGATCCTGGATACAGACTGCGGCAGAAAGGCACATCTGTGGACAAACAAAACCGTTTTCTATGTCCAGAAAGACTCAATTAAGAAAAATATAAAATTAAGGCTTTTTTTTTTTTTTCTGCCAGGAACTTTTAATTGGAGCTCCTTTTTGTCTCCCTCTGTGAATTCAGCCCCAGAGGTAAGCTGCTAGCCCAGAGAAGCTGCAGGATCTCCCTGGATTTTTACCAAGCTGAATTTGAACTTTGCCATGGTTTTTACTTGCAAGTGAAACTGCAGCTTGTTTTCAGCTCCCTAAACTCAGGTGAAAGGCTACCCCAAACGATTCTGATGGATAACTGTATGCTGGAACAGCCTTGAAGAACACGAGAACACCCCCGAAATGTATCACGCCATAAATGTAACTGCACGATGCCTTTTGGATGGGCATCCCTAGGTCTCCTCCTTTCAAAATGCGGGGTCTCATCTTTCTCAGTAATACGCGCCTCTTTTTCATACTCTTTTTCATACCAAATTATGGACAGCTACCAGCTTTAATATCCATATGGCCCCTGGACATGTAATCTTCCGTAGTTTTGAATCGGAGCCTAAGCCTCTGGACTGTATGGAAAGAAAATCTTTACAAGTGCCTGAAAAGGGTCTTTGTGGTTTCTCGCTAGTAAGGAAGATGTGCCATTTATCTTGAACAAAAATTGACTGCTGCCTTTATTTAACCACAATTTGCATTTATAAGAGCACAAGATGTTGAATTACATCTCTCTATAGTCCAGAGCTAGATCCTGAAATACAGCCCTGAAAAAACCCCAGTCACGTATGTAAATACTTTGTGTGTTATGTCAGCAAACACCACGTGGAACTCAACGCTCAAAATATTAGTGAGCAAAGTGTGTAACAGATAGGGAAGACTCTTTCGTCTTAGAAACACTTTTTTTTTTGAGCAAGAGAAGCACTGAAGTAATCTGTATTACTCTCACAAGTCAGCAAACAAAAGTGTGTCCTGAAACTTCAGCTAGCTATAAAAGCGAAATGCTCTCACACAGACTCAGAGGGGAGAAGATTCTTGCTGCAACACCACCGTTTTCTCCGGGTAGGATCACAGAAAGCAGGAGAAGTCACCTAGAGATGCGGGGGCTTTTCTCCTGTCTTTCTCATCCATCCATCTTTCTGCTGCGGTCCTGTAACTCGGGTACTGCTCCAGTGAAGTCCACTGGGGCTGCCTAGGAATGACCTAAGGAACTCATACGGTACTGGATGAACAGATGGACCTGACGGGTGCCAGCTGATTCAATGACCAATAACCAGTCTCCTTAAGCACCGATGGCACATGAAACACGATCGGAGAGACTCCTCAAGCAGCTGGCGTTAATACCTGTCCATTTCCACTCAAGTTCTTGTATGTTATGAAAAAGCTGAGTGTGAAGGCTGTTCCCAGTTCCACGTGTTCTCCTTCCTCGCTGTTAAGCCAGCAGCTTGCCGGATCCCGTACGAGGTTTCTGTCTACAGACTGCCCGTGGGATGTAGGGCATGTTAGAAGAGCAGGAGACACAGTGGCAGGGAGCGAGCGGATGGAGGTGCAGGAAGGCTGGTGAATAGTTCCCTGTTAATGGCAAGGAGGAAAAATCACATCCAGCGCAGTTACACCTCTGAACTCGGTGTTATCTCGGAGCGCTGCCCTTGGAAGTGATATTTATGCAAATGAAAACTTCCCTGTAGATGTGCAATTGTTAGTAAATAAGTACAATGCCAGGCAGATACAATGACAACCAAGGAAACTGATTTGGTCATTCCCTTGATGGATTACCACGATGTGGACAGTAATTTGCACTACATACCAGGACAACCCTGGCAGAAGGCAGCATCTCCAAGGTCAGGGGGCTTTTCAGCTTGTATGTGTTCTGCTGAGACCATCCGTCCGGCGGCTGACCGACCCCAGCTATGAAGGATGTGAGTGTGGCTGTTTTCTGGGCGACGTGGACAGCTAAATTCCAGAAAGCTACTTCCAGACAGCGATGACTGAACACACTGATCACTGGCCAGCTGAACACGGTCTTGATGTTATCATTGGACTTGAATTGGGAAAAAGTTTCTAAGGGATCTTATACCAAACTTGTCTGTGAGCAGAATAAGCACTGCAAGCATTTTTTAAGCAATGTCAAGTCAGCTGATATAGATAACCTGACCACCTGTGCTCAGCAAAATAAGGAGATGCATTTAGTTTCAGCTGACATATTGCTCAATTTGTAGGTCTTCTTGGGGGTCTCATACAGCCCGACACGAAAGCATTCACGTGTACGCAACAGACTGCACCACGACGGAGTACGACCCTATGGCTACTTCCATGCAGTTTTACAAGCCCCGTAAACAAATGTTTTAAGACATGTTTAACTGTTTGTTTTATACAAAGCTACTTGATCTGCATTAAACAGTCAAACGTCTCTTATTAACTGTCTTATACATGCAATATGTGTATACAGTTAAACGTACATTTCTAATGTAAGAACGGTGAATTTTGTTATTCAGACCAAAAGAACCAGGCTGGTATCAGACGTTAATCAGGCTGCTGCTGCTTCTAATTCTTGTACTTTTCTAAAGAACAGTGGAATGCGGTAGAAACTACACAGAGCCAAGTCATGGAGCTCCTTGCTCAGTTTTTCACCTACACAGGCAAAACTCTCATTGAAGGCACTGAATAAGAGTTTTTCTGTACAGCTCGTATGCTGTGCTCATAGAAAAAAATACATGTGCAAATAATCTTAATTACACATATAGCTCTACAAATGGGATATAAAATCAGCTATGTAGGAAGTGCATAAAATGACTGTTGAGTCAAGTATGGCATAGATTTCTGTGCATGCTAAATAAATACTAATTCAGTTTTCAAGCAATTATATAGCATCTGTAAGTTATTAGCTAGTAGATAATAAAGCACATATGTTACTACTTTTTAAGCCATATCACTTCATTTGAGTATTGGCAAGCTTAATTTGCAGTGTAATTGAGTACATTAGAAGATTATTAATAGCTGGAGCCCGTGAGAGATTTGTTTTCACTGTACGTAACCGCGTTTGAGACAGAGCGGTTTGGGTACTCCTACAGCAAGTCTCAGGCACTTTCCAAAATTCTGTGGCAGAGATGAATTGCCAGCAGGATTTGTCACCATTACTAAACACTGTGTTCAGTTTGACAGTCACTAAGTATCAGTCTCTTTTTAGCATTAAAACAAAAAGGGTTTGTATTTAGTACCTGCATTTACATTAGGATACTCCAAAGAGGTGTCTTCTGCCTCAACATGAAAAAAATCTTTGGAAACAGCTTTATTCTCTAATTAGGTTTGTTTGTATGCCAGTTAAAAAATATAAATAATGAAGTAATGAAGGACAGTCTTACGTGTTGTGAGAAAGCTAGGCTGCTGGGAGAAATCAGGAGACCATCCCACGGGGTGGATACAGGACAGGCATAATATATTCCTAATCTGATGCACTTTGTTCCGCTATTCTTTCTGAATATTTTCTGTTAGATGAACTGGTGTTTCTTATGGCAAAGCCTTTCAAACCTCTATAAAAAGAGGATGAAAATGTGAAAGGATGAGTTTTATGAGCGTATTAAGATGGCATAGCAATTTATTATGTTGACAAATATCTCAGTTGTAAAAGTAGCAAGAAAACTGTCCTATAATTCAAAACATGGACAGAAGCTTGGAAAGGAACACCTGTTTCGCAGGCAATTAGCGTGGGCTACGGGACCGCAGGGCAGCCAGCAGGACGGCAGGATGAAGGCTGCCCCCGACCCAGGACCGGCCCCGCGTCCTGAGCGCCGCCTCAGCGCTCACAGACGGACGCCTGTGATGTTTAAGCCGGATGAAGTGGTGTACCTGCATCCAGAGGTAGTTTTTATCTCCTCGGATGCAACTATGAAATTTCATGGGGTCCCAATGGACTACAAAGTATTGAGAGACCCCGAGATTACTGGAATAGCCTTAAATACACCAGATAACAGTGCTCCCACCTCCAAGCCTTCTCCTTCCCCTCATTTCACTGTGCTAGGGACCACTCGGAAAACAATCTGGTATTTCCCCCCCCCAGTTGCAAATCACATAGTGCTTTATTTTAAACAAGCATAATTAGTATATAGATGGCAACCACGAGATTATTAATCACATATTTATAGGCTCATATTTACAGTATTTTCCAAATACTCCCTCGTGTTTCCTCTTCCTGTTACTAATTACTAGAAGATTATAATTCTTTATATTCATCCTGCAGCTGATTAGAGCAGTCAGCTAAAACAGAACATTTGGTGTAATGGTGGCAGATCACAGCATCAAACTTCTGTTTGATAATGCAAAAATATCCTCCTATATCTTCTATATCTGCAGCACTTTTACAGACTATTTGAATAAAGATAACCTACAAGAACGTTTAAAGAAAAACAGAGAGCATAATCTTCTTCCAGCTGCATGCAGAGCAAGAAGAGCTTTTTTCAAAGGTGATTTCTTTTATCTTGTTGTTCCCACGCAATATGACTTTGCCACGGGACACATCAGAGTTCGATGTCTAAACCCCTGAGGGGAAAAGGATTTCTGTCTCCCACTCAGAAACTGGAAATCCGCGATGATGGCTGACGTAACAGTCCTGCTCTGTCGACGGTTCAAAAAGCTATGGCACCAAATGCACCCATTTTTTCCCCACATTCAACCATTTGGAAAGAAGTCTTCCCCCTCTCTTAAATTTTATCATAGAGAAAATTTGTGAGCTCACTGGTTGCCTAATACCAATTCAGATCAAGTAGCTCAGTTTTTTGCTGAAAGAGTCTTAAATAAGATTTCTCTTGTTCAACTGCAGTAATGGCTTGCAAGCTGTTTTGGTATAATTTACAGTGTCCTCTGTCATAGGCTGTTACATCTTCTGTAGAGACATCTACAAAGCTACACTACGCTCTTACTCTCTATCACTTCATTACTGAAGACTTTGTGATACATGATGTAATTTCACACACCTGCACACAAACAAATCAAACCCCAAAACAGAATCCGAGGGTTGTTTTCCCAAACTTCTTTATCAAAATACGGGGGAATTTGCTGCAGAATTTTTTAGCCTTTACTTGGTAATGCACATAACCTTCTCTAATGCTTAAACTGCTTGAAAGTACTAGACTTTTTATCATAAATGTCAATATTTTTCCCTACTCAAATGTCTTTGATTAGATGAGAGGCTGTTTCACAAGATTTATTTTGCACAGGAGTTATGTATATGTACTCTGCCTGCAAAGGTTGAGGAAAGTGGACTGGGAAGGGATCTGGGAGAGCAGGGCAGCAGCCTTGAGATAGGATTACACCAGGACTAACAAATGACACCGATGCCATAAACTTTCCCGATGGCCAGCAGCAACCCGAGCGATCCCTGACCCTGGAAGTGCCTTACTTACAGCACTGTGCCTTGATGAAGTACCACAAGCACCCCACTCTTACGCAAGGTCATCTGTGCTCCACTGAAGTCCAGAAACTAGATTTTCCCCCTTAAATACTCCAAGGAATCCAACGTGAAGGTACGTCTCTATACCTAGAACATATCTTCCCACAGACTGCGGTTATAGTCGCCCATCAGATTTTCGTATTTCACTATGGGAACGGATTATTTTCCTTGTATATAATAGCCTCACCCACGATGCAAGAGATCCCATTCAATGTAAAATTATTTCTCTCTCTCTTTTTTTTACAAGACCCTATCCACCTAAGAGGGCCATAAAGGGACACAGGGCTAACAGCACAGAACTGCAGTAGGACAGCAGGATAACCTATAGAAGTATGCAGTAAAGTCCCCTCCTCGAGCTTGGGGACATCCTTGGCGTAGACACATGCGGGGTGTCTACACAGCGTATTCCCGCTGACGCAGCAGCTCCTGTCGCGCCCGCTGCCCCCTTCCCGGGCTGCCACGGACCTCGTCCCAACCGCCACCGTGAGTCCTTCCAACAGCTCGCGGCGGAGGGGGCGGCGGACGGGTGTCCCCAGGGGCGCCGGGGGTCGCGGCGTTCGTACGGGCTGATCCTTCCCCGGGCTCGTCCCGCTGCTCCGGCCCAACGCTGCCGCGATGGAGCGCGCCGAGGGACGGTGCTGTGCGTGGTCCGTCCCCGTCTCTGCGTTTTGACTCTATGAGGGGAGCCGCAGGCTCGGCCCCGCTGGCCGGCGGCTCTGGGCACAAACCGGACGGTCTGTGGGGGCTCGGCCGGCGCAGGACAAGGGATGCGGGATGCGGGACGGAGCGCGTGTCACCACCGACGGCCGTGCCGCCAACTCCCGCACTGCTGTCGCGGGTCTGGCACAGCCGGTGGCTTTGGCTGCCACCGCCGTTTTGAAGAACCCCAATCTCCGACAAAATTATCAACTTTTGTTTTCGCCTTAGAAATAAGAGCTGCGACCCGCAGCGGCCCCAAAGGCCACCGGGAAAGCGCCGCAGAAACCGTCACGGCTCCGTGCCCGGCGGGAGGCGCGGGGCTGTCCCCGGGCTGTGCCGCGGAACCGCGTCCCGTCCCGTCCCGTCCCGTCGCGTCCCGTCCCTCCCTCGGGGAGCCGGCGCCCGCCGCACCTGCCCGCGGGGCCGGTCCGGTCCGCTCCGAGCGGGAGGCGGCCGCCGGCGGGCCCTTACCGATGATGATGGCACAGGCGCTGACCAGCCCGATCTCCTTCTTCAGCGCCACCCGCTCGGGGCCGCCGGCCGCGCCGCGCCGCTCCCCGCCGGCCATCGCTGCCCGCGCCGCTCTGCCCCNGAGCGGCGTGTGCCGGGCGCGACCGCCGCCCCGCGGGAGCCTCTCACGCGTGTGCCCCCCCCACCCGGCGGGGAAGGGCGCAGGTAGCGCGGGGGGGCGGCAAACGGCCGGTGCGGCCGCGGTGTGCCGGGCTGCGGGGCCCGTCCCGTCCCGTCCCCGGGAGCCCTCCCGCCCCCGCTCCCGCGGAGCGCCGACTCCGCGTGAATCTCCTCAGCGGAGGTGCGCCTGCTGTCGTGCCCCGTTAGCTGCGGTGGGGCGGTAATTTAAAGGGAGAAAACACCATTTTCCTGCTCGCAACCAGCGTGGCCAGGCAAGCACGGCTACAACCGGCCCGGCAGTGCCCGCGGGCCGCCTGCGCCGCTCCCGCCGGCGCTTTCCCGGTAGTTTCCCCTCTCCCCTCCCGGGGCCGCCGGCGGAGCCCCCCGCCCCGCGGGTCCCTGTCGCCCGTGGGGTCCCTGTCATCCATCGCCGGAGCGGCGGGCTGGCGAGCTGCGGGCACGGGGGAGGGAGCGCCAACGCCGGGAGGCTCCGCTGCCGCGCGGACGGAGGAGCGCTGAGGTGAGCGGGAGGAGGAACGGCCCGCGGTGGCGGACACATCTGCCCTGTGAGCAAACCGCCTTCGAGAGAGCGCCGGTGGGGGATGTCTCCTCCGCTCCCGGGTGGAATCAGGGAGTTGAGTCGCGGCTGGGGCACCTGCGCTGTCCCTCCGGCTGCCGCCGGTGAGGGCAAACCGCGGCTGGTGGCAAACCCGCAGGTGGTTCCTCGTGTGCGAGTCCCGAGGAGCGCCTTCCCGAGCGCATCCCCACGCGGGCGACCTGCTCCGGAACTGCGCGGCTTACGGAGCTTCATAAGGCGATTAGGTGGCGTCCGGGAGGAGCGGGAGGGAGACAGCGTGCACCAGTGGGGCAGCCAGCACGGTAACGGGACTGGGAGGTGGCGGGCGGTGTCAGGGGGAGAAGGAAGGTCTGACTTCGCCTCGGTGAAGTGCCTCTGGTGACGTCGGTCTGATTTTGTTTGACTTTAGAATGAAAAGTGCGACCTGGAAGCTGGCGAGTCGTTTGAGGAAATCGGCGGACTGGTCTTACAAAGCTGATAATCGTAAGTGATTTTACTTTATAAAGCTGCTTTATACAGCTGCTCTTATAGAAAGGCTTATTGATTTTCAGAGGCTGAGATTTGTTTCCTAAATTGATCTATTGCTCTGTGGAGTTGTTGTTTCTAAACGAACCGCCTCACTAACTACTTCTAAAATGTCCTTTTATTGGATTACTATGTCCTTTTTACAAGGAACCGCCTTTTACAAGATGCATTACTTTCTGAGCCATGTAAACGGTACTACTGTTTTCCTTTTAAAGACAGGGAAATGCAAAGACTAGAGACGAGGTTTCAGATGTTCAGAAGTAACCTGATGTTTTAGGTGTTCCTTGTCGGTGGTTTATATGATTGCTTCAGACCTGTGTTTTGCACTGGTAGCAACTCGAGTAATTTCTAGTACCTCTGAAAGTCTCTACGTGCTCGTCTTATATGGACGTTATGATTTACTCTGAAAGTTGTCTATGATAGTCGGTTTCTTTTGTAAAAGCTAAAAAAATAGATTGAACTTAAACAAAAATCAAGAAATATGGGAATGAATGGTGCTGCTGTGTTGCTAACTGTATTGCTGAGTTCTAAGAGCCTAATGAAGTTTAAGATCAATTAACCTTTACAGAACAACCACAGAATCTGTTAAATGAATGACTACTTTGAAGGATAAGACTGCACTTTGTTTCTTTTGCTGTAGTAGAAATGTTGGTTTCCTCTGAAATATGTATATAATCTTTGTGGTATTGTGTGGAAGATAAAAATCCTAGTCAGCCCTCTTATGCTGATTAGTGAGAAACAGTGCATGCTGGTTGTGGGGTGATGAAAACGAATACTAGAATTCAATTAACTCTAATAATCTTCTTCAACTCAACTGTGCAGTAGCTGAAGGATTTTTTTTTTTTTCCAATTTTTAAACATTCAGGCCAGTTTTGGGGGCTTTGCCAGGGAAAATGCTAAGTATTCATACATGTGTGCACTCTGCCTGCTGATAGAAATACTTTGTTTTGTAATTGCTCCTCCTTGCTGAAAGCCATGAGGCACAACTGGGTGACTTTACCGATACGTTTTCAAGTGTTTTACTGGTAATAAGAAAAACCTAACAGAAAAGCACCAGAAAGCTCTCCTTAGGAGAGGTAGCCAGCAAACCATTACAACTGAGAAAAGCAGAGGAACATTAAGAGTATTCTGTCTTCCTGTCCAGTGTCACATCAGGTGCATTTTGAACAAGGCTAGAGGAACAGAGCTGGTACAGGAGAACAGTGGGGTGAAATCTCAGCTTTGTCCCAAGAAAACCTTTTGCAGCAGAAACATTAATGAACCGGCACGTGGGATCGTGGCCCAGCAAGGCCAGGACGTTGTCTATTGCACCTTACAGTGTCAGCACCACCTCCTGTTTTGTGAATTTCATCCTCCAGGGCAGCAGTGGTGCCCTTGCCTCCGTGTGGCCCCGTTTCCAGAAGGAACGGGCAGCCCTTGCGGCTGGGCAGCGTCTGCTTCCCCGGGCCACGGCAGGGGAGAGCCGACCCCTGGCTGCCCACCCAAGTAGGGATTTTAGAAATGCCCATTTGAAGGGACCTGTGCCCTTGCCCTGTGAGAGGAAGATAAAGCTATATCATTGCCTTTTTCTCAAGATGCCTAGCTTTATTTAGGTAGGTGCTTATTTGTGGTGTCTCTGCCAGAATGTACTTTCTAGCGCAGGCAATAAGCTTGTAGGCAGTTTAGCCTGGTTACCAGGTATGGTGGGCAATAAACCGGGTGGGCAAACGGGGCTGGGGGGAGCTGTGTTCGTGATGGGGGAGGACGATGGCTGTGCAGCAGCAGTGCGGTCTCTCCCTGCTGCATGAGAATGAGTACATGGAGTGTGCGATGACAGTTATGGGTAAGGATGCAGCCAGGAAATCTGTGCTGGTAATTTAATTTAGGATTGTAGTCCTGGACCCCTGCAGAATACTTCATTTTTCTCTTTTGTCCTTGGAAAGAGGATAAATTATTTACCTAAATCAATATAAAGAATAGTGATTTACTGATTCTTTTCCCAGTGTGTGCATAATAAATGACTTCCCTTTTCAAAGTTTTAAGTGTTTTACTATTGCCGAAGGAGTAAGCAGGTGGCTGTTTACAACATGAGCTTTTGATATGCATGCATCCATAGCAAAACACAGGAGTGTAAAACAGCAGTGGGCCAGAAACCTGTTGGAAAAGACAGCAGTGACAAAGGTTGCCCACATTAACTGCCAAAAAATGCTCTTTTTTTTTTTCTTTTTAGGCTGAGTGCCTGCCTGCTTCACTGTGTTTTTTGCATGAGGGTGAAGAGAGGACTTTTCTCTTTTTGTGGTAGTGTTGGCTGCTTATTTAGGTTGTATATTCTGTCCTATTGTTAATTTAGTTCCAAAATGAGCAAGTCAGAGGGCATGTACATTCTAATTAGTAGTTATCTGAGACAGCCCTCGGAGCAGAGACTTCTTTTAAATTGTTTTGGATCTGAACATACTGTATCTACTTGAATGACGAAATGTTAGTAAGCAAAAAAGCCAAAGTTCTTTGTAGGAAGGCAATTGCTGCATAGCAACTGCACAGAGAAGATGCAATGAAGCTTGCATGTGTTCTCTTCTGTTGCTATTTTTGTCCTCATTTTCTCCATGTTATGAAATCTACAGGAATTATTAAAGTTGTTGGAAGCAGTTATTTCATTCATTGTTACTTATGCTCTAAAAAAAAAAAAAGAGAAGCAAACAATGCAGTTTGGTTTTGTATTTTGGGAAGAAATAATAAAGGGAATTTAATATGCCATTTATGAAGGGATGCTGTGACTGAGTTTTCAAATGAGTATGGTCTTTAATGTATGTGAAGTGTATGGGGAGAGAGCAAGGTTAAAGAAATAGAAAGACCCTCCATGATAGTAGGTGTTCTTTCCAGTCTCGCTCCTTTTTTGTATACATCTAAACAAATTTCTGTTGTCTTAAAAGATAACCAACCCTACAAAACCAAAACATACCATAGGTGTTAAAACATAATTCAACTTTGAATTTAATGGGGTCACCATAAAAACGAACTGGGAAATAGTTACTTGGAAGGATAAACTATCTTGCAGTGTATCTTTACATAAAGCAGCGGGCTGACTGGTTTAGCAAAAGGAAATTTGGGAAGTAATGGGATCGTAAAGTGATTCTTAATTGCTAATAAACTTGAGAGTAAGGTTTGCCATGCTGAATAGTGGAAAGCCTGTTTTGTCCACACAAAATACGGGAGGCTCTGGTCTGAGCTGTCCTGCGGATGTGCTCTGTGCCAACCCCGCGTTGGAGGGATTCGGCCAGACCACAGCTGACGGCGGACTTGGGACCGTGGGGCCCACTGCAGTAGGATTGATGTTACTCTGTGCTTCGCCACCTTTCTGCGGTAGCACAGAAACTTGTAGGGCATTAGGATTAAAAGCAAGAATACAACCAGGAGGAAGGCCCATTTACTGGGAGGTGACATCAGTGCGAGGGAACCACATGCAGCCCTTCCACTTTAATGTGAATGAGCCCCAACAGGCAACCCTAAATGTAGCCAGGTGCAGGTGGATCAGTTGCTTGTTGAAAGCGTCCCATTCTCCATCACCTTGCTCTATCATATTCAGTCTCTATTTGATAAAGGTGGAAAAAATGGCGTTCTTTGTATTTCCAGTAACATGATGTTGTACCTCTGTTTTCGGAAAGCTGTAGCAGAGGAAGCTGCGTTAGTGTGTGACTCCCCAGAACCGAAACAAGGAAATGGGGAATGTATGTTTGAAAAGGGAAGGCAGAATCTTTTCCTCCAGTCCAATAAAGGAGGAAATTGTCCAGAGTGGCTCTTTTTTTGGGGTAGCTACTCTTCTCTGCAATAATGGCAACAGGAAAGAGGTTAAAGAGGTTCCTACAAGTGTGGAACAGTTCTGGAATAGGTCAAAGAGGCTAATTAGCTTGTGCAAACTAGCTAAGCATCTGAACCAGGTAAAAGCAATTCCTGTGATTAAATATAATCTTAACAGAAACATAAGCAACAAATTATTATCCTCCTTGATTATTACAAATTTCATTCACAACAAATGTTATTTATAAACAGTGTCCTTTTATGTTTGTACCTTGCCAAATGATAACGTGAGAGCTGAGTAACCAGAACGTGTGAGCCGTTCTCTAGCAACAGGTATGAAGATCCTTCACCCTAGCAAAGCACTGCTCTCCAGGACAATTTAAACATGGTGTGCCAAGGAGAAAGTGGAGTTCTCCTTCACTGATCCATAAGGGTTAGTGTGGGTGCTGGGAATGCAGGGCTATACTGCTTTGCTGCTAAATCCAGCAACCATCTTTAACCAAAAATGTCCCGTGGCATGTAGTAAGGCAGTGGGAAGTCTCTGTTTATAATAAAACATTCAGTTGTCTCTTCCTCTTGTTTCAATTTTTTGGGAAGACTCCCTTTCATGTCAGTAAGGGGCAGGAATGTAACCAAGGGCTGGAGTTAGCAAATGCATCATCTTCAGGCTTACAACAGCGGCTTCTGAGTGGGCTGAGCTTTAAGGCTGTGTCCCAGGCTTGCTGAGTGGGGACCTGGACTACATAATTGGAAAAGCAGACTGAGAATCAGGTCTTCTGCGAATCTCTCTGGTCTATTTCTGACAGTGAAGTATATAATCTGAATTCTGTGATGTATTGCATTCCTTTGGCATTGGGAAGAGCCTTCGTAGGTAAAGCTGACTGTTTGGGCTGACTGAGGGCACTCTTTCATGGTCCTCTGCAAGATCTGGGAACTTTAATCCCGTGATTTAGGAAGCTCAAGATTCTTCAGGCAGTATCACTGTGTTTTGAGCTCCTCTAGGAGGAATGTGGGTCTTGTACACAGGAGAGGCTCGCCTCGTGTTAGTAACTGCCTCCACAGCCTCTATAAAAGACAACATTTTGGCAATGTACAGAAAAGTCAGGGCCAGATACTTCACTGCAGTTACAGCTCCCTTTGAGCAGCAGGCTTTTATCCGTAGATTCTGATGATCAGAATGTTTGCTGTCTTCTAGGTGAATTATTCATCAGGTATGAACTGTTGGACACTTAAATATCTGTGTGAAAACTGTTTCTAAATTTCCACCTATATGAAGTGGGCCACTGTATGTTCAAATTGTATCACCCCTTCAAAGATATTTCATGACAGCTCATAAGTAGATGAGTGTAAGCAGATTATGTAAAGACCTATTTGTAGGTCATTGATGAATGAGGTTTCTAGAGCCAGGGTTATTGAAAGAACCTAGTTTCTGTTAAGCACTGGTACAATTGGTGTGTTATCAGAGTAGACTGAAATGCGGTGGTGAAAGGGACCTGAAAGGATGATCAATTTCAGAACAAGCATTAGTTTTATGCAGTTTTTTAAAGATCTCTCACAACACTGTAGTATTTCAACATTTCACTGCTATAACAATAAAAAGCATTTCTTAAATCACCAATCTAAATTTTCTTTGTTGTGATGAACATAATTCTATCTTTTCTTCCTCAGCGGTCACTGGGAAACTGTCTTTTATTTTTTCTGTACTATGCTTTGGTTTATCAGTTTGCTAGAACACTTCTTTTAGTCTCCTCTTTTGTAGATTGCAAACACCCCTGATTTCTTCTTCTTCTTTTTTTTTTTTTTTTTTTTCCCCCATCCCTTAAAGGACATGCTTTCTAAACCCTGTTCTTAGTGCCATCATTAGGACTGGCTTCAGTTTCTGAAGATGGTGTCTTAAGTTGGATATAGTATTGAAGCTAATGCATCACAACTGCTGACTGGGTTGGAATAGTCGCCTCCATTTCTTACAAGTGATATTTCTCCCAGATTGGGACTGTGTGTGTGTGTGAGACAAAGTTCTGCTGTTGACTTAGGCTTTTAGCTTGAGGTTCACATAACCTTTTTCACATCATTTTCAGAAGGAAAAATACCACCGGGTCCTTTGCATTGCTACCTACCCTGTTCTTCCCTATTCTGCATCTGTGTGCTAGATCCCTTATTTCTTCTTGCACCACTTGTTCAGCTGAACATCAGCATCCTGACTTTACACCATTTCACCAGTCAGCTGAGATCATCCTGAATTTTATTCCTCCCTTCTGTATTTGCAATTGCTCTCAGTTTGGGGCACCCATGAATTCTTAGTCTCTCCTTTGTCACTCAAAATGAATAATATTGGTTCCTGGATAGATTCCAGGGGACCCACCTTGAAATTCTTTGTGGTTTGTCAGTACATTGTGAATATCCAGAAGGATAGGGATTTTTTTTTTTTAAACCAGTTACACAGGTAACATGACAATTGTCATTTGGCTCTTTTTTCGTATTATCTTGCTTGACACGTTGGGCACAGTGAAAAGCTCTAGTTTAAAGGAAATTAGTTCATATCTACCACTTCCCTTTATCTACTGAAACAAGTTCCCTATCGGACAGAAAACCTCGACTCGGACCATCCCTTTTCTGTGAACTTTTGTCATCCTCAGAGGAGCCCAGTAGATGGCACTCTGGATCTGTAACTCGGTATTTTAAAATAAGTGATCACAATTGCCCCCTGTGCTGATTATTTTAAGTACTTGTTTCTCAAAGTTTGGCATCGAAGCTTAAGACCAAAATTGCTGTAGTAGTAAAAGTCTTGTTGAAGTGGGTTTGGGTTCGTGCTGTCATTTAAAAAAATCTAACAATCCTTCAGCGTATATTTGCAAAGCACAGTTTTACATAGCGTGCCATGGAGGGAGTGAGCCATCCCTGTGAGGGCAGCTGGAACACGTTCCAGTGCTGGCTGTGCCCTACACTTGCGTATCTGTGCCTGATGCGTGAAGAAGAAAAATAGGAGAAACAGAGGACCGGGGGTCGTTCTGCTGTGTGTTCTCCCAGTCTGAGCACGGCCTGATTGTAATTTAGAGGAAGGGATGGAGGTTGTTCTCAGATCAGGCCAACCATTATCACCATGATCCACAGGTCAAAGAAAAGGCATAGTCTGTTTTCAAGTAGCATTAGTTGTGCTAACAGTGTTGGCTCTGGAATTCTGTTTCTGGATGTGTTTAAGTTGCCTGAAACCATACCCACTGCTTCATTTTGATAGCACCGTGTGGCTCCAGCTGGGGTCTGTGGGCTGTGCTCTTGCTGAGTTCTCTGCAGGCTTCTGCAACGGTCTGGGGAGCGGAGCCCGGACCCTGCGGTCTCTGTTGGCCGAGGCACGGCGGCGTGGCTGTCAGTGTGCCGAGGGCCGGCACCCAAGGCGCTGGGGCAGAGCGGCCCTGCTCGTAGGGGGTAAGTCAGCTGCCAGAGGAAACCTCCAGGCTGCTGGTCCAAAGATTTACCACTGAGACACGATGGAGCAGACCTCCCGCCTTCTTGAATACTGTCTTTCTGATAATTGATTGTGTCAAGGCAAAGTCAGTGGTGTTTAACCTGACCTGTCTTGGCTTTGCCTTCAGAGAGACTAATGCTTAGGATGCCAGTTAGCTTCGTTCATCCAGGATTTTGGAGCTCCCTCTCAACTCTTCCTGACCTGTGAGCGCTCCTGAGTCTTCCAGGACAAAATAAAACAAGTTAGCTGAGCCACCTGGCAGCGGTTTGAACCGACTTGTTTGACTTTGCCCTAAACTGACTAGAAGTGCTTACACAGCCAGCTGCTGGGTCTCAGCTGGAAGGTGTTAACTAACAGCTGAGGAGCAGAAAGGAACGGCTTTCTGAACGGCCTGTGATCTGCGTGCCCGGGGCGGGAGGCTTTACACCGTCCTCTTGGCTTTCCCGGGAGGAGACGAGGTGCGCTCCTACGGCCTGTTGCAGCGGAGGGGTGCTGTACGGAGCTGCTGTGCCCCAGCTGCTACCTGGTGTGTGTTCCCGGCTGTGCCGCGCGGGTGGCATTGCGGTGCCTGAAGGTGTCCAACCGACCCACGCCGTGTGCTTTGCCGGGGTGCTGCGAGCAGCTCGGGGGGAGGCTCCAGTGCAGAACCTTATTTTGTTGTGTACTTCAGAGAATGGGGAAGCCAGTTTGGCACGCCAGGTTGTCTAACAGTCTTTGAAATAGACAAAAAAAACTTTTTTTTTTTTTTTTTGCTTTCCTGTTAGTAAGCCGGTGTATCTGTTGTATCATGGAATAGTAAGGAAAGTGTAATGCTTCTTATCTGTACAATATTACTGTTTTTGAGGAGCATAACGAAGCTCGAACATGCATCGTGCTCTTCACTTAATGTATTGGTCAATATTTGCCCAGAGAACCGCAAATAAAATAGATTATCCTGTTATGCAGGAGCTCATCTGTATGCAAGATGAAAAGCTGTCTTACAGACAGAAATGTATGTTTGGTTTAAGTGCATTGTGCTTAGAGTTCATACACATCCCCTCCAGTACTTACCTATTAAAAGAGTTCACAGAAACTACACTGTAAACCCGCTGGAATAATTTTTATTAAATAATTTTCTCTGGTAAACAGGGAAAACAGAGCTGCAAGGAGGTTAAAATCTGGGCTTGGCTTCCCCACTAATGACAAGCTCAGGCCCCAAAATTTGCTGAGACAGAGATGACAGGCTCTCGCAAATACATGGGGTCATCCGCCCACCCCTCCTTTCTGGTTGCCGCAGGGTACGGGTGCGCTGGGACAGAACGGACTGGGCTGCTCTTCGGCTGTGCCGGCACACGAGGCCGAGCGCGAGGGAGGCGTGGGTGGTGCTGTGCACTTGTCCCTCTCAAGCGCGCTAGACCAGCGCCACCAAACCTTTCTGTCTTCACGCTGCTTGAAGAACATGGACTGTAAGAGTGCTGCAGCACTATTGGTGGTTTTCTCGTGGCCATTTATAACCTGCCAGCCTTGGATGGTTCCCAGTCAAAACAATTTGTGTTTAAAGAAGAGGTGCAGGGGAGCAGGGACACTACGGGTAGGTAGGATTGCCAGTGAGCCCATTCTCTCACATCTGCTAGGTGCCCCGGCCCAGGAGACAACGAATGACACTCAGACAGCGGCACTTAATGCGTTCTTGGACAAATTTCTTACCTCTCTGGACTTGGTTGCCTATGTCTGAAACAGATGTTTCCTTCCCGTTGCAATCTGCCTGGAGACTTGTAGTTTTATGTATTGTATTTTCCCTTGGTATTGTCACTGGCGGGCTTTTTCAACTGGAGGAGGGAGAGGGTGCCTTTTCTTTCTGTTAGGCTTTGACAGTATCATCACAGGGACGAGGGATTTGCTGCGCAGTGCATCATCCCAAACATTTTTGATGATAGCATCAGATTTTTCTTTTACTTGCCCTTTTCCCTAGAAGGGGGTTAGGCTCTTCGGGTGTTGCCTGACAAAATTCAGGAGGTGGGTGGGTGCGGTGAGGTTTTCTGGCTGCACCTCTCTGTAGGGTTACCGTGAGTGCAGAGAGCCCTCAGTCCAAGCAGGGAGCAGCCCGCACAAATGCAAGCAGAAGCAGAAGATTCTCCAAGGCAGCGTGCTGCTTCTTTCTGGAGCAACTTGCCAATAGAGAAGGAGATGATGTTGGAAAGCAGCTGGGCTGTTCTCTGTGTGTGTGCATTTGGCCAGTCATCCTTCATGTGAACAAACACATTAACTTCTTGGAAAGATGCAGTTTAAGCCAGGTGTTGGTGTTCACTTGCTGTCTGCACGTCACAACAAGGAAATGCAAGGGGAATTTGTAAGCTAGTGAAAGGCTGTGTCTCTAACAGAGAGGAGGACCAGAATCTAGAGCTTGTTCTTGGCTTGTAAACTCACTGATCTCACTTCCAGTAGTATTCTGTATGTTCACATGACAAATGTTGCTGCAGGATCCCTTCATGTCCCGCAGCTCACCCTGACTTCAGTGGCTTCTTTCTGCCTCTATTCAGTACTCTGCCCAATGTCCTTTCTTGACCCTCTGCATATGTACTTATGTGCCTCCTGACCATCGTCACCCTCCTTTCAAACTTGGAAGATGTGGACAGACAGACATACCTATAGCATGACTGCAAACCCTCATTTTCTTGGGAAATCTTGCTCGAAAGAGCAAAGTGTCCAACTGCAGCCTGCTCTAAAGCACTGAGGTACAGAAGTCCAGCACTACATG
The DNA here is from genome assembly GCA_008711295.1 of Anarhynchus alexandrinus. NCBI lineage: Eukaryota > Metazoa > Chordata > Aves > Charadriiformes > Charadriidae > Anarhynchus > Anarhynchus alexandrinus. The sequence goes on from VUYV01000150.1 coordinate 376,170, forward strand.
GTGTGTAATGTTGAAAATAGTGATAATCTAGACTTAGTATCACCTGTGGAACTATAGGACTGTTCGGCAAGTGCTCTTAATGAAATGTGCTTAAGTGCTTTGTTGAACTGGAACCACAGTCAGCCTGTGGAACGTGGAATGCTTTCAGCTGGAGGGTCGCAAATTGTTGAGTCAAGTCCTGCAGTGTTTTAGGAATAGCTCAGAGAGCTGCTGACAGCTCAGACAAATCGGTGTTTTTCTACCTGAGTTGTTGGCCGTTCAAGCTGAGCTCAAAGCAAATCTTTGGGGCTTTGGGGAAGCCAGTGACAAATCCAAGAATCTTGTTTAACTTTGCTATGGGTGAACACTGCACTTCCTTGTGAGGCTTGGTGTACTCCTCTGATTCACAAACAACATCTGCTTGTCTTCACTGACAATTCCTAAGGTGACCTCTTGAAGGAAAAGGAGCAAACATAATTTTCTGAAATGCTGGTGATTCTCAGTGGAGCAATTGCAGGTGTGTGCAGAGGGCCAAAGCCAAGCGTGCTGGATGAACACCTGCACGCTGCCGTGGCTGCACACATCTGCTTTACCTATTTCTCTCTGCTTACTTAGCACTGGTTGCTGATGGCACCATGTGGTGCTCAGCCTCCCAAAGTCTAAAGGGCATGGTTAAATACTCTGTGAGGACTAAGAACCAGCATGTACTTAGGTGTTCTTTCTGGTACCTGATGTGAAGTACTACCACTTCACAGCATCTAAAGGCTGGTGCTTTCACTTCTGCTGGTCTCTAGTTGCAGTATTTTCTGTCTTCATCTACACATCTCCAGTCTGTTCCTCCCAGTGTACCCACCATGCCTCATGCACATTTTACCTTATGTGGACAAAGCCTACGTGGACCTGGTTGGTAGTTTTGTTTGACTAGGGGCTTCCTGTAAATGGCAACCAGAGGGCCTAGCCCGCCCCTGTGGCACAAGCTTTTAAATTCCCATTATTGCTCTGAATCACACCTTTGTCTCCACACCCTGAGTCATATATTAAAATAAAACTGTGGGAAATAATAAAACCCAGTTATATGAATGTGTCTTTTATTATAAGGGTTCTTAAATTTTTTTTTATTACTGCTTTGAGGCCAACTCATCATCTTTTGTTATGTTCATTACAAAAGGCTTTGCTCCAGTCGCTGTTAACTTGATGGGAAAGGAACACAGTGCACAGGGAGAAGAACAGTTCCTTACTCCATCCGTTCCCTTGTCCTCAGCCTGCCCCACAGTCTCTACCGCAGCTGCTCTACAGGAGCCCTTCGGGGTGGGTGGTGTTACAGGGGAGGTTGACCGGGCAAGTTTGCAGAAGACGACTCACGGAACAAGGGGTCAGACCGAGTTCTCTTTAATTCTCATACCTAGCACTCTAGCTCATAGTCTCGATTGCTCTAGGTACTCCTGATATGAGATACTGTCCTTTGTCAAGCAAATATGAAATAGTTTTCAGCTTCGCTGATGTCATGGCTGCTTTATCGCCAGCAGAGTGAGTCTTTCTCAGTCACGGAGTGGTAGAAGATGAGATTGGGGGTGGGGGAAGTAAGTAGGAGGTGGAAGGCTTGTTTATATTTGCTGATTAGAAGAATTAAAAGAATGGATTGTTCCCATTTAATCTGCAAGACCATGTTTTGTTAAGTATTTAGGCTCTGTAGATTGGTGAATGGGTGGAGCCCTTTTCTTCCTAGGGCTTTGTAAATTAAAGTGCTTGTATCTTGACTGAAGCTTGGGAAATTTCTTTTCATCTTCAGTTTTAGATCATACTTGTTGATTGCACCAGTACCAGGACTCCTTGCTCAAAAAACAGCACATCATCCATGCCATTTTCTCTCACCTTAAAAAGCAGCTGAATGTCCAGAAACTGAGTCCTGGACCAATGTTCCACTGGAGCCTGGCATCATAACAAAATAAAATAATTCCTCTGTGCACCTCTGGCTACAGTTTCCAAACACTCCCCCCCCCCCCTTTTTTTTCTTTTTTCTCATGTGTCTGTACTTTCTCAGATAGTAGCACAAGCCTTAGCTTGCGCTCTAGGTATAGTCTGATGTTCAAGATCTTCCTCTATTGCAGGACATGCTACTTTCTTCCATCCCTGTCACGCACTTAACTAGGTCATCTGAATTTCTTTTGGTTTGTAGAAGAGCAGGTGCTTCTGAGACTACAGCCTGAAGCTCTGATGGAGCAGGTGAGTCAGAAGTTGGCTTCCTCGTTACTCTATGGGGAGAGGGTGCTAAGGTCTTCATTACGGATTTGCTGTAGCTTTTTTCTGAGTCTCCTCATAGAGGCACTACTCAAAAAGATGTTTTTTAATGACGTGAGCTTCTGATCATCTAAAATTCTGCTGCCACTAAACTTACAGTTTATAGGGCACCCAATAGCTGTCTGGTGTTGAGGACCTGCGGTGGCAAATGGCTTCCCAGTAGTCTTTTTATGTATCTACTTCTGTCTGTTTCTGGGCATGTATTAAATAATTCTCCATCATCCGAAATGCGTTAAATGTTCCCTGACTGACCATCCACAAATCATTTAAATAGCATTCTTCTGGTTTATTGAATGTCTTTTGTGACGTGTATTATTCTCTGCTTAATAAACCATACAGGATCTAAAATTGTGGCAAGTCCACTCGATCTCTGAGGATGGCATGCATTTTAAAATGATTTTTACCTGTAGGCTCATTAAATCATGAGACATTTTCTGCTTCACTGCTAGGAAATAAATAGAAGTTCCCGTCAGGTAATCAAAAACCCAACAGACCAAGAAACTGGCTCTTGAAACACACAATAGATCAGCCCTGTATAGACCAAATGCCTGGAAACAGGGCATCGTCTAAAAATAATGTATACAATGGTTGAAACCTGTGGGCACAGCTGTGAAATCCCTGCAGGTATTTTATTCCCTGTTCCTCAGTAATTCAGGTGACTTTTGTAGGGCTAATGCCTGGAGAGCTCCCATGGAAACGAGAACTAATGATAGGTAGAAATAGAGCCGGGGAAAAACATGTTATAAAGGCTTCACAAAAGACCCTATCCATGAGATCTAGCATATACTGTTGAGGATATTGAATAATGGATTTGCTCACTGTACAAATATAAAGCTCATTACAGGCACCTTTCACTAACTGTGGTGTTCTGAAACTGTTCATCCAGGCTCTAATGTCCACCCTGATTGAGTTATTGTAGTAGGATATATTATCAAACTGAAATACTGGCTGCTTCACTCTTTCTGTTTCAGTGGTTTGTCAGAGCTTCTGCATGTCTGAAAAGAAGTGTATTTTTAAGGGAAGAAAACGATAGCTTTGAACCTGGGTGTTTCCCCACAGGGTAGCTGTTCATGGTCCTTTTGGCTTTGTGAGTAATCGGTCTGGTCCTGGGCACTCAGTATCTAACATTTTGCATACAGTGAGTGGGTGAATGACTTATATCCATGGCAGTGCTGCCTGCGGGTAGGTAGAACAACTGGGAAATTCAGTTCTTATAAATCTATAAAAATAGCTAAGAGGTGTAATGTACTGTAAAGCTGCCACATTAACACGCACTGGGCTGTCTTTTCATTGTTTTGATATGCAGCAACAGCTTTATGGCTGTCTCAGAAGGTGTTATAAAGCTTTGTTTCAACACGGATAATATTCCAAATCCAAATTTTGCTTCATTTTTATGTGGTTTCAGAAAACTAAAATTAACTGGAGTTCATTTGCATTTACCCTGCTTGTCACAATTACAAGGCAGGTGCAGAAATAATGAGAGTTGGTTTCGTTTAATAGCAAAGATTCAGCAATGTTTGTCCTATCCAACTGTCTATTTTTTTTTCCCTTGTAAGTGAATTGAGAATCAGAGCTTGAGATGCACAGTCACTCGCTGCAGCTGCTTGGCCTTTCTCTGCCCCTCTCTGCCCCTGCCTCCACGGGGTCTCTCAGGAGAGCTAGCGCTGTTAGCGTCAGCTGACACTGAGAAGCACACACGCAAAAGTGTGTCGGTCCCCAAAGCAAATGGGAGCAAGGTGGCCAGGTGTGTGTGGTAAGGTGACAAACACCAGCGCTGCTTTACTCCTGAGACAGCACGCCAAGAGGCGTTTGACACGCAGTGGTGTCTGTGCTCTGACTCTCCCCATTTATTTGCCTTTTTTGCCCTGCAAACAAGCTCTCGGACTGCTCCTTCCACCCCCAGGCTGTCTTTTCCTTCCTCCTCCTCCATCCCTTTCAGTGGAAAGGACTCTCTTGTTGACTTTGTGACATATTCATTATTCTTTTCTTTGTGCTATCCATCCTCTTCCTGATGAGGAGAGGAGGAGGAAGTGGAAGAACCCTGAGGGGACTGAAGCCCTGATAAACTTAGGCTCAGTGTAAAGAGATGCACAGCTTTTCCCCTCCTAATGGCCCAGTAGGACAACTGTCGGGGGTTTTCTTGTTACTCCACTATCGTCTTGCAGAGCAACAAACTTTTTTTTGCAACAGTTCCCAGAGAAGAGGTAGCTCATAACCCAGCAGAGAAGCCCTGTGCTGTGACAGACTTGGACCTGTTGCCCATCTGCATGATGGCAGAGGGAAAAGCTAGAGGGAAAAGCCACCTAAAAAGGAGGCCAAGAGCAGAACAGCGCCCACCCTAATAATGACTTATTCTACTGTGTTTGCTGTCTGAAAGGTGAAACAGCTTTGCGTGATAAACTTGTCCTGTGGTGCTCCCCCGAGGAAGCAGCCTGACCTCTCCTGTGTGTTTTTTTGGTGGTGTGTGTGTTCTGCTGTGGTCAGAAGAATGAAGTTCTTTTCTGTGGCCCAGAAATCCTGGCAGCTTTCTTGGTTTTGTGCTAATTTCATGTGAAGCTGCTCAACTTAGGCTGACTTGTTGCCTATCTCCATGCTAGCATCTGTCTGCCGTCCTCAGCGTATCACAAGTGCTATCACTTGAAGGAGTGGGTTTTCCAGCGTGGGGCCCCAATCCTTCCCTGAATTTTTAGTTGCTTGGATTCACATCAGCAAAGAAAGGGTTTGGTTTATTTTGGTCTGTATAACAGATAACTGATGACCAGATACAGCTCATGCTCTTTATGAAGGAGTAGAAGTCCAGGGAGGACAGCTATAAGGAATGTTTCCAGATAGAATTCTTGCTATCCATTCTGGAAATACCGTATGTGTATCTCTTCTTAGTGGTTTAGGCTTGTGTCTGTCCAGCTGATACTGGTTGATCCTGTCCTGGGGCTCAGACCTGCAAAGCAATGAACATTCAGGTTATCATGGAGAACTCAGACTCCTTAACATACAGGTTAAGAGAATATAGGTTCCAACAGACGGTGGGCTTAACATTATGCATATATTTCCTGTCTTTGTATACTCTGTTTATTGTCAAACAGATTTCTGGTGCTTCAAATAATATTAAGTTTACCTTTCGGGTAGGAAATGCCTTCTGAAGTACAGTTTTTGTATGACTGAGGTTCTACGAGAACCAAATAAGTTCAATGTCCAAAGCAAATCATGCTCAGTATTTTAGTTCCAAAGATGGCAAACTTTTACGTGCATTTGGCCTGTACTTCACCTTCGTAGAGAAATAAAACTGAGGAGGTTTGGATCCACGTGTAGCTGACTGTTAAAGGGAATTGCTCTAATGGTAGTAATGGAGTCCAAGAACTCTGCCTGATCTCTGTTTGTTCTCTTTCTGGTCACTGGAAATCTGCTCAGCTCTCTTTCCTCGGCATTAAAATGGGGATCATATTATGCCATTCTTTGCTTGTGGGGAATATGACATCTGTGCCAAAGTGATTCTGGAAAGATAGCTGAAAATGAGCAAACCACCTTGGAAATTACCACCTGCAGGTCATGCAGACTGATGGGATGTCAATAATAGCTATTTTGTGCATCTGCACTGTAAGAGCTTGTTACATTAGAAAATATCAAACGAAATACTTCTGAGATTGACAGAGAAGACAATATAATCTCATAGCTTTTAACTATCTCTGCTTTATGTTGGTACAGTGTATATATAGCTGATAATTTTGCTTTTACACTGTACCAGCAGACTGCAACTCTGCCTGAGAGGTATCATCAAAACAGAGTTGATGTGGAGAAAAGGGATGGGTTCTGAACAAAGATTTTAAGTGATGGTCATTAGAAATTAGTCTCAAATTCTTTTACAGTCCTAATTAATAACTGTGTTTCAGTTTCAGTGGTAATAGTAAGTAGATCACCCTGATTATCTTGAGTGATAATGCACAAATAGGCATATTTTGCCGGAACTCTGGAACTGTAATGACAGGAACCATAGAAGTCTCTTTGTAGATGAAGTGAATTTGAGACTATGTGCTGGCTTCTGCTCCGTACGATGCTTCTGTGCATCCTCCTCCTGGGATGGCGAGAGAAGGGCTGGCCTGTTCCTCTCTTCTGGCTGCCTGTACCACAGACTGAGGAGGAAATTAGTAGGAGAGGCAAAAGAGACATTGCACACATTCTTTTCCCTCTACTCAGAAGTGAGCTAAGGTCAGTGCTTTGCTCTGTGAGGCAGCTTGCATTCTTTCCCTGCACCCTTCCGAGGATGACTTTAAAAACAAACAAACAAACAAACCCCAAACAAAAAAACCCCTTCCCCCTCCCCCCAACCCTCATATTTCCCTAAAATGGGCCTTTTTCTGAAACAGTGGTTTCATTGTTGATAATGCAGCTGATTAAAGTCTACCTGCTTTCCATTAGGGTAATAAAGTATTTATTCCTTCCTGGTAACCTAGAATCCTAGTGGGATTTCATCTGCTTTCCACCGCTCTTCATCAGAATCAACCTCTCTCCTTTATTTCCCTTGGAGAGAGGATAATATGGTGAAAGCACATTCAAGGTTAGTATTTTCTATCTTTTTTTTTTTCTTCAAACGTTGCGTTTAATCTGACTCTCATATAGGAGCACACAGTAGTCAGAAAATCTGCTTTGTTTAAAAGGCACATGCGAATAAAATTCACTTATAGGAGAGCCATTTCAACTCTTCTAGTACTGCCCCTATTGCAAGATTTGCAGAGAATATAGACACTTCAGTATCTTAATATTTCAAAGCTTTGGTGTTGTAAAAGCTGCAAAGATTTTCAGCTCACTCAGTTGCTTGAATTTACTTTCACTTTTGGGATTTCTCAGTTATTGTGGATTACATGTACTAATGAAGGTTTTGGGTTTTATTTTTTCCTTGTCAGTAGCACCTCTGAAGGAAAGTTCAGCACGTAAAAAGATTTAAATGTTAGAAGAAATTCCAACAGAGAGTCAGTAGGTGAATGTAAACTTGACTGGAGGAGTTATTGCCAAGAATTTGGAAGTATAAAAAACCCCCTAGATATGATTAACTTGAAACTGTTTTGAGACCAATGAATGCCAGTGAAGGATCTGATTGAGTAAATAGTGCTTAATGCCATGAGATGCTGGCAAACTACCCACTAAACTCACTAAGATGTATTTGGAGGATTGGGCCCCAAATGTGATTCTCTGGATTCATCCCGAGCCGTGGGTGAGTCGGTGTATCCTGTATGACAGCAAGGTTGCTGTAGTAACTATTCATTAGCTTTAAATAGCAGGGTAATTATGAAGGGAAAATTCATATACCCCAACACACCCTTTTTTTGCTAGCTTTTCAATTTCTGAAGAATGCCTACAGCCCTCTGCTTTGTGTGTAAAACAGGGCACTGCCCCTGGTTGTACGTGGTTGTTTCTTTGCTTTTTGCATGCTCCTTGCAGGAACGTGAGCCGGGGTGAAAAGGTAAGGTGAATCAGGGAGGCAGGCGCTTGAAGAGAAGAAAAACTCAGTTTCTCCTGTGCCTTCAAGGACAACGAAGGTCACTGTGGTGCCCATAAACGCATGTATACTGCACACAGGACTGGTTTCTCCCTGAAAACTCTTGAATGATCTGTTTATTTCACTTTCTGGTCACTTCTGTTCTGGGGCAAAAAGCAGCTAGCGGAACAGAGATGAAGAGGACAAGTGGCAGCGTTTTGTGAGGACAGGACCTAGTTTGGTAGTCTGTATTGTAGATACTCAACCATCAGGCGCCTTTGGGTGGCGTGGCATGACCAGTGAACTTGTGTTACACGGGCAAAATAGGCAGTTTGAATGCTGCTGGGTAAAAGTTCAGATCCAGGACTCTGTCTTACGTGGATTGAACCTAATTCACTGTATTCAGAATCTCAGAATGAAATCCGTAAAAATTTCTCTGTCATTTTACCTGTAATTGGGGACTGTTGCACATGGTACACTGCGGTTATGCCCCACACGTTCTGCGTAGCAGCTCCGATTGACGGCGTTTGAGAAGGACTGCTGGAGCGTGGTGCGGGGAGCCTGGCAGGCGGTGTGTGCTGTACAGCGCTGCGACCTGCATGCGCAGTGGGCGAAAGGTCCTCTGCACCCTTGTGGTCCTGTCCATAACCGTGGACCAACGCAGCCTCCTTCTGCGCTTCTGTGCCGCAAGCCCCTAACCCTGCGTTAGACACCAGGGCCTTCACCTGGTGAGGGGCTGGATGATTCGGCAGGGGCAGCGTGCTCAGCGGTGCTCTCCCAGCTCTCTTCTCAAGGACAGATGCCACCGCCAGTTTCTTTTACTGAAGTTATTCGGTTTTGCTGTGCTTCACCCGGGTGAGTGCTGCAACCCTTGGCTAGTGGTTCATTCTCTGTTTCTTGCACTGTGAGCATCGTGTTGTGAATGCCCAGGGGAACATAACAGAGCTTATGCTGAGAAGGGCATACGTAGTTCAGGCCCTCACCCAGGATATGATCGCTCTGCCAGATGTCTTGCATTGTAGATAGATTCTCAGTGCACTGGACTGTTGGGATAGAAGGGTCACCAACAGCACCATACGTGTCTGCCTTCAGATGTGCCTTCTTCAGGGCCCAGTCTGATAGGGGCACTGTAGGATCTGAGGGCGAGGTTTTCCGAATGAGGGCAACAGGAGGACGCTGAGTTTGTGATCCCGGGTATGTCTTAGACGTGAGACAGCCTGATGCTTAGTGCTCTTGCAAATGAGATGTTTTTTCACCACCTGATAATATTCACAACTCAGTAGCAGTGGTGAAAAGCAAAGTACTAAGAGCAAATACATTTTTATAAATTCTGGGCCAGTCACTTGGGCAAGCACATAAGATCTTGTGTGGAAATTGCCTGTCACGTTTTTCTGTTCCAGTGGCGAGGATGTGAGCAGGCTGTAGTCTAAAAAGACCCATGTGGACCACGATTCTGGTATGTTCTGAACTTGAGAGTTGAAATAGTTCTACTGTGGTAACAGGCTGGTGCAATTTCCATAGCAGCTGAAATGCTGAGGAGACCGGAGAGATGGACACAGTTGTGGTAAGAGAAGAAATAAATAGTCAGAATCAAAGTGGTATGTCAGCTGTTGGATATCTTGATGGGCAAGAAATGGTCTTCACGGTAAAAAACAAACCAAACCAAAACCACCACCCCAACCCAAACTCCAACAAAAAGTCCCTTTGCACAGAATTAAAAAATTAGCAGTAAGACTCTGGGCCTGTAAGGGAAGGGAGAGCGCCTATCCAAGCGGCCGGACAGGGTGACTCTTCTTTCAGATCCTGAGCATTGCGTTAGTGGAGCTCTGTCTTTGCCTGCTTCTGCACCTCCTCTTGCTCTTCGTCCTCAAAGCAGCACTGTTACTCTGAAACACCCTGGCAGCTTGGGAGGCAATCTTACTGGGCTCTCCCGGTAACTGTCCCGCTCTGCCCACCTACTCCCCTGTGCCCCCCAGCAGAAACGGAGCACACTCGACACGCAGCGTGGCGTGTGGCTGTGTGGAGGGCTGGGCAGCAGCTCCCTGTTTGATGTTACAAGGGTATTTGAGACCTTACTGAAATAAGGTTGGGATCTCTGTAAGAAGTACACTAAATAAACAGTGCTTTACACCACAGGAAAATGAAAACTGATACAGAAGTAGTTGGTGACAGATAATCTGTGATAGTGTAGTTGTTTGAATCAGACCAAAAAAGTGGCTAAGCTGTACACAAAATGCTATGAGGAAAAATAGAAGGTCAAAACCACATACACCCTTTTATTGCACAATACTGTAAGCTGTACGCATGTGATATATACATATAAAAATATATACATTGCTCTCTTGTGCATATTCCTTGGACCTGACACTGTATCATTTAATAAATAGGATCTGTAAGTGCCTATTGTATTGAGCCTTTGGTTATTTTTATTTCATAACACTAACATGTTTTTTTTTCAATAGTATTCACCTGAGAACACCTGAGAGCCGAGCAGCTCTTTAAGGGAAGCATGTTTACCTGTGTTAGTGGGTTCCTCAGCCAATGGCCTCTGGTCCCATCACAAATTTTGCATCCTAGCATCACAGAAACACTAAGTCATTTTGAGAGGCACGTAAACACTTCAAGCACAACTTTTGAGTCCTAGAGACTAAGGCCTTTACATTTGCAACGTAAATCTTCAAAATTTGGATGCCTAGCTTTGGATGCTGATGGCCATGGTGGACAATCACAAATGCAGTCGTCTTCACAGGAGCTACTGGTGCTCAGTGTCTCTGAAGGTTGAGAGGTTAGGTGTCCCGGGCAGGGTACCGTGAACTAACGCTGCTCTGGATCTCAGCCTCGCAGTGATCAAATTTAGCCCTGACTCTTACAGACTGTTGATGTATCAGGCAGGAACAGGACCTTTTCTCCTTGCCTTCCAGTGCGCTGTGCTAACCACAGAGTCATTCTTCTCTTTGTGTCGCTCTAATGAAATGGGTGACATGTCAATCCATTACTTCAGAGGTTAATGGCTACATGGAAAGTAACACAGCAGGCCCGTGTGCCCAAGCAGAAACCCTATCACACTGTTTCCTTTCGGATCTCCTCAGTTTTGACAACTGTTGTGGAACAGAGAATTAAAAAAACCAACTTTTTGTATCTTGATTTCTCTCGGTGAACCTAGGATTTTTCCGGTGGAGTGAATCCATTTTTGTTTTGTTTCTTTTCCTTTTTCCTTGTCTCTTCATTTTTTAAAAAAGAATCAGTGTGTGGAAGTTTGAATTATTTTGTAGATGGAAGTGAATAAAAATTGGATTACAGACTCTGAGAAAAACAGGATTGTAAAAGCAGGACTGTCATAAAACGAGTGTCTGCTTATTAAACAGGATTAGCTCTGTCGTGCAAGTGTTCAGGTGGAGAATGCACAAGCAGAAAACAAGCGATTTTCTCACCTTTAGAGAATGGTATCCTGTCCTATTCCTTATGGTGTCCTGTACCAGCATAACATTACAGTTTCACCTAAAAGCTCCACACTTCAAAATAAAAAAATAACCCCCTCACCCCCTGCCCTGCCATCACCCCCTCGTGTAGAGACTGAACAAAATTGCAAAATATTTTAAACAGGAAAAGCTGCTGCTAGAGTGAAAAAAAGAGGAAGGTTTTATTGCTAAATTAGGAAGTGGAAGTTTGTATGAAAGACGTTTTCCTCAGGAAAAGATTGGTAAATGTGAGGCAAGGTGATCTGCTATTGCAATATAGCCGCTCTCGGCTCGCTCGCTCTCTCTAACACACAGTTCTTCCAGTATCGCATTTTATCTGTGCACCTGGTGCCCAAACAATAATAGCAAAGAATGAGGTTCTACATGGTGGTCTGGGTAGCGAGTGAAGGTCCTGTAGCAGCAGTGTATTTGGCATTAGTGACAGCTAAGGATTATCAGCTCTTTTTAGCTCTTTTTTTTTTTTTTTTTNTTTTTTTTTTTTTTTTTTTTAGTCTCCCCTTTCCCTTCTCAGGGGACCAGGAAAAATATACAGGAATCCGTGTCACATTTTGTGGCCAAGATGTGTTCTATGCAGATAATAATTCATTATGAACATATCAATGTGCATTCAAAAAGTTTTTCTGGAACATTTTGTGGGTAAGCAGCAATGGTATAAAATCATATAATTTCCCATTCTGCTTCTTTATCATTTCACAATGTGACTGAGAGTTATTAAAGCATGTTTCCCCAAATCAGGACTTACATATTTATCATAAAGCTTGACAGCTTATTGTTACAGTAGTTTGTCATCTGTTTTGTTTTTTTTTTTTTTTTTGGCTTTTGTTTGGTTTTTTTTTTTTTTTGTTGTGCATTAGTGTAGTTGTTCATTCCAGAATGCACGCTAAGGTTTTTCTGTTGATGATTCCAGTTACTCAGTTTAATTAATTACAGTTTGCTCAAAAGCCACATGAAATAGCTGGTCTCCAACCCCGAAAAACTTAGGAAGAAAGAAAAAACCAAACATCCTTACGCTTGTGGGTTATATGGGCAAGATCCAGGAGTTCAGATAGCAAATGCTAAAAGACGTTTCTTTGTGGAAGAGGAGGCTCAGCAAGGAATTATTTAATTCTGTTGCATTCTTTCTTCTCAGAGGCACGCAACCAAAGGCCAAGGTCAATGGTCACGTGTTGTGACAAGAGACAGACCGACCTGCTGTAGCTGGCCCTGTGCTGAGCCCCTTCCAACCTCGGCCGTTCTGCGGTCTGTGTGTGGTTCTGTGTATCTTAGTGCCAGAAATGACTTCTTATAGGCCAGGTTCTTCAATACTGCGATGCAAAAGCAGGAGACGTGTTTTCTACACGCTAGGATAGGTAATTTCTCTGGGAAAAAATGGGTGGATTCAGCATACGTCCTTTTAAACAGGCTGAATCCCATGTGTGTCATGTATTTCAATTATTTTAAGCATAATGATTTGTCCTGTCTATTGTGTTTCCTTTGATTTTGTCCTTTTAGGGATGGTTACAATCAGATTTACAATTTTCTGGCCTGTTTTCCTTCATATAGCAAGGCCCAACAGCGTTAAACTGTATTTAAACACTGTCAGTTTTGGTCATTTGGCCAGTGGGAATTACATGTGGTATTTGGCTATGAAATTGGAGTTTTCTTCACGGATTAGTGATAGTTTTCTCCCCATTTCCCAAATGTCCGCATCTATGTACCAAATTCTTCATGACAATCAATTACATTTTGAATGACATTGCTGAAAATGAGGTATCAGCATTCAGAATGGTTGGTTCTTGTAGGTGATGTCTTTTCCTTGATGACCTGCAAATAATTGCTGTGATTATTATGTTTGCTAATAATTTTCAAATAATAGATCTGAGGCACATTTAACAAGTTTCACTGGTTGAAAAATGCTTTTTCCTACATTATAATTATTTAATAAGCTAAGAAAAAAGACTGAAAAGAAATCTACTCTTTTGCAGATGTTACATCTCTTGTAGTCTGAAATGTTATTACAATGCTTTAGAAAGTGTTTATCTTTGGTCTAAGCAATTATCTGATTGGCACCTTCTTTCTTTTTCATCCCCCACGATCTTTTCTCTTGTCTGGCTTCTTCAGTTCCCCTCCTTCTGTCCTAAGAACCGAATAATAATTACAAAGAAAAAGTCTCATTAAAATACAGTTAGTTAAATATGTATGTTTTAACAATTATTTCTAATGGAAAACTCTACTCGTGATGGCCGCTGCTATTATATGTATTTTGAAATCGTTCTAGATTTGGAAAATGCATCTTGTGTGGACAGACAAAACCTTTCCCTTCCAGAGGTAATTTCTGTCCTGACGGTGCTTGATTCAACATGCTTGGACTACGTATGAGATGGAAAACTGGGGAATGGAGAAGCGTATGTAGAGCCTGAAGAAAATAGTCAGTTATTAAAACAATTTAGCTTGCCATTAAATCTCGCAAATTTTGAATACAAATAGGTTGCTTTTCCCTTTGCCTCATCTGTCATTTTATTATAGCAGCAAACCCGGTGCTAACGAAATAGGCAGGGTAGCCAGGCAGTTAAAACAGACCCAGAAGCCGGGATCTTGGGTTTTTGGTCTGACTCCACCAATGACAAGCTGTATCACCCCGTGCAGCTTACCAAACCTCCGAGTCTCGCTTACCGCTCTGTAAATGTCATATAACTACATAGTAGGATGCTGAGAGGTTTAATTAGAATTAATTTTAGTCTTTCAAGTACTTTGTGTTTCTCAGATGAAACGTGCTGTGCAAGTGTGAAGGATAATTATTATGTTGCGTCTGTGTTTTTCTGATACGTTATTACTATTCTTTTATTAACTATGTTTTGAAAAAAAAACCCCATGGTATTTACTGGGTTTCAGTTTTGTTTGTATGGTTTAAAGTTAGTCCCTATGAGCACAGTAAGTAATTAAACTAATATTAGCATTGAGATGTGGTTTTTTTCATTTAAGACTGTTAATGGCTATTAGTAGATTGTCACAAAATGTCTGGCTGTTTTGATACTTCGAGCACCTTGAATCATGCACTGAAGTGTAAGATGGGTCATATTGCTTTTAAATGCAGTGAAGTAGCCGAGCAATAACAGCAGGCAAAGTCCCTGTTGATAGCTTCCTTGTAGCTGGTCAGGCTTGACCCAGACAGCGTTATGGAGCAATTGTTCCGAAAATTGTCCAGCAGTCGGTGCCTGGTGCCTCCTCAACTGTTTGCCAGTCTTGTCAGGAGCTGAGTGCACCTTATGCAACAGCCACTGCCTGCTTCTCCATTTTTTTCGACTGAAACACTGAAGTCTGGGGAAAGCCAAGATACCGGGGGATGACACGTAGCACATGGAAGCACGCTGTCTTGCTGGATAGGAGATAACTGTGGTGTTTCCAGATGGAATCGCTGCTACACAAGAAATAAAAATAACTGATTGTAGCAGAAACTCCGTGTCCCAAGGACATAATAATTCAGAAAGTGTTGAGTTATAAACTGAGCTTGTACTTTAATATGGATTTGAGCATGTGATTGGGCTTTTCTTGTAGCTGAGCGTTCAGGAGCCTTAAATAGAAAGGCAGTATTAACAAATAAGATCAGATCATTTTGGGATAATGAACTTCTTTCAATAAGGTTATTGTTTTATAGGCAGGTCACACTCTTTTTGTCCTCACTTGCCATGTACTATAAAGTGCGACCGTAACACGCAGGACTCCCGTGTTCAATTGCAATGAGATAAATGTGTCCGGAGACACGGTCTCTTCCAGTCAGGGCCACAGATGTAACGAAGCCGACTTACCCGTGCTGTTAGACATACTGTCTGGAAAACTGCTTGAGCTGCTTTGGTGCCCTCCTATTCTAAAGTAGGTTAGAGCATAAAAATAAAAAGGAGATGGATGGGTTTATGCCATTCTTACACTGTGTAGGTACAGCATGCAGATGATTGTAGGTGTACCACAACGCTACCTAAGCAAAACGCAGACCCAGCTCATCCACCAGAGCTGCATTTTTGTCCTGCTCTAGTAAAACCACTCTCGAGCAAAGTCCTTTAGAGTGGCAGTCTTACTGCTATAGTTGTCTCCCCTGTCTCTGTCCGAAGTATTAAGTACCGTTTGATGATCGTGACAGATGTAGGACAGGGTTGGCCAATGTGAGCTTTGTCAGCTTTATGCAATAGACTTCTTCCCTAGCACAAACCAGATATTAACTTCAAGATTCCAAACTTACTCAAAAAGTGTTTCTTAAATGCTAAGCCCGCCCTGATTTAGGTCTGTTAACACGGGAACTCCAGGCTGATAGCGAAGTGCCACGTGCTAGTTGGCTGCTCTTTTGCAAGTAGGCATCTTGTCTTTGGCTTACCTGACAGCTTGTGTATTTGTAGGACAGGATGCCAAATAAAAGGGTGCATGCATTTTGTAAGGCTTGTTATCTAAAAATTGTTATTTGACATACTTTGCTGTTATCAGGAGGAGTGGTGTGGTACTGCAACGTTCACAGAGCAGGGAGTAGGCACAGATGCGTTTGATGACCCCAGTAGTTCCTTGTTGCTCCCGTGCTACCTGTGTCAGCCTGTGATGCCTACGTTAACGTAGAGGATTTGAGATCTGAAGTCATGTCACAAACTAAACATTGACTGCGCTGTAATGTTGGATGACCACTCGGATGCCTGTGGTCCGATGGTTCTGGCACCGTACTGGGCAGACAGCAGTTTGCTGTCCGGCACATCTCTGTTGGCCTTTGAGAAGTAACTGACCGTGGATACGAATCTCGCTGAGCCGTTACAAAGAGACTACCGGGTCTGTGAAGACAGTGACAGACCGAAAGGGAATGCAGATGGGTACTACACATTTGCAAGTGTTTATTATTTAAAGTCTGTGATGGGGAAATATATAGAATGAAAGGGTCAGAGAAAGACAGTGTGCCTTGCTGGCTTTGCCTTTTAGATTTTAGGATCAAAAAGAAAGAAGGAGGAATATGTCACATTGCAGGTAATTAAGGATTCATCAGGAAATAAGGAACACTTGGTCCCTCTCATAGCTTTGAGGACAAAAGGTGAAGGATATCTGGTATAATATCTTCCATATGTGGCATGCTAATTGGAGGGATAGAAATGAGGTATTTGGAAAGCTGAATCTAAGCTCTTATAAATTGAAATTGCTTTTGCTTAATGACTTCACTGGTAGGCTCAGTGCTTTACACTTGGAAAATAAGAAGAGATTTTTGATTATATGTTTGTAAATTAGGGCTAGCCTACTTGCCGTGTTAGCCCTGAAGATTTAATAACCTGTAAGTGAAGAGTTATGTTTTTTCTTTCCCTATAAATATTTGGGATTTGAATGATGATTCCTAAGCATTGCAGTATCTTGTCATTACCAATGCCTAAGAGTTGCTGCAAATGTAGTCTAGGCTGTTGGCATTTTAGCCTAAGTCTTTTAGAGTTTTGAAAACCTCACGTTGGGAATGGCATACAGAAATCGTTTGTTTCCCTGACCTTAGAAGTGTGTGGCTTATTCTGATTAGGTATAGCTTTGTTTTTGAGGACGAAAAGGCATCACTACCACTTGGTGGTGATAGACGTCCCCTGGCCCGGACAAGATGGGGCACTGTGTCCAGGTGAGTCGAGCCAGAAAAACACCTTCTGGGCAGCCGTGTCCTGCAAATGTACAAGTTCGTCTGGGATGGAGAGGACAGGATTTCTCTGTGAAGGGCTGTAACGTGAGAGACGGAGTTGCACGTTATTCCCGCTAGATGGCAATTAAAACACATCGGATAAATCCGGCTGGGCAAGCTGGCCAAAAGCTCTCGGCTCTTGTGGCTTGCTTCAAAGTGTTAAAAGCTGGGCTTTTGAGTAAGACTTTGGGATATCTGTATTTTCCTTGGAGTAGAGCATGCAATAATTTCCATATGACAAAGGAAATATTGTTAAAGCTGAACTGAATTTTGGATTGCACATTTGGATTCATACATGTCTTGGCAGTTTTGGAAAGGATGTATTTGGTTTCTGCGCTGTAGAACCCCCACCTCCTTGGGGAGGGGGAGTAGTAGAGTCAGCAGCAAGTAGGAGAGGTCTTGGCAGGGTGGCCTCTTGGAAATTTGCTGCCAGGACGCCAGAAGAGCCCTAATTAGGCAGGCAAGTAGAGCCTGATCCAAAGCCTGCTGAAGTTAATGGGAGTAGCTTGGGTTTGTGCATTTTTTCCTATTTCCAGGTAAATCTACCAAATGAGTCTGTCCTCTTCAGCATTCTGCTTTATATGCATTACATCACCTACTGCAAGTGCTGGCATACTAGGTATAAATGCATGTCTGTGTTATTTGCAATGAAGATACGGCATTCACGTGCTCTGTATGAATAACTTACAGGAATACATGTGAGGTAATTGAATTGTTTTTCTATTATTTTCCTAATTAGAGTTTGAAACAATATAATTTTCTCACATGTGTGCTGGAGAGTATAATTTCTTTTGAATGAAGGGGAGGGGCACCTTTTACCCTGACTTTTGTCTCGATATATTTCAGTTAAAAGTTCTAATTAAATGCAGAATGTCACATGTTTGGGCTGCCCTAGCATACACCCAGGGACCTTAATAACAGCTGGTCCTGGGTGTACAAAATGTCATAGCTAGCACAATTCAGGCGAAAGCTACTACAGACTTAGTCCTGCTTCTCTCTTTAAAGTTGTTCCAGTACTGGCAATACTCATCTCGGAGATAACGAATGTAAAACTCTGGAACTGACTCTGTGCTCTATAATCAGGAAAAAATTCCCCATAGATTCAGTGGGAATTCTGCCTGGGTAAACCCACAGGTATTGTGTGCATTGTGAGATTGCATGCAAAGGAAGATCATCCCTATAAACTAACTTTATGGCCTGATTTAAAAAAAAAAAAAAATCTAAATAAAGATTAATGGAAATAGCTTCTCTGATTACACCACTACTTTATGCTTATTTGAGCAACTTTGAATAGATAAGGAAATATGAGTTTCAATCTGTGCCTGGTGCCCCAGAGTAATTGAAACTCCCCTTTGTTGCCGAAGTGCTGGCTATAACCACTGCAAAGCAGTAAAACGTCTGTTGGATATTCTTGCAGAATTCTGGTTTTGTCTGTCAAAGTTTATTCTCCCTATTCATACAATGTTAGTGTAATTTTTGTACTTATTTTAAAAGATACATTTAATCTTTTCAGTACAGAAGCACAGCATATGAAAAATGGAAGATTAGCGCTTTCAGGATTTTCATATTTGTAAGTCACGGTTGGATCCAGATAGCCTTACACTAGGTTTTGTACAGAGTTGAGACATTTGTGATTGCAAAAGGACACTAGTTTCCTAATGCCTGACAATGACTGCTGCACATTGTACACAGAGAAAGGTTTTCATGTTTTTCAGTTTAGTGGAGTTGGTGTTGCATCCCCGAAAGGCTCAGTTTACTTCTACAAGATGTTGCGCTGCAGCTCTAAGGAAGTACAGAAGTTCCCTGTTTATATGGATGGGTGATGTAGCTGTCTTTTACCATAAAGACAGATAATTTTTTCTGTCCCCGTCTCCTCTCAACCAACTCTTAATACTCTCTGGGTAGACACTCATATTCTAGGCTTGGGCTTCCCTCTCACCCTTTCAGTTCTCTCATCCTCTGATCGGACTTCTGCCACACCACCTTTTTCCGCATAGCGGACAGGATCAAGGAATTGATCAATTTGCAAGGGATCATAGCTGGATTAATTTGGGAGGGAAATGCAAGACTTGGTGTTCATGTGGGGACTTAGTGAGATGGGGGAAACTGTTGGCTTGAGTCCTTTGACAAGAGCTTTCAGGCTTGGAGTGTAGATTCAGGTAGGAATGTAGTTCTTGGGAAGTGATGGCGTAATGCCCTGTGTGGAGCAGTGCAGGGCTGTACAGTGGTACCAAGGCATCTGCTGAACAAGCTAGTTTGGATATGGGAAACAGTATAATTGTGTTAGTGCATTGTTCCTGTGGGGCAGCCTGCCATTCTTCTGACGAGGACAAACCAGCCGAGGCAGAGCATGGAGTTAACACATTTGTATCATGTCTGGGACCTGAGCTCAGTCATGGAGAGCTTGTTTCTGTCTCTCCAAGTGGCTTTACACCCTGTCTTGTAGGGCTGTCCTCCAGTGTGTGGCCCGCGGAGACAGCAGCGCCCTATATCGGCCCTGTGTGGAGGGCACTGGGTCCCCAGCAGGGACACATAGGCAGGTGGTTCAGCGAGCCCATGTAGAGCAGGAGCTATGGATTCATAACTCAAACCACCTGCCTGAGGATAGGTGTTGGCTCCCGTTCTTTCAAAGGATTGAGTAGAAATAACTTGTTTTAAAAAGGGATTTTACCAACTTTTGTATGTGATGTTGAATGAGCAGTTGAATGAGGAAACCAATGTTCAAAGCCTCCTCAGGTAGGAGAGTCTCCAGCCTGCACCTTCCCCCTCCCAGGAGAGCTGTGTCAGCTGTCTGTAGGAAGGAATACGAACAGTATGAGCAAGACTGAGTGCAAGGGAGGGAATGAATCTGTCAGTTTGTGACTAAAGAGTTCACCAGAAATCAGGGTCCAGTCCCAATTCCAAGCAGTTCTGAGTGAGCTCTCCGAGTGCCTGGCTAGGGAGGCAGGTTCGTGTTGGTTTCTCTCTCGTTCTTTTCTGGTCCAGTGAATTCTGCATTCCTTTCTGCACATGAACACTTCAACAGAGTGTGCATTGCTCTCTGACGGCACTTCGAAAGAGCGGGGTCTTCTCATCCAGGTTAGCGGCTGTATGGGGGCTGAGCAGAACTCAAGGAACAAGATGATAGGATAAAAATTAAGGGTCCCTCTGGAATTGGGGCATATCCAGCTGAAGTATCAGGGTTTTGTGTCACAGTTTGGTACTAAGGTACCTATCTTCTGCCTAAATGGTACTGTAAAATGCCTGCATCTTTCATGAAAGTTGATCCTTGGATCTGTACACATTTTTGTAAATTAAAGTGGCCTGTTGTTCAGAATGCTCGTACCTACTGATTTGGTTTGCTTCAGTTACATTAGAATATGCACAGGACACAAAATACCTTATAGTTTCAACTTAGTTATTGCAAAAGTTTGAGTGACAGGCTATTGGTAGAGTTGTCCCATGTCAAAAAGGAAGTGTGAAAAAATACAAGATGATGACAGTGCAGTCCCTGAACGTTGGCTGTCAGAATCCCAAGAGAAGCGTATGTTCAATTACTGTCCATGACAGCATGTTAACATTGTTCCGCTGGTGCTTAAGGATAATTTTTATAGGATTTCTTGTAGTGTCTGAACTGATTTGAGAGTCTACAGAACTGAAATATGCAGAATAAGTTAGTGTGAGACTTCTTTACCCTGAATGAGGTGCTATGACAGATCCTACAAATAAAACACGGAAGGTTTCATGTTGCTGGCAAGGGGAGATCTGAGCAGAGCAAAGGCCTTACAGAATAGTGCGATAACCGCTGGAGAATCCCTGGTCAGAGAGGACCAATGTGCTGATTCATGCTCTGGCACTCGGAGCGATTGTGCTGTTTGTTGGGAATCACTTCATTGTATCAGTGGAACTGAGGTGGAAAAAGTCTAGGAATTCATTCTGGCTCTTCATTAGACTTCATGACTCCTGGCTGTATTTTACATTGCAGTATCTTTCTGCTGCCAGAGAAGGTTTGAAAGAACCATGTGGCAATGTTCCCTGCCAGGAGTGAGCCTGATATTAGATTGCTGGTGGGCTTCTATCCCATCTCCTCAAAAACACAGATGACCTTCAGTTCCCCTTTCTTTAGTAATTCCAGGCAAGTTAATGGTTGCTACTGGAGGTTAATTAAAAGGTGGAAAGATGCCCAGAGAATGGAAGGAATGTAGTCCCGGTGAATAAGTCATGGAACAGGAAATGTGAGAAGACCTGGGCTCCAGTACCAGCTCTTCTGCGGAGTTGGTATCTGTTTGCTGTCTGTCTTTTTGCTTGTCTGTGAAATAAAGCTGAAAGTTTTGCCTCTGCTTTGAGGTAGTTGACATTTGTAGATGAAAAGCTCTACGTAACTGCTAAGCGAATCTTATAAATCGCTTTATATATTGTGGGAGCATCTCACTTCAGATATAAGCTCTGAAAGTCCATCGAAAAAATCTTCACTGTTCCGGTGAAGTAATTTGGGAAGGAGCAGCAGGATTTCAGATCCAGTGAAGCTATAGCAATATTACTGTGCTGTAGTGTTTCAGTTCCTCAATTGTTGTATGAAGAGAGGACTTAATTTTGAAAATTGCCAGGGGTTGCCAGACAGCAGAAACAAACGAAAACATTATTACAATTAATGGAGGTAACATTATTAAAAGTAATGGGCAATATGATTGTACAAGTAGTACTTATGTATTTATCCTAAGTTGAGTCTTTTTGCTGAGGGGTGGTAAGGGAAGGTGTAATGGCTCAGCACCGGGTTAGAAAGGTGCTTTTCTGAGTTTTGTCTGATAGCAGAAGCAAAAGCCACGTAGAACACCCAAAGTGCGGGAGGATGAGTTCCAAGCTGGTCTGCTGTATTGCTGTGCTCCAGCAGCAGTTTTAATACATCTGGTATGGTTCTGCTAGGAAAGGGTTCCAACTCTGCTCTAATTACATATATCTATCTGTCTCGTGAAGATGTATTTTAGTAAGCTCATCTTCTGTTTATTTAACCACAAAGATATGGGTTACTTTTGCTTGACAGTCAGCTGTTAGCTATCTTTGCTGACAGGGGTTATCCCATTTGAGATGTTTGGGTTTTTTCATTGTTTAATTTGTTTATCTATAGAATCTTTTATGCTCAAGTTACCTTAAGGAAAGCCTTAAGACAGCAAGTAAATAAATCCCAAATGGTATGGATTCTGTGATGCGTCCTCCAAATCCCAGATGGGAATGTGTCAGGAGAAAGAGATCGGCCTTAAGTGTTTGTGGATGAACATTAAAACATATAAAGTCATGTTTCTTTCCTGTCAGCTTTGTTGTCTTCCAGTTAAAGGTTTTCTGGTTGGTATTCTGGAGCAGATAGAGGGCTAAGTATGACAAGGAGAGCAGGCAGTTCCTTCTCAGCAGCTTGGAGCTGCTGTGTCACGTCGGTCCTGCGACTGCTGGTGTCAAGGAGGAGGCTCTTGAGCCCTGGTGCTAGCATGTCCCGTACCAGCTGAGCGCTGGTTTGTCTTTCCCTCTCTCTGAAGATTTTACACCACTTCTGACAGGGCACGAACCTGTTGAAGTTCCAGTTGAGGGCCAACGTGAGACAAAGATCCTCTGAGAACCACACTAGTAGATCCCTGTTGATCTCAACCTGTACTGCTGATTTTTGCTTTGCTGCAGTGCAGGTAATCCGCACAAATTCAGTCTGGCTTGTCTTGAACTAGGTTTCCTAGGGCAGCTGCAATTTAGTATTACTTCTTGGCATCCTTCACCTCCAACTTGAAAAGAGTATGTCTCAGTGTTTAGATTTATTTTTTTTTTAAAGCTTTTGAGACTCGCCTAGATTAAAAGGTGATAATAACTGAGTGCTGCTAAGGCAATTTCCATTGTTTTAAATATTCGTTTTCCTCTTTCATGGTAAATCCCTGGAAGTTCAGTTTGACATTAAAGTGAAGAAACACATTAAAAAACCAGTAGTTTAATAGTACATGCAATAAATGAATTAAAGCAGATATACTTCTGAAATCCTTGTGCAAACATTGTGTGACAGTATACGAACTGGGTACTGTATATATCTTTGTGTACCTGTCTATGCAAGTACCTTTATGGTACCTGTCCCTGCAAGTAATCTTATCCATATGCAGTATTTGCATATGCCAATTTGTTCTTTGCACAGGAAGCATTCTTCACTGTCTGGAAATTTTGCCCAAATTGTACTCTCACTTTTAACGCTTTCATTGAAGATTGTAGAAGAGTGAAAGGTAAAGAGTTGCTCCAGGAATTCGTATTCAGAACACGCATTAAGACACAGACAAAACTTGGATTTTTGTGGACGTGTTAGGAGAAAGGAAAATCTCAGCTGTGAAAGTCTGAAGGCAAGAAGCGTGTGTGTTCAGGAGCATAACGCTGGTCTGCAGTGGAAGATACACATCTAGCCAGCTGGAGAATGAAACCGCAGCCCGTGCCAGTAGTGCGAGGACAGGGGACAGATCTCAGCTAGCAGGGCTGTACTGTTCCAACATGTTCAGCGTGTCTGCGCCTCCTCCAGTAACGCAGCACTTGCCTTTGCTGGCTTCTGTCTCGGT
Organism: Anarhynchus alexandrinus; assembly: GCA_008711295.1. Classification (NCBI taxonomy): domain Eukaryota; kingdom Metazoa; phylum Chordata; class Aves; order Charadriiformes; family Charadriidae; genus Anarhynchus; species Anarhynchus alexandrinus. The sequence goes on from VUYV01000150.1 coordinate 399,603, forward strand.
TTGTACGATACCCTCCAGGCCAGTCCCTGACAGACGTACAGCCAGGCTGAACTGGACTGTCGGCTGCAGAAAGCACCAACCGAAGGGATCCGATTCTGCACAGCAGACAACAGCAGTTGTGGTGTTGCAGAAGGTGACCCAGGTGTGTTTCATGACTTCTGGGCTCATGAGACTTATCTGCCCTTATTTAAGAAGCGCTAATGATAAAATTCCAAAAGGGAGGATGACAAAAATGAGATGATGGGTGTTCTTGCAGGGGTGATGTATGGCCTGATCTACTTGTATAGGTCATGTGTTGCTGACGCCAGCACGATGACTGATTTCAGCGGTACTGGCAAGAAGGGTTAATGTCACCCTTTGGCAATGGTATGATTCTGAAATCCCACGTAAGGTCCATTTAGAGAGTTTCAGTGAGACTTCAGCAGTGCGTAAGACCTGCCAAGAGTTTTTGTGCTGGAGGAGTACGGGTTGGCAGGATCAGCCCTAACACGTTAAGTGCTGTTTATGATATTATTATTGCTTTGTGAATTCATTTCCCGCAGAGAGAGACTGGAGATGCAATGTTCAGATTCAAACTTCCTCTATGCTCTGGGGTGTCAGCTCCATGGTTTAGATTTGGGCCCATGTCAAACTTCTAGTTACTAACAGCAGTACTCGGTATTGTGTTTATAGACTGTACCGTAAACTGTATGGAGAGCGCAAACAGTTGATTTTCATGAAAAGGCTAGGAAGATGTTATTTTCGAGAATAAAGGGAACATAATCACCCTTCATAGGTAAGATATGTTATTTACACTATGGGGATTCATGTCAGTACATTTTAAGTAAGTTGCTTGGCTGAACTTGTTATCTTGCTGCCAAGAACGGAAGTGAGAGAGAAGAGCCAGTGAGAATTATTGGACTCTACACTCCAAACTTACATCATGTAAACATTTATAACATGACTTTTATTTTCAGCATTGACCATTCCGGTGGGGGCCTCTTTGTTGCTTTATTGCTGGCAGACTGCTTTTGATGGCACTTTCTGGCTTATTTCTGAGGATGCAGCAAGCCAACAGACCTGGAGCTGCACAGTATTTGCAACACGTACAACGAAAACTTCTCGTCATCCCTTTCTTTCTCCAGGTTCCCAGCCACAGCCAGCTGCTTGGGTTTAAGCACTTCCTTATGCCCCTGCTGTTAACGCTGACTTGCAGTGACTGATGGTCCCACCCTGCTTTCTCAGCATATAGTGGTGAAATCAATAATCGTGCATGAGAGAGAGAGAAAGAGGCTGACTTTTCCACTTCTCCTTAGTCTCACGGTTACAAAAAAGGATATAAATTCTACGTATGTTATTTTCCATTGAAGAATAGCGACAATAACAATTTGCAGTATACCTGGCGACATTCACCTTGGGACGGGAAGCAGTCTTTCGTTACAGTCCAGCCTTCCAGCTGGTGTTGGTAGTGCTGCTCTCTTTCATCGTATCAAGATACGTTCTTCCCAAATCACTTAGGTTCACGTTGAGAATGAAATGCATAATTCAGACAAGTAACTCGCTTCTTTCAGATGCGTGTGGTCTGTAAAACCACACAGAGCAATGCAGAGCCGCGGGGAAGAGGAGAATAATTCAGGTTTCTTCCTCCCTGCAGTTTTCAGATTTCTGATGATGCTACAAGTATCTGACCTGGTGCAATTATGTGGGTGAACTCCATAAGTTTTTCTTCACATTTGTTGCAGTTCATCAGTTTGTACCATTTAGGCTGTAGCCACAGCTCAGTTTATACGCGAGTTTTGTTTGTTGTTGTTGTTTTCAGAGCCCCTTAATGCTCCTCACTGACCCTTTTATAAGCTATAACTTTTGCTCGCACTCCATAAGTCAGGGAGTCTTTAGTAAAAGAGCCTATCAAGAAAAAAAATCTGGGATGCTTTCCAGGGAAAGGCATGTATAATAGAGAATTCTGGCAGTTTTTCATCTGGCACTAATTTATTATTTCAAGCTGGCTTGCTCTTTAGACTATAATAAACAGTATTTTACATCTAACAAATCACTTTTAATATCTCTGACCTTGACAATGGGTATCTAGTATGGGTTTAAAAGAAAAAAACCCTCTAACCAGAAATACAGTGGGTCACAAACTGATGTAATCATGGTTCTTCTTTAAGTTTCAGCCTTTCTAGTGAAATGAAAGATAAGGGGAAGAATAGGTTGTTTTAATAGAGACATCTACTATCTCCAGCTATGCTATATATGCTAAGTTTTGGAGAGTACAGCCTTTATGTTTAGTCTAAAAGGATTTAAATGACGTAATCATGGAAGAAGATACTGGATTCAATGAAGTGAAGGCAGCGTTTTGCTGAAGTCAGGAGGCTGCTGTTTGTGTACGAAGAAATATTGTATGCACACACTTAAATGGTGTTTAAATGAAATTTGCATTCATTCTTAAGTTCCTTATTATCTCAAAGAGAAAAGGATTGTTCTTCCTTCTAGTAAAAAGCATGCATAACCCCCCAAAAGAGAACAATGTCAAAAGGTTCTCTGTGCCACTGGGACGTGCTGTCTTTCTCTTTTAAGGTAAGTGGTAGCTAGGGAGTTGCTTGTCAGGTCCCTGGATGGGAGAAGGGATGAGAAGCTAAAATACATCTTGATTAAAGAGCAGCGGAAGGCTGCTTGCTTCGTGATCCAAGCAACAGTTTGACTCTTCGGCTCTCTCCCGTTCTGTACTACTAAGTGTACCCCTCAAATACTTCAGATTTATTGAAACATGATACCGGTCACTAGGCAGAGGTTTAAATCTTTTTCCAGTTTACATCATCTGCATTTTTAAGTTCTAAACCAATTAGGGTAAATGTAACACAGGTAGATGCTTTGCATAATTTACAAGCAGTTGCTAGACATGCACGCACATACAGAGAGCCACACACAAAGTGTGGCAGTTACATTGCGATTTGGATTGTCTTAATCACTTTATTGATAACTCACTAGGGCTTACAGCTTTCTTTTATGACCGTTCAAGTGGTAAAGAAATGACTTCTTATTTGTGTAATACTATTAGTAAACCTGCTCCCAGGAATGCTAACCCACTATTTCTCTTAATAGCCTGCACCTGACTTCAAAGCTTACTGAAATTAAGCTTATTAGTTCTACTCATGTTGTTATTATGCAGACACCTGTTCAATGATGGTTCTTGTACTCTTCTCTCTCCTTCCCCCCCCCGCCCCCCCCAACCCCTTCCTTCCCTTCTCCAACCCTTAAGGTGAAACTTGGCTCTGCTGTGAACTCTCTTCATTTCAAAAGCTAGGAATTGCTAGTTCGGTTTCTATCCTGCACTGCTGGTGTTTTTCTAGGGCATGAAGATGGGGAGTGTTTCCCAAAATAAATGGTAAATATGCATTGCAGAATATTAGGCAGCCCTTTCTATCGTGTGAATGATAGATTAGTGATTAGATTAGTTTGGTGTTGCTTCTCTAGCATTTCCTTCTAACAACTTAAATGTGTGTGTGCACATGGGTATTTAAAAAATATGTTTGCAAAGATGTTTTTGATACAAAACCTGAACGACATAAGAAGGTATCCTTGGTTTATTATTCCGGAGGATAAATAGAGCTTTCTAACAGTGTAAAGTTAAGGCTGTCTGGATGTGCTATTATAAGATTTTAAGAAGAGGAGAAAAGAGAAGTTGCAGTGGTTGGTAATAGCTTTCCAACTATTAACCATTTTCTACTTAACCTGTGTAACAGAGGGGAACTAGCTGACCTTTTCAAGCTCTGATCATAGGGGCCCCAAAAGTTTTGCTTCAGCAACTCTGTAGTTGGGTATGTATGCACAACATGAACAAGCTTCAAGAATTTAAAGAGCAATCTATTATGATTTTTTTTTTTAATGGGGATGTTGCATATATCCTGTGTGTCTCATTCATGCACACACTCCTTTGAAGCCAGGAGACTGATTGCATGAGCAGGAATTGGTTGAATGTGCACAAAATGTCGTGGACCTTTACAGTGCTAAATAGAGGAATTGGAATAATTGTAAAATATGCAGACATCCAGTCAGGTTGGGTAGCCCCAGTCTGGTCATTGCAGCAAAGAAATTAGCTTTCTGTCTCAGCTGTTGAGCTAAAGTTAGTCAAACACTTGTAGTATGTGAATGCACGGCAAAAAAATAACTTTTTAAAGAAACATTTAGCTAAAAATGTGCCAGATGTTCAGACTAAAATACCAGTTATCCAATTTTCTTGTGAAAAGTTAATCTCCTCTTACATTTAAGCCATGCTGTGTTATGTGAGGTTATGCCGGAGTACAGCATGAAGGGATGGAGCATGCCATATTGTCAGCAATACAATGGAATAGCTTGTATTTGAATGGAGAAACACATTTTCAGATTTGTTGCCAGGAAGATTTGCACATTTTATGTTTCATTGGGAAAGTCGACCAGATTTCACAAGCCGTGCTGTTGAAGAACAAATTAACATTGACTGGGGCCAATGCCATAATATCTTTCCTCAAAGTACAGCCTACATATTAATTAACATTTGTAAAGCACTTTGAGGTGCTGGATGAAAGGCAGCATAGAGTACAAAGTTGTTGCTATGATTAATTAGTTATCACATTGGACATGTGAAGTGCTATATTAGAGTGTTGCAGACTATTATTTATTAATTGTTGCTTTTGCCTGGGGCCTTCTTTGTTCCATCCTTTACCTACTGTGTTACTGCCCTTATTAATCACATTCTTTGGGCTGGAAGGGAATGCTTTGACCTGTATGGCAAAGGCCATAGACTTTCATCAAGCCATACCTGCAGGAAACCAGTGTCTTCTAGTTAGGTACCAAGACATCTGGCCTTGATGTAAAGACTTCAGTACCACATCCCTAACAACTTGGTTAATCGCCTGCACTATTAAAAATGCATGGCATGTATTTTGCCTGTCTAAAACCTCTACTTCCTTTGTGTCCTGTTATGCATTTGTCTGTCGCTGTACGGTGGTATCCAGTTAAAATATAAGAAGCAAATTTTCCAATTTTGCAAGTGGGTCCCCATGTGAATGCAACTGGCCATCAAGGGGGCAATAATCTACTCTGTGCGTGTGAGATCGGATCTCATTGCTAACAACAGGGAGCGTATTCATTGAAATACGGCCCGTTCCCGTGACCCTTGATCTCCACACTAGAAAACCTCTCAGTAGCTCAGTTCAGCATGTTTTCTTGGCTTTTCAGGAAACTAGATTATGGATAGAAAAGCCCAGTCTACGCTCCCATTAGGCCTAGAGCTTTTCTGAAATGAGCTTTGGCAGAAACCAAATCCAGAGTGTGCCTTGTTGCTTTCAGGGCTATGAAGCAAATACTGCTACTTGTTTTGTCCGGTGTCACTGGATGCTGAGAGGGGGCACAGACCTCCCTTTCTCTCTTACTTATTTCTGTGGTTTGAACAACAAAAAATAGAAAACCTGTATGCATTGTCTAAGATCATCAATAAAAAACCAAAAGATTGGGCTGGAAAAGTCCTTTTGTTGCTGTTCAAGATCTATCTCCAAGATAGAATCAGATCTGCCTAAAACTTTCCGACAGAGACTTTTGTAAATGATCTCAAAGGAGCTCCAGCGCCCCAGGTCACTCCGTTCCCCCACTGCCCTGTGCTAGAGACCACTAACAGTGAGCAGCAACTTTGCTTGATACTTGTCCGAGCAGGAACCTTTCACGTACCTGAAAACTCCTTACCTAGTACTTGATTTTCTTTTGTTCGGAGGCAGTTTTTGTTCTTTCCTTTTGCCTGCAGGAATCACGATTTCTAGCTCCCTGAGCGTGACAGTTGCTGAATTGCCCCCTTGCTCCACATCCGAGCAGAGAGCTCCAGCGAAGGCTACCACTAGCCCAGGGGGAAGAAACTTTGTCTTCTATGCATAATGCCCCTTCTCACTTCCCAACCTGATGATGGCTCACTTTGCAACAGCAGACCACCCTTCAGGCACCCCTTCAGCCTGCTCTTCACCAGGCTTTCTCTTCCGTGCCTGACAGTCATTGTCACATATCACCCCTCTTGTCCTTCTGGAGTTCATGACAATTGCAAAATATGAATTGAAATGCTGTGTAACAGTAAGCCTTTCTTTTGAATAACGGCTGCATTTTCTAATGTTTTTGTCCAACACAAACCTAGATAGAAAAAATTTTCTTGTGGTAGTGAGTGCTTGGCAGACTGGCAGCAATGGGTGTAAAAGTTTAAATTTACAGAGCATTTTTTGTCTTAAGCAGTTTATTGTTACCGTATTGGGTTATTTGACTTCTACATTTCTTTTGAGTTAAAAAGAGCACACTGATATTTTTTAAAAAAGTGGATCCATGAACTAGATTTTCTGTAAGAATGGCCATCTCATTGCCTTTGACTATGCTAGTTGCTGACAATTGACAGAAAAGATATGGTTTTATTTTTCTTCCATTGATAAATTATTATTACCAGTTTACTTGGGAGTTCACAGTAAACATTCATTCCCAGTAAACAGATGAGTAAAGGACTACCCCGAGTTCTGTCATGGGCATACTGCGTTATAGATACACACTAAAATTAATAGTGGCTGAATTATTTGTTCAGTATGGGTTGATTTTCGTAGTTTACACTATGAATTTATCTTAAAAATAGCTCATGCTAAATAATTGTAATACTACTTAGTGTAGTTTAAGCTGAAAAGAGGAAAGCTTAATGAAGTATTATTAATTTGTGTTATGTGAAACAAACATATTAATTCAATCAAAATGAAAACATAGCAGAAGCAAAAATCCATTAGTGTCAATGGTAATAACCCCCCTACATTTTGATAAAGATTTTTATAACATTGTCACAAAAACTTGTTTCTTGAAAGAAGAAATGGAATAGAGTCAGTGCCTATTTTTTAAGCTCGATTAAGGGTGAAGTTCCATTGGAATAAACCAGCACTGATTCAGTACTGCAGCAATGCCACTTCCAGATGGTCTAAATGGGTTTCAGCTGACAGTCAACAGAGTCTGAGTGCCTACTACGGGCACTATATCGGCCCCAGAGATGAAGTATGGGGCCGGTAGCAGACTTGCCTTGTCTGGGCTCTCTTACATCTCTGCTGCACTGAGGATGGGCTCCCATTGCCCCGTCGTTCCTTACCCGTTCCTATCCACTCTTTGGCCCTCTGAAGAGACTTTAAGATAGCTTAATTTAATGGAGAAACGATATATGATTAGTGCCTGATAGGCATGGTAAGTGCCTGACACTTACCTCCCTTGATAAACACGTCCTTCATTATGTGTCACGTGTGCATAGTCAAGACTGATGAACCTTCTGAGACCCTTCTACATAGACCCCTCAGTGTGTGCTCCTCTCTCTAGAGGCACAGAAGGTCATCAAATCAGTTACCTTTTTTTGCCTGCTCTGATTCAAAGGCTTTTCCAAAGTCTGCTCGAATAATTAGAAATGGTCATTCAAATATGAGCTGACGATATTCTAGGCCAGTTCATGTTCACTTGCAATGAGCAAACACTGTTTATGTGTTTAAATGGGTTTTCCTTCTTTAGTGCTTACTGCTGCGGCTGTACTCACGAGCAGTGATTCTGTCCCCCCTTGGCTTGTGCCAGCCAAGCCAGCTCCTTTGGTTTCCTTTCTGCGAGGCTTTCCCTTTGCGGCTTTCGGCCTTGGGACCTTCTCTGCACACAGTCCCCAGTTTCAAATGACATATTGAACAAGAGGGTCTGGAAACTTTAGAGTTTTTTACATGGCACTGATGTTTTCCTAACTGCTGGGAGAGCCTTTTCTGATCCATTCTGGAAGTACGGTTGCCTTTTTAATTTTGGCATATTGTCATTGCTTCATCATCATTCCATGGGCCAGGTCTTAATCTTTGTTGTTGCAAACTGATGAACTTCTAATTTATTGCAGTTCTTTGGTTGTTAACCCAGTACTGCGTGGCTGGGCCTTTTATGACTTCCAGACACAAGATTTTTAGAATAGCTATTCTGTGGCTTGAGGAAGTAAAATGGAAAAATAGAATATGCCAACTCTCAGAGGAGACTTATCTGAGGCATGAATGCCATGCTGCTTCTTATGCTCCGTGTTCCTAGCAATGACCAGAACACGTTACGATGATGGTGTTTCGCACATGCGAGGCAATTAATACACTACACTGCACTGAATATTTTAAAGTATTTTCTTTGCAAAGAAAAAAAAATTACTTGTAAATTGCTGTGGCCTTTTTTGAATACATTGCTCTTCGTAGGGGAAAGCTACTTCGCTAACCTGCAAGTTTTGGACAAGCTATGCCTGTGCCTTGTGTGTGTATAAATCGGTACAGATTTACATACAGAGTATCAGTGGAGAGAATGCGAGATGGAGGGGAGCAGTGCATCCACTTCAGACCATTGGCGTTAGTCACTCTGCACCGTTCATGAGGCTGCGCGGCTCTCCCGAGCTCCTGGTGATACAGCAGTCACCATCCCACAGTATCTGCAATTACCGTGTCTGCACCAGGTATTTATAATACAGACAGAGAAGAGAAAAAACAATGCAGTGCTAAAAGATTAAACAATGGCGTAATTAATTAGTTGCAATTGATGAGTTTGATCATGCCTACAAACACCTTTAATTCCTTAAAAGCTGTTACACAGACAGATGTAAAAGCTCAACCTGTGGAAACGGAGAAAATTCTTGGATTGCCTCACCCTTGCATATATCTTCAAAAGCTATTTCTAATCTTGCACAGGCTGTTAATGTGGAGATAGTAGCAGTTATGAAACCTGGGCCAGATTCCAGATATGTTGTATCAAAGTGTAGAATGAAAAGGAAATCAATAGTCACTCCTCAAGGAAAGTTATGCCAGAATTGTCCAGTACGGGCTAGATTAATCAAAGCCGTAACAGCTTTTTTTCATTAGTAGAACATTAACAAGTAAACAACATTCCTGTTTTGTTATTTAGTTGTACTAACCTTTTTCAACAGCTAAGCCCAGTGATAAGTTTAGATTTTCTCTGTTTATAGAAAACTAGTACATCAGCAGATAATAGTACAACTCAATATTTATGGAGTGCTGGCTTTCTGGAAATGGAGGAAACTGGAAGTTATTACCAGAAGAGTTCATTAAAATGTAAACAGAAGTGAGGAGACAGCACTGACAATATTTATTTATATATTTAATTATATATTTATTTATTTATGCTCTTGTCTGGTTATTCAACGATGTCATGGCTGTGGCGTGAAAGTGGGAGTTGTTTTGGGCAGAACCTTTTCCGCTGACCCCCTGAAAGGAGGTGAATGCAGCAGTGTGTAGCATCTCCGACTCAGTGACACGTCGGTGTGCAGATGTAATGGGACACATCCCAGCGTCTGCTCGAGCAGGGCCTGCTTTCTGATTATGATACATATCTCTATTAAAATTAGAACTGTTCTATCCTTGTGGTATCTGTTGTGATATTTTAAAGAAGTGACGATGCAGAGGCTGAATGATGTGTTTTATAAATGAGTGGGAGAGTTCCTATCAAGTTGAACACTTTCAGGTTGCTTTGATTTAATTGACTAATAGCTGGTGTTTTCTGAATACCAAATAGATAGGTGTATTTCAGCTGTTACGTAAGCCTAATAGTACATATATGAGAAGATGACAAACTGCTTGGCCCATAACAGTGAAAAAACCCAAAGAAACAAAAAGAGAAGAATACTTGTTCTACAGAGTTTATTGTCAGGGTAAGTGAGAGAGATCTCATGCGTAAATAGATAGTGAGCCATATGTATTTTAGCTATTGTTTTTAAAAGTAACTTCCTCTTTGAGTTGTGTTGCCCGAGCCTTTGTGAGGAAGGATTTGAATGAGCAGAAGATGGCAGAACAGCACAGATAAGCAAGAACAGGGAACATAAAGCTGTTCTTGGCATAAGGGGGCAGCGTGGAAGCGAGAAGGCAAAGGCTGGGAAAGGCACGCAACTCATTTGGTTGATTCAAAAGTTTCTGTGTTCTTCACCAGAACTGAAGCGTGAAATGCGATGTCTGGCATTCTGTATGAAAGTACGTGTAAGATATCTCAAGATTACATTCTTCCAAGTAAGACAAATGCAAAAGTTTCAGCTTGCTCAGTGTTAAAGTAGAGCTCCTCTCTGCTCTTACAAGAATTTCCGGAGCGCTGTGGCGCTTTCCCTCTGTGGCAGGCTTTGCCTCGGTGCGAGTGGCCCAGAGCTTTTATCCCCGTCTGTGAGTGCTTCCTGGGACAGGGAGTTCCTGCCCCAGGCTTCCAGAGCTTGCAGCTTTTCTTTGGTATTCTTTGTATACAGCTTTCAAAGTGCTTTTGGATGAAAAGTGCTATGCAAATACAAAAGATTAATAATTAAGATTGTGTTAATGTGTAGTAATTGTGCATAATGCTGTGCACCACAGGAATCCCTGTTTTGGGCTGTCTGACTGGTCTATCTTTTTTTTAAAGATAGAAGTTAATTACGAGATTCGTAACCATAACTGTGCAATTATCACAGGATAGGCAATCCTATTGACATGCATAAAAATTATTTAATCATTAATCACAATGGCTTTTGGCTTATTTAACCTATCATGAAAACTCAACACAAATCTTGTGTTTCCTAAGTTTGTACTTCCCATGGGTCACCACAGAAGTAACATGAATATAGTGTACTGCAGAGGGCTCAAACCATTCCTCAGCTGTGTGGTTGTTACTGATCATGCTACTAACGTGCTGTTAGACCAATCTGTGATATGTTTCAAGAGAGGACATTAAAACACATTAAGGCTAAATAACGAGAGAAATCCCAATTTTCTACTGGTGGTGTAAAAGAAGCAAGAGATGGTTTGAAGCAATCCATGAGCTATGTATTTTATATTTGCTATATTCTGCAACACAGTTGACGTGAAGTCCCGAAGACATTGTGGTGTTTACTTTGCACGCAGAAGGTCCACTGTGTTAAAGATGTAAAGACCCACGCTCTCTCACGACTGGTCCACTTGAACTACCTGGGTGCTCCCGTGCGTAAGGCTGAATGGCGTTGGGTCCTCTGTCCCTTAGTTGAAGTGTTCTTGATTGTTAGTTAGAGAACTGTACTTTCACACTGAGAGTCATGACTGGCTCAACGTAACCTTTGTGTACGTTTCAGGTAAACTAAAGTGTATAAAAAATTAAAAGCACTCCTGCAAGTCAGTGTGGCTCAAGATTGAACTGTTAGAAACATGAGGTGTGTTGTTTTTCTCCACATTAGGAACTGAAAAGGTAGGCCAAAAAAATGTAAGGAAGATCCCGAAGTTAACCAACTAAAGTATTTTCTGAGTGAAATTTCACTGCAAAGTCTCTGAATGGTTTTACTATTGCAATTACTTAGACCGAATGATTTTGAACTTATGTATGAATGAAGAATGAGATGAACGAATGCAATCATGCTTGCACCTGCCTAACTAGTTTTGCTTTATTTTGTAAAAGAGAACTACATCTTTTTATACACAGTTGTGAGGGAATAACTGAGCAGTGCTGAAGAACGTGCTTAACCTAAGGGTGTGTTCACAGCTTGAACGGGGTTTATGCAGGTATCTTCAGCTCTGGTTTAGGATCAAAGCAAAGCCTGGTAACCCCAGCACATTCACACTGAAATGAGGGAGGGACAAGAGAATGTTGCCAAGAGAGAAAATCTGAATTCTGGCAATTCCGAATCTTAAATGTAGGTGGAAGATGGTAGATAAGAAGAAGGCGTGGTAGAAATCAAGTGAGTCCTCCTACTCCTGTAATACAGTGGAAGAAATCATGTGTCATGTACTCTGGATGCCTGTGGTGCCAGAAAGAGCAGGGTGGAGCTAGCTCTTCCTCTTTATATCTTATTTTTCCTTTTTCAGCTTTCTTGCCTTTTATTTTGGCTGCTCTTTGCAGCTCCTCCACTGCTGATCCCCGAATTCTGAAACGTCCTGTGTCTCTCAGCCAAAAGACCACTGTTTCTATTCTTGTCTCTTATTTGGATCTGTACAAGAAATCAATTTTTGGTTTGGTCACCAAGCTAAACAATAACAATAATAATAATAATGATAATGATGGTAATTACACTAAATTACAGTTTTTCTTTACCAAATTGAAAACCACATGAATTGTTGCTGTTTGTCAGGTGAAATTCTCCTTTTGTTCCAAACTTTTCAACAAGTTTTTTTGTAAGCTTTTTTTCATCCGGCTGCCCAGCAGTTAAAGAAGTTGCTCTGGATTACAGATGTTTCATTCCCGTTCTGCCTGAGATAGTTGGAAGCAACATCTTCTAAGAGAGCACGCAGCTACCCTCACTGGGGTGTAGTCTGGGCTCCCTTGGTTGCTCTTAATCTATCCTTTGGTCGCTGCTGCACTTTGCAGAAATTCTTAAATACCCACGATTCAGCAACTTCAACCTTTTCATCCATCTTGTCAACAGCCAGGTAATGGAGTAATTTTCTCCTTGCTCCCTCATCCTTCACACATGCTGAATAAAAGTATTTCTTACAGAGTGAAATAGATTAACACAAGAGACTGCTCCATCCCTCCCTCCCTGCTCGGTACACCCCTCGGAATGCCCTAGGGCAAGGCGCTTCCAGAAATGTTGGTTCAGATGCCATCAGCCAGCAAAGGCGACTGATCGCACACAACCTGAGTGAGCGTGCTGACGGCCAAGCTTTTGGAGACGGGGGGTTGACACTGCCACTTCCTCAGGCAGCTTTGTGAATCTGCTCCCCCTCTGCCCCTGCTAATTCTCTCCAGATGAAACCAGTTGACCACTTAACAGTTTCGGGATGACTAAAGTGCAGCATTTCCCAGTAAATTCACCCTCCTCCACTCTACTGCTGACCTTGCTCCTTTGTGGCGTCCTTGTTTCTTCAGCAAGTCTCTCCATTCTTTCTTCCTCCTCTTTATATTCCCTTTTCCTGGCTATGTTCTTCCCCATTTGTGTGTTCTTTTGAGTTGCCTGTCCACCCCTTCATTCCAACGTGACTCTGCTCTCTTTGAAGTTGCCACTTCCGTGGCCCAAGTCACTTGGACGCACAGCTCTTCAGGGTTGGGGCATAATACCCGAGAGATCTCCAAATGAATTGTCCTCGGTGATAGGCAGCGTTCCGTGTAGGCCACTTAGCAGCTAAATTCACCGGGGCAGAGCGTTTTCCTGTCATGACTGCGCTGGTTTGCGTTTAGGTAACGCCACATCTGCCTGGCTCTGTGATGACAGCGTAGTGATAGTGCCCTCAGTGGCTCTACAGTGTTGTACTTAGACACTCTCAGACAGCAGGATGCCGTGGGGAAGATGCAGCTTTACGTCTGAGTCCTTCCATTGTCTTCTCCAGAGTGGTTCGTGGGGAATACTGTCAAACAATTTCAGTACGTTAATAAGAACCGCCAACGGTACCTCAGGGTTGTCTTCCCTTTCAACCCTGGCTGCTCGGGTTGCCCAGACCTATCTCTGCTTCAAGTGTGTTGCAGTGAAAAGTGATTCCTGTGCTGTCAAAGCGACAGATATGCATACGCTCCCTCAAAGGAACTAATTCTTAGGTTCAGCTTGAGCAAGGGAACAGCTAACGCTGGAGCCTGAGCTTGCTCCGGTGCTGAGCTGTTGCAGCCCCTGGGTTATCTAAGGTCATGCTGGTGTGCGCAGGGCATCTTGTGACATTGCAGTGAACGAAGGGTGCGCGTATTGGGCATGAAGTAGACTTAAAAGACATCTTCCCTCTTCTCCCTGCTCATTCCCTACACACACCGAGAAACGTGCAAATCAGCAGTCGCTGCATTTCGGTGTGTTCAGGTGCTGTACTCATGAATGGGGAAATACTTAACACCAGTTGGCAATACAAAGTTGGGAAAAAAAATGATCTGAGACTTCCCAATTCTTTTCTGAATTGTCTTTAAAATGTTGTTTTAAAATTGGTTCTAGATTTGGGCTTTGGAGATCATGGGTAAAACATACCTATTTTAAGCTCACAGTTACTATGCGGTTTTGGAAAACAAAACAAAAGCAAAAGATCTGTTTGAAAATGTTTTCCTTTAGTCTGTGCCAGCACTAAGGGATCGATACCACGTTGTACCAAGCAAGAAGAACAAATATCTTGCTATTGATGTATAAGCTGATCTTGCAGTGATACCCTCTCGTCTACAGCACGTTGTAGACGTTAAAGGTGAACGAGCAGAGCTGGAGTCTGCTAGAACTATTTTATCCATTTCATTAATTAACTCCTGTAGGCTGGGATTAGTTTGCTTTTGTATTTGCACAGAGCCCAAAACAATAGGGTCTATTTCATAATATGTGCTATCAGAATAAAACATGAATGAATAGAATTAAGATTTTTTTTTTTTACTTTCTTAGCTTTCTAGGTACCCTAACCACCAGTCTATTTTAAAGGAGATTACCCAGCTTGAGGTGAGAATTTTACTGAATAATACAGACTTCCTTTTTTCCCTTGGTGTTAAGTGTCCAGGATTGCTCAGTCTTACAGACTTGAAAGTTTAAGTTTTACTGGCTAGCAGAATGCCATTAGATTTAACACATTTTACATATCCTTACTTCTCTGTGGCGTTGAGAGGACTAGAATCTTGAAACTAATATATAAATGAGCACAATTTATGGGGAAAGCAAATTTGGGATGCACTTTTGTTCTGGCAAGAGTATGCCTGTCCTCTTTTCACATACACCACCATGCATAAATCGTAGATTTGTCTTAAACAGGTAAAAAAAGGGCAGATTTTAAATACGAGAACAAAACACACAGAAGGAGCTTTAGACTTCATTTGCTGCTTCCCTGATTTGTTGCATAACTAAAATAATGACATGAAATTATTAAGCAGCCTGTGATTACTACAAACAATGGAAGGAGATTGTTTATCTGCTTGTTTCTACAATGAAATGTGAATGCTATGCAGCTGACTACTCTGATGTTAATAGCCATGAAATTACTTCTCCCTTAGCCTGTTCAAGTCATTTACTGACTAAGGGAAATTTTTCTAGTTTAAAACGTCTGCTTTTTTCCCCAGTTCAAAAATCATGAATCTCTCTGATCAAATTTATGACCAGTTAATAGTTTTTGATTCAATAGGAACAAAAAATACAGGGGTAACTTGTATGATTTTTAGCGACTACTGCTGTCCCCGAAGATCCCGGCTCAGCCCCTTTCCTCGGCTCCCTCTTCCCCGTGCCCTGTCTCTGTCCAGGGCCAGAAGCAGGCGCTGAGGGAAGAGGGAAAACGCAGGCAAACCCAGGGGTTACCCCACAGATCCCCCCGCCTCCAGCTGTTTCCAGCTGTTTGCAGCTCAGCAGCTTCCACCGTGCTCCCCGTGGGAGCTCTCCTGCAGAAGTGATGCTGCACACCGCAGTCTCTGTCCCTCACCTTCAGAACCCAGTGCCCGCGAATTCTGAGATATATATATACTGAAAGCCATAATTGGGCGATGTTCACATATTAGTGACCCCAAATGAGGCAAGTGTAATTTTAATGAGCTCAATCTGGTTAGCACTCATGGAATTACTCCTGGGATGTTTCAAGTAACCTGGTATAGTCGGACAACCATTAAGAGGAGAGTTTGAGGCATGGACAGGCTGACGTGGTAAGGACACAGGTACTAGCTAGGTGCTCATCTCTCTTGTGTTTAAACTTCCTCACCATATCAATTCTGCCACTGAAGGAAAGTGAGAATGTAACAATTCCCTGCGAGCAAATGAAGGCGAATGCATTTGGTTGTGGTAACGGCAAATGTGTTTCTGTAAGCAGTGCTGGCAGCAGACCGTATCAGGCTGCTCTTCCTCTGTCTTTTTTCCCTCCTTCTCTGCGTTAGTTCCACTTGT
This sequence comes from Anarhynchus alexandrinus, assembly GCA_008711295.1. NCBI lineage: Eukaryota > Metazoa > Chordata > Aves > Charadriiformes > Charadriidae > Anarhynchus > Anarhynchus alexandrinus. Next base: position 415,357 of record VUYV01000150.1, read on the forward strand.
CAGTGAAAGAAGAGGTGGGGGGTGGTGTTGGGCATTTCAACAGATGCCCCGTAGGCCTTGCTGCAGTTGGAGGACAGTCTGCCGAGCTGTGTGATACTTCGGGGCGGGAGCTGCCGTCGGGGCAAAAGGCGCGTCAGGGTCGGGGAGCTCTTTGCGAGACCGTCTGTGTTACACCCGGAGTTTGAGCTCCTGCAGCGGTCGGTGTATATAGATCTGAGGCCCAGAATCTGCGCAGAAAGGCGTCACCTGCAGATACGATCTCCTGTTCGCTGCCATGGGATTTGCAAGGGAAGTAGCAGAGGGTGGCTTAGTCCCATCTTGTACCAAGGACGTGCTGCCAAAGAAGAGTGCAGGACAAGCATCTCTCTTTTTAAGCCAAGAGATTAGTTCCTGGCTATCTGCGTTTAATCAAAGTTCAGCATTGCTTGAAATGGAAAAAACCCTTTGGGCCAGGGAGATGGTGTCATATCTCCTGGTAGGTATCTAACCCTACTCCTGGGTCCCCTGGGTTTTGTTTCAAATTGTTAATGAAATCAAAGCATATCCTGGGCCTATCCAGGGAGTGGCTTAGTTTGTGTAGCTGAAGAACAATCACAAGACAATTTTCTAAAAACAATAGGAGATGAAAGAGGAAGTTTAAACCACTTCCCAGTTGAGAAAACACAATTCTGCTGATTCACATCTGTGCAGAATGATAGGTTTTTTCTTTTGCCCAGTTGTTCTCAGATTGCCAAGATTATATTAATATGAGAGTGCAATAGGACACTCCCAGATGTAAGCCCAGTAATCAAACACAAATTCTTTAACTATAATTATCTCTTCAAGTTTCATCTTAGGTTTCAGTTTTTAGCTTCCCTTCCTGCCGTATTCTTTGTACAAATACCCTGGTGTTATTCAAGGATGCTTGGGCAGAAAAACCACATCTACTGCTGCATGACAGACTCTGAAAGGGTGTATCAACACTCGCACGGATACCACTCATAGTTCAGAAATTCAGCCTGTGCAGAACGTGAACGTGTAACTGAAATAACCTATGAGCTAGGGAAATTGAACACCACCACTGTGTACAAACAGAGGGATGTTATGGCCTTTATGAGTTAGCTCTTGAGTCCTTCATAAAAGCAACTGCTGGCCAACCTTTGCCCTTTTAACCTAAGGAGACACGTCACAAAAAGAGTTCAAGATGTAACGAAAGCAGCACTTTCTGTAGAAGATATACCCTCCATAAAAGAGGAACTTCAGACATTTTCGCTGTCAAGTTTCATAATACTGAAGAAGATGAGGAAAAAAAAAGTTCAAATACATCCAACCTACACAAAACCCCTGAGGTGGTATATAAGCTTTTAAGCAACATTAATTGGCCACTTCAGATTCAATGTGTATGGTTTGGAAGGAAATGCAGTCACATACGTCGCCATCTGGATTCGTTGAAATCACAAGTAAAAATCCTGTTCACTCTGCGGGGCACTGTTATTTCTTCGAATGAAGCGCTCGCTCGGCTCCTGCAGGAGTGGGGCATTACTGAGAAAGAGCTCAGACCAGAAACACGTACTGCGTGTCCTGTTCGCCGGGAGCGGCGGGAGGCTGACAAGGAGTCCGGAGGAGCAGCTGAGTTTCTTCAGCAGTGGTGGTTGTGTCCAAGCAGGACGAAGTACCTCTTGGAGTTCCTCTGAGTAACTACGAGTCTCTCTTCTTGTATAAGACACTCTCTTGATCATCTCCCATGTTTTGCACACTCGTTAAGTAGGAGTTAAGCCACTCTTCCAGAGCTGGCAGAGCATAAGCTCATAATAATGGCTGTTATTTTGCACAGATCTCATAAACAGAGTCGAGGATTAATGGCGCAGTGCAGTTTCCTGAGTCACTGCATAGTCCTTTGACTTTTCCACAACCATTTTGTGAGATGAGAACGGCCACAGACGTTGATCCTGTCCGTAGGTGTGTCCCCTCTCTCCCTCGTGTGCCCCCGCAGTAGGACAGGCGCGTTTGGCTTTCTCGCGGTGCAGCGGGAGCGTGGGAAGAAGAGTGGCAGGACGGACGCTCACGGTAGTGCTCAGGACGACATCAGGGGAATCTGCTTCCGACCAAAAAGACCAGAAAAACTAGGCTTACATCCAAACAGGCCAAGTGCAATAGGCTTCAAAGTGATTACTGGCTCTCATTAATATTCTAGCTTTAGCTTAATGATTCACTATTTTCCACTGAAAGTCAGGGCTATTTTCACAAATGGATCATGGCAGTAATATTTTTTTTTTAAAAAAAACAGTTACTTAGACTTCTCATTCCTTACTGGGAACTCAAGTTCCTAAAGACATAAATTTTGAGATTTTTTTCTGTTTTTATTCAAATTACCAAGTAAATTAGAAAAAGTCTTAAGTATTTGTTCATCTACCTCTTCATTATGCTGAAAAAAAGCAGATTTTATAGCTTACTACTATACTATTTCTATAGCTGGTAGCTTTTCAATAGCCCCACGTGCAGTGTGTTTGACTTGCAGCTCAGTGCCGGTGCTGGCTATCGGCATGGATGCTAATTAGAAGAAATACAGATTGTGACCTTTCCATTAAGATTTTTGTTTGCATGTCTGTATATGCCTCTCTTGGTTTTTTTAAAAGATAGTTGTGAATTAGTTGAAATGGGTTAAAAATGAAAACTTCTTCATGTGAAAACTGGTCTTTTAAAATACGAAGTTTTTCGTCTCTTACTTTCTGTTTTCTTTTCCCATTGTACCATGACTGCAGAGACGGGGAATCAAAAGGGAGTAGGAGGGCTCAGAAATTAAGCAGTGGAAAAGCTGAGAATACCGAAGTGGTTGGTTGGCTCTAGATATTTAAATTGTGAATAATTCTCTGGTAACTTTAAGTAAAATACTATATTTAAAATATTTAAATTAACTGATATTTTTTTGTCATTTTTGACGAGTTCTTACTGGTGTGCATAGAGTATTTTAAAAGGATTATTTTAACATAGCACTATTATCAAATTTGACACCTATTTGGATAGCATCATTGAACATCAGAACATCTCAGCAATTACCGAAAATCTACAGAGACTGAAAGATGGGACTGGAATAGTCCTTTCTAAGAAACAGATTTGAAAGCCATTGTATTGGTTTCCATGGGGACTAGCAACAAAAATATTGGCAATGAACCTGTGGGGGGAGTTTATGGGAAACACTTGATATAGTGGACATGACTTCCTTTTTTTTTTTCCTAATAATTGCAAAAGCCAAGCATAAAAATACACATTTCATGAGTGAAAAATAAAAGAAACAGTTTGCATTTATTTTAAGTTATGTTATTTGACTGAAAAGAGTTCAACAGTCACTGCAGGAACTTGAGAGTTTGTAAAGTTGCTACTTTTTGTAGGCGTTTCTTAATATAGCTGTCACAGCTAATATTAACGTTGAGGGTAAACATGAATCAGATTATGCAGCAGAGAATAAAAGTCTTCACTAACTTGCAACATTTCATTCAGAAAGAATTTTTTTTGTTCATATCAATAGGAATTACAGTAAATCTCCAAGATGTGTAATATTACAACCCTGGAACATTATACAAGCTTGTAAATTCTTATACCCAATACTCAGAATAAAAGACCAGTTGTATTGTTAGTTACTACTGTGCACTCGGCACAAACTATCTGTGTTAAAACGCTGCCAGATTGTACAGTATTGTGACATAAATAAGGCCAAATTCAAGGTACGGCTTTTACAAAAGAAAGAAATGGGAGTATTTAATTCTCCAGGAGTTCTGTAGAAGTTGAAGGAGCCAAAATAATTTCTGGCAACTTAGATTCATCCTGACATAGAAATGATGTCATTAGCTTGAGTCCTGGGAGAGGTTCTGTCCTCCGTGCTCTACTATTCCTGAGATTGCTTTACAGATACCAGTTGTGCAGAGAGCCAGGAAAACAGTTTAGAACGACTTGAATCCTCCTTTTGCCTCAAAATATATGTCTCTGCGGGGATATACATACATGTCACAGATGTTAATCGAGATTTTCAGTGCAAAAGGCTATTTGCAGGACCCTTTGAAGGTTTCCATTATGTGTGTGTCTTTTCTGTATCTCTGTGCTTCATTATCCAGGCGTTATTCTTCCTTTCTTGACTGAATTCCGACACAATGGCCAGGGCTGCTGCTGGCCCTTACTGTCCCTTTTCCTCCCCCGTGTTCATCAAAGCTAATGAGTCCTCTGCAATTCGAGTTGAAAGGTGGGAAACGTTCTAGCGACTCAGTTGGTCTCCTGCTGTGGCCAAACTTCATCCAGATCCCAGGAGTGAAAATGAGCAGTTGTTGATCTTCTCAGGAGGTAGAAAACTCTGCACCTTTTCCTGGGCGAGATGGCTGTTCTGCGTGGGATGTTCTGCTATGTCAAAGAGAGCGTGTGTTTATAACGCCTCTAATGCTGGTATTAGCCAACTAGCACTCACCTACCTACAAATTTGTGTGGCATTAGGGTAGAATATTGTATTTTATGAGAGTCTTCCAATGTGGTATCCTGAAAATAATATCTGAACTGTATTGTATATTTTACTGTTAGTGAAATTTTATACTGTTGTGTGCTTATTGTAAAAGAAGCTGCTTTTTTTTTTCTTTTTTTTTTTTTTACTAACTAGGAAAATATAATTTTTCTAGTTAATTTTTTTGC